>PISX010000349.1:0-301796 GCA_004024625.1 Mellivora capensis | reverse complement strand
GTGTAGAGACACGCCCCCCCCCCCATACATGGAGAGAGCCCATAGGTGCCTTGCAGGTGGTGCGTGGAGAGAGTCCCCCCGCCCCCATGGTAGTGGAGAGAGCCCACAGGTGCCCCGCAGGTGGTACGTGGAAAGCATCCCCCCAGGGGGTCCGTGGAGAAAGCCCCCCCATTTGGTGTGTGGAGAGAGCCCGGATGTGCATGGAGAGAACCCCCCAGGTGCCCTGCAGGTCCCTCTCCAGGTTGTGCGTGGAGAGAGCTGAGGGTCCAAAGAGTGGTCATCTAGAAAGTAGCATCTAGGTTAGCATGAGACGGGCTGGTAAGGCAGAGAGATGGTCTGCTGGAGACACTGAGGGAGCCCAGCAATGGGCGTGAGCCTGAGGAAAGGATTTGGTGCCTGGGATCTGCAAGGGCAGTCCACAGAACAGGGGCTGTGCTCAGTGTGGCCCTTGATGCTTCGTCGGGCCTGGTGACTTTACTGCTCTCCTGCCCACTCCGTCTGTGCTGTGTTTCTGATTTTGTGGTTTTTGATGGCAAGAAACCCCCTTCCATCTGAGTGAGAGCTGTGTGATCTGCCTCAAGAATGTCCAGGGCTTGGGGATGAAAGCTGTGATTCAGGAGACAGGAAGCTGTGATTCTCACCACGCCAAGTGGCTCTCCGGGCCTCAGAAGCTTCTGGACTCCCCACAGCTCGGCCCCTTCCTAAATTCTAAGCATGTATGTGGTTGTGTTGACTCAGGCTCTCACTTGGTGTCTGGGCCCAGCCTGCCTGGGCACAGTACCCGTTCCCACAGCGTGGCAAGGTCAGCGCCTACCGCTTAGAAGAGACGCCCTCATGCAGCCCTTGCGCCTGCCATTCGGTCACTTGGCTTCAAGATCCGGATTGAGACCGTCAGCTGAGCATCCATAAATGGACAGTTCTCTTCCCTTTTATCCCTTTTGATGCAGCCAAAATCAGCAAGTATAGTCCTAATCCCCAAGGAAAATAGTGACGAGGACACAGCCTGGTATGGGTGTGAGCAGCAGGGGCTTCTGTGTCTATACGAGCTCTGTGGTTTGGGAGCAGGAAGCCTCCTCTTACGCGGTCACCGAACAGGAACAGTCTTCACGAACGTGGCTGCCGGACCCCAGGACCCTGGATCGTCCTTCCCTTTCCCTTGGGCCCTGCATGCTGGCGTGTGGTGGGCCGGCTGCCGGGGGCGGCACTCTCCCGGTCAGCACGCGCGGCCACCGGGCCATCGTCAGCCTGTGGCTCCTCACCTCCTCCGGGAGGCCACTCGGACAGAGGACGGGGGACGAAACCGCTGTTAGAGCGTCGCCCGAAGAGTCCGCCTCGCCTCGCCACACTCCCAGAGCCCTGGCTTTCAGCTGCTCTGCTGCTGTCCTCTTCTGGAAAACGCACACACGCTCTGCTGGTGTTTTTAAAGATCGTGGGTGTCTCTCTGTAAAGTTTAATGGCTTTCCTTCTGAATACCTTTTCAAAAGACTTATACTCACTGTAAGCTTGGCTTCTAGAACAAACGGCAGTTTAAAACCCTGCATTTCGCGGGCTGGTAGGATTTGTGGACATGCTGGCAGTCCGTTCTAGATGTCCCAGCGGGTGGGAGAAGGCCTTGCTCACTGAACTTAGGGTTACGTGACTCCGGGGGTGTGCAGCGAGGGTCTGCCACGCCGGCTGGAGCGGACCGCAGGCTGCGCTGCTCAGGGACGCGCCCTCCGGCACAGCCCCCTACAGCAGCACCTCGGAAATGTCGCGGGGGCTCCAGCAGGTTCCAGCATTGCCGCCGCCTTGTGAATAAGTGCCTTGTGTGCGGTTGCTGTGTCCGGAGGAGGCCACAGTGTGCTCCCATAGCCATCGAGGCCGCCCCCGCGGCCCCCGGGCTCCCAGACGGGATTCCGCGAGCAGCTGACCACCTCCAGCCCTGCCGTCCCCTGCCTGTCGCTGGTGGGCTAGCCGCTGGCTCCAGGCGGCATCAGAGCGGGGTGCCTCGTGGGTGCGGGGACTTCTCTTGCTGTCGGTCGGAAAGCACAGGCGACCTTCCCTCGCTCTGCGATGGTGAGATCAGCGAGGGGCCAGCTCTTACCAACCTGATCTGTTCCTAGAACGTTCTCTATGAGCAGCACCGGAAGGCCCAGCCGAGATGGTGCCGAGCGTCTGGACTCACCCCCAGGGCCCGCCCGGGGCACACGCTCTCATTCTGTCATTCTGCTTGCATTTCTCTGCAATTTTTTTTTAATTGAGTCAACTTTCCTTCTTCAACTCCTTGGTCGCTTGAAACCCAGCTTCCCTGGAAAACTCAAGATAGAACACTTAACCTTCCCCTGTCAACTTTCAGGAGAATCACTGGTCCCTAAGTGCCCTATAGGGCTCCTTTCCATGTCGTTTGCGATTTGCTGCCAGTGCCTCTTGTCAGGTGAGCTCACTTTCTGTGGCTCTTTTTGACTCTGTGTAGGCATCGTATTTTCTTCTGTGTCAACTCTTAGAACTTTTTCCTTACTTTGACAGTGGCTAAGAATAAGGGTTACATAGGACGTTTTAAATCACGTCATGAAGAATTTCAAACATGCCAAAAGAGCTTAAAGGATTGGGTGGTAAGAACCCGTACAGGGACCATCTAGCCTCTACAGTTTACATTTTACTAGCTTTTTTCCGTTATTTGGCTGATCTCTTCATCTCTCTGTGCGTCAGTCCATCCGTTTCGACGCGTTTCAGAGTCCGTGTCACAGGACCCGCGTACTCGCCCTGACCACGAACTTCACGCTGGCCGCTCGCTGGACCGGAGCACTGTCCCCGACAGAGCTCACACCCCGTGAGACGCGCGGATCGAAGTACACAGTTTGAGAGTTTGGCAAATGCATACACCTGTGTGTATTTGCCGTCAGGATGTGGAAAATTCCCGTCACTGCCGCGTATGCGGAGGGAGGACCCTGTCTGTTGTGAGGTGGGTCTGTCCGCGCCCGTGCTCTCCGCGAGGAGGGAAGGTCCGTGCCTGGCGTCCCGGCCCACTTTCCAGAGCTCCTGCTCAGCCGGTACCTCTCTGCGGACACTGCCTGTCTGTGCCCCACTGGGGCTCCTTGATTTTGGCGGCCTGTGGGGAAGGGCCGTCGTTAACAGGGAATGTCTGAGAAATGACATCAAAATGACCCAAATGAAAGCGGGTCTTTGCTGGCTGACGGTGGGGAACCGTCTCCTGCTTTCTCATAGGCTGTGCTGTTCTTCGTAGTGACATTTTTTAAAGACCGTGTCCCGTGCTCCCAGGACAGATCTGTCCTCCGAGGGACGCGAGTGCCTTCTCTTACTTGTGCTGGGCTGCTCCAGTGCTTCCTGTCCTCCTTGACCGTCTCGGCATTCTGTCTCTGCGGACGGTCTGGGTCCTCGCCTTGTGAAAGCCTGTGGGTTCTCGGTTCCGGTCTCGGAGCCCAGCTGCAGTCAAATGTGCCGCCACTGAGCTGTCCCCCGGGAGCACAGCCGCGGCAGGCGGGAGGGCCCGCACCCGCCCGGCAGTCGGCTCGCCTCCACCGCCTGACAGGGAGGCCGCGGCCACTCATCCGCTCACCCCTCCAGATGTAGCGCCGCGCTGGTCCCCGGCTGCGCGCGACGGTTCGCGTCCGGCTGACGGCAGTCTGACCCTGTGTGGCATTTTTTGGACGCTGTCTTGTGATTCTCTGAGGCTCCTGAATCTGCAACTTTTATGTCTTTTACCAAATTTGAGTAACTTTTGCTAATATATTTTCTTTATATTTCTTTATATTATACAGGTTTTTCCCCTGCCCTTTTCTCTCTGAGGTTCCAATTCTGTGTGTGTAGGACCGTTTGCTGGTGTCCCCCACTTCCTGAGGGTCTGTTCTTTTGTTACTCAGTCTTTCAAAAACAATCCAGGGGCGCCCGGGTGGCCAGCCGGTTCAGCGTCCTGCTCTTGGTTTCAGCTCGGGTCGTGGTCTCAGGGTCCCAGGATCAAACCCCGCGTCGGGCTCCCTGCTCAGTGGAGAGCCTGCCTCCCCCTGCCCCTCTGCCCCTCCCCTGCTCGTGTGCTCAAATAAACCTCAGGGGAAAAAAAGGTGTTATTCAAGTTGAATAACTTCAGTTGAGCTATTTTCACGGTCACTACCTTTTTGTCCTCTGTCCTCCCAGCTGTTACTGCATCCATCTAGAGATTAAAATTTTAATTTCCGATATTTTCTTTTCCAGTTCTAGAATTTGCTGGGTTGTTTTCCTGTAGTTCTGTTTCTCTGTGCAGTTTTCCTGTCTGTCCATGCCTCACGGGCGTGTTTCTCCTCGCGCCGCTGCGTCTTGCGGAGCGCGTGTGCCGGGCGCCGCGTGAGTGGAGGCGGGACGTGCGGGACGAGCGGTCGGAGGCGGTGCCGGACACGCTGGGGCCCAGCCGTAAATTTTACATCCTGAGAAGGCGGCGTGTCCGCTAAGGTGGGCCTGGCCTCCAGCGAGGGAGGAGAGCCGGGCTGGAGCCGGAGGCGTGGGGGGGCCGCGGCGCCACGAGCTTCGCCCTCTCCCTGCCGGGGCCTGTGGGTCACTCGTGTGCTGTGTCCCTCCGGGGATCCCTGTCAGCTGACTTAGCTGAAGCCCCTCCTCCGTTGCACACTGACCCTTCCAAAGACAAAAAGCATTTCTGGAAACCTTCCCTGACGGCCTCAGGGACGTGGTGCCCGAGGACATCACCGGCCCTTCCCCTCACCAGACCGGCCGCGGGCTTCTCTGCGCACAACCTGGGAGCAGCACTGGCCGCCGGCAGTGCCCACGGGGTCCTCGTTCTGTGCCCGACGCCCGCCTCTCCTCTCTGTGGCCCCGTGGGACGAACACGCTGCCCAGAGCGGGGTCTGTGGGGCGGGCCGCGCCCCGGGGGCCGCCCCGGCTTCCAGACCCGGAGCTGCCGGAAACCTCTCCCTCTCGAGGGGGAGTGAGGCCGCTCCTGCTGCGTGTGGGGAGGGGGAGCGCCGCCGTGTCCAGTGCACTGACCCCAGGGGGACCGTGTCTGGGGCACGGAGGCCGCCCGACCTCGGGCCTGGGCACGCACCGGCTGGCGGCGTGCGTGACTCCTTCCTGCTGTTCAGAAGAGCTGACCCTCGCGTGGCTCCCGGCGAGCTCGCACGTTCGCGCAGTAACCGCACGTGCCAGCCTCGTGTACCCGCCGGGCCTGCCCTCCTCCGGGGACCAGGGCATGCCCCTCGGCGGCTTCGGGGACGCCCAGAAACCGAACGCACTGAGCGCGCGGAAGATCGGGAACAGCGGAGGGTGGAAGTGGGTCACGCCGCAGAGCGTGTGGGACGCGTGGCCGGCCTCCGCGGGCACGGGGGCCCGGTGTGCGTGCGGGCGGGCGCTCCCTCCGCGGCACGAGGCCACGCCGTGCGGGGCCTGCGGACGCGCCTCTCGGGGCACCGGAGACCTAGGACATCCCTGCTGCGGCAGCCCCGGACGGCGTGACCCGTGCGTCTTCGGGATCCTGACAGGCTGCTCTGAGACAGGCTCCGGCTAGTTTCCAAGCACAGGAAGGAAACAAAAGACAAAGGAATGGTAATGCTTCGTGCCCTTCAGCCTGATGTATGTTAGCTATTCGGAATATATTAATCCTAAGAAATCTCTGCTGCTAGATCTAATTTCCGTGGACAGGAAGCATTTTCATATTTATCCAAAACCAGTAAAGCCAGCTAAGGTCATTACTGAGTCTTGTTTTCAGGCTGGTGACACCTGCACAGATCTGAGCAGCGGGGGACACCTGGGGCTAGGAAGTCTGGTTGCCGTGGTAACTGAGCATGAACCAGCACCGTGACAAAGTGCAGTGGACGGAGGGTCGCTGTGTGGGTGTGCAGGTTACAGAGGTCACTTCCTGTTCCCTGCAGTGCCCAAGGACATCCTCACAGCACAGATCAACAGTTTTCTAAACGATTCGTAATTGGGAGCATGCAGTTTAAAATGATTTTATTTAAAGCATGAAGCCTTTGACTGACTCTTCCAAAAGTATCCACTTGCTAGAAAATTCACTCCTGTTCACGATCTGTCCACGACTGGACTTAAATCCTGCCTCCGAAATGTGGAGTCCCCGGCTTGCCTCTCCTTTCAGAAACCAGGCTTTGTCTCCTGGACTAGCAGCCAGAGCAGAGCCTCTCGGGCCACATTCCCCTACTCGGTTCATGCTGGTTCTGGAGGATTCTTGGAGAGACCCAGCTCCAACCAGGCCAGGGCTGGGGGCAGGCAAGAGTGCGGGCCAATCTCTGGGGTGAGGCCCAGAGGACCGAGATCAGGACCGCCCAGCCCGAGGACAAAGGACTGTCCCCAGTCTGTGCCCTTAGGGCAAGGTCGGTCAGCCCTACAAGCCATTCCAGTGGCCTAAAGGGGTCGCCAAGGCCAGGCCCCTCAAACGGTGTGTCCTTTCCTGCAGAAGCATGTGACACGTGCTGGCTGTGGCTGGTGGCTGCGGCAGGGGATGTTCGCAGGGGTGATGAGGTTTGCAGGGGGTGAAGGCGTTGGTACCCGGGAGAGACACGGTAACCCCAGAACCGTGTGGGGCACTCTGTCACCCCCACACCATGGAAAGGGCCCCTTGCGTCGCTGTGGCCCGCAGGCCTCTGGTGCCACAGCCGGACCTGCACAGCAGACTGGCGGGCTGCTTCATCACTCCCCACCCTAGCAGAGGACCTAGAAGGTGGAGAAAGCGGCGTGGAAGAGCTGCGCGTGCTCTCCGGGTGCCGCTGGGAGCCCCGGGCGGCCGCACCATGCAGGAGTGACAGCCCGTCACAGGGGAGGCGTCTCTCTGCCTCTTCCCAGTTTCTAACCCGAGGCTAATGGGTTTCCTGCCCCTCCTGTGGATGGCGGCTGTCACTCTTGAAGGATCCGTAGGTGCCACGCTTCAGGATTCTAAGTAACTGTAATAATTTTCAGGAAGGTGACGAGCCCTCGCTCAGTACCATCTCTCCTGAGCAGCCGTCTGCAGCTTGCACCTCGACCAGGTCTTTCTCCAGGCTCAGAAGTGGCTGCGCTTGTGTCGTGTGGGACCTCGACTCTGGACGACCTCCACAGAGGCCCGGTGCAGGCCTCCAAGCCACCCTGGCCCCGCGGGCCCCTTGCCAGCCAGAGCATGTCGGCTTCCCGCCGCGCGCGGGCAGACCCCGGAGAGGCGGCCAGGGCCCCCCACCCCCACGCCATTGGCCTCAAGGCGCCGTGCCCTCGGCCGCTCCCCAGTCAGCAGGCACAGGTCGGGCCTGTGGGCGCTGGGTTCTCTGGGTGTTTAACAGAAGAGCACCTTCACTCTCCACGTGTCCCCAAGTAGGGCAGAAAGCTCAGCGCCACTGGTATGCTGGTTTTATTTCGAGAGCAGGTCCCTGAGCTGAGCCAGAGGCGCAAGATGCGGGGCCCCCAGACCGAGGCCCTGTGCTTCTGCGTGTGCTGAGGGTCCGCGTTCAGCACGTTTCGTGGGGATCTCTCCTCAGGCTCCCCGCAGCGGCCTGGCAGACAAGGCGTGTGCCCCGCAGTGGGAAATGCTCGGCGGCACCAGCCAGGAGAGCGGCCCCACCCGGCCCCGGCCCCACGAGCCGCCCACCGGCTGCAGGGCTCTGGGCTGTGGCCGCCTCTGGCCTGGAGAACGTGAACAGTGGTGGTTGGCCCCAAGCTCTAAGCAGAGCTGCATCGGGGTTCACGGTCCCAGCAGCAGCACCGGGGGGTTGGCCCTGCAGCCTCTCTGGGTGTGGCCCAGCCGTGGTCCCACTGCCTATCTGGGGACACGCCCGAAGGGCTGACATAGCTTGGGAGCTGCCCGCCGGCTGACAGCTGCTCCGGCGGTCACTGTCCAAGTGTCAGGGTCAAGAGTGCCGACCCGCATCTCTGAACCGGAGGACTCCCCCCAGTTCACGTGGAAGCTTCCAGATGCGGCCTGTTCACCGCCTGTCTGCACTATTGCAAATAAGCCAGTAGGTTTCCGGAAGTGGCCGTTCCAGAAACAGGCAGCTGCCTGGACCTCGGGCTTTGTGGCTTCCTAGAGGACGTCAACCAGCCATCCCCCCAGAGCCGTGCAGGACCGCACATCGGCAGCATTCCTGAGACACTCCTGAGGGGTCGGAGCTTTCTAGGGTCATCGTGGAAGCGAAATGTTTTTCTTAAAGATTTTATTTGAAACAGAGAGAAAGAGAGAGTTGGGGGCAGAGGAAGAGACAGAATCCCAAAGGGACTCTGTGCCGGCTCCATCCCACGACCCTGAGCTCATAACGTGAGCCAGAGTCGAGTCCGACGCCCAGCCGACTGAGCCCCGTAAGCGGGCGCTGGCACAGCAGTGCAGGAGCCAGTCTGCTGTCCGGGAAGGGGTCTGAGTATAGGTGGAGCCGCTGTGGGGTCTGTGGGTGGCGTTCAGCGCTTGCAGCGGGGAGTACCGCGTCGTGGGGCCCTGGCAAGCGTGGGCCGGGCCGTCCTCCACACCTGGCCACGGGGCTGCGGAAAGCCAGCCGTCCGGGCATCTGGCTTCTGGGGACGCCTGCCCGCCGTACCGGGCGAGAACAGGGCTGCTCCTTGTGCCGGAGCCCAGTCTGCTCGGACTTGATGGGATCCACAGAAGCAGGGGGCTCTGCCAGCGACATTCTCCACCCCAGCGGTGTCGGCGAGCGCTCGTGGCCCCGGGGCTGGTGGCCAGTGACCTGGTGGCTCTAGCCGTAAGGGAGGGGGTGGCGAGGGGCTGGCGAGGGGCTTAGATGTCTTCGCTGTCCCTGAACACGCCAGCAGGGTAAGGAAGGTTCCAGCAGGTTCACAGGAAGCAGGAAGGTGGCTGACCCCTGCCAGTCCACGTGAGTCCCCGAGGTGGCCGTGTGTCCCTGGCCCGCCCCATCACCCGCTTGCCGGCACTTGAGTGGGTCTCTGGGCTCCGCCATTTGCACATCACTTTGACTGGTGTCACTCAAACAGCGCGTTAAAATTCCGCTTGCCGCCTCTGTGTGAAGTGCGGCGGCAATTAGGGAAGGCGGGCCTGTGCCCTGGGGAACGCTCCGCACCCGCCTGAGCGGCTCCGAGCCTACGAGGGCTTTCCTGTGCGCGGGCAGGACCAGCCTTGCCCTGGGGGCCGAGCAAGCGTGCCCGTGGGCTTCTGGGCGGACGCCCCACCTGCCCGTCTCTGCGGCTTGCCAGGTTCTGCCCAGAAGGCCCCGCGCCTGGCTGCTCGCCGGGCCGCTGCTCCGCGCCACTGCCCGGGCCGGAGCGCGCTCTCGGCCAGCAGAAGCGCCCCCGGGGGGGGCAGGCCGCAGCGCCGGCCACTCCGCCTTCTGTGGCATCCCCGGGGCAAGAAGGCACATGGCTTGGGAAACACAGTCCGCGTGAAGCGAGCCGGAAGTTGGCGACAGCCCCCTCTCAAGACAAAACTGGAGAAACTGTCACAAGGAACAAAGTCCGTTTCTTCCCGCTTGAGACAAGAAAGGGGGTTTGAAGTACGTTGTAAAGCAAGCTCTGCCAGCGACGAGAACGAGAAGAGAACCTTGACCCCGGGCGCTCTGCGTCCGGAATCCCCAAAACAGACTATGTGCTGAGGCTTCCTGCCTTTTCCCTCCCGGAGCCCGGTCAGGGCAGGTGGACGCCACTCACTGGGTCTCCACAGAGCGGGGCGGGAGTGCCCCCTTCCTGGACGCAGCCCCACCTCCCGTCCCTGCTCCTGAAGGCACCCCCCCCCCCCAGCACTGCCCAGGCTTCTGCTTCTGGAAGCCCCTCCGGATGGAGGCAGGGTGCGTGCTGGCGGCCCCGGCGGCCCCAGCACAGGTGCCGGGCACTGCCTCACAGCAAGCCGACCTCTCCTGCAGAGGAGCGGGTTTGGAACTGGGACTTCAGAAATCCCCGAAGACACGAGAGTAAACAGGTCCCCCCCACTCTGTTATGAAAGTGTCAAACTACAGAGTTTCAAAGAGGGGGCACAGTGAGACCCGTAAACCCACCACCAGGGCCGCACCGGGCGCCCGCTCTGCAGACGTCACCCCGTCCCTCGCCCTGACCTGTGCGTGTCAACCCAAGTTGCAGACCTCCAGAGCCGTCCACCCCGCCGCAAAACTCGGGCTCAGAACTCTATTAAGTTTGTCTGTCGGCTGTTTTCTTTTGTTTCAGGAAGAAATTTACAGTGAAATGCACAGACCTTCAGCTGTCTCTGATGATGACGGCCCAGGCACCCCTGCCCCTCACCCCCGCCGGGTGTCACCCTGGAGACTAGATTTCCGTTTCTCCTGTAGCAGTTTCGCTCATTCTAGAGTGTTCTATGAATGGGACCATAGTGCATGGACGCCTGTGTAAAGTAGCTTTCGTGCTGCATAAGGTTTTTGAGCAAAATGAGCTCCAAAGGGACATGGGCAGCGGGCAGAAAGGCCAAGGGATGGCAGCCTGAGATCTGCTTCAGGTCCCAGCTCCGGGCATGCCTATGAGAACACAGAGCCGCTGCCGCCGCCGTGTGCACACTGGTCGCTGCGTTTCTCGGCAGGGTTTCCAGCTCCCACCCTCGCGTCCCGAGGTGGAGCTGGGGCCCCTGACACCGGACCCATGTCTCCCTCTGGCTTCCCCCTCCCCTAGCGCAGACCGGGCAGACCCTCCCGTCAGGTCGTCTGGCCCTACACGTCATCACACCACCTGTGTGGTTTAGGGACCATGTAAGTTGAACGGAGTCGGGTGACTTGCTGCTCTGGAGAATGGCTCATGCTAACATGGCCCTCTGTGTTCTTTCTGTCCTTGTTGCAGGATGGGAGTCCCAGCTTCTGGAAACAGGATTCCTGGGGATCTTCCTGTGCCCTCTTTGGAGTCTGTCTCGACTGCCCACGGGGACCCCCCCGTCCCAGATTGTGCTGTGGGGCTTTCGGTGGCTGATTTTCAGAATCATGCTTGGAGCAGTAAGTAGAACTCTTATTTACTATGTTTCGGGGGAATGCGTCGCAAAGGAGCCATCCCTCGCTGCCCTCTTGGCTGGGCCACGCCTGCTGGGCCCCTCCTGCTGCTCTCCATGCTCTCTGGCCTATCCGTGAGCCCTTGAGATGCCCCCGGCCCCCGGCCCTCTGCATAAGCACTCTCTGTGAACGCGTCCCGATGCTGAGCCCACTGCACAAGGAGACTCACAGGAAGAGCCCCCCGGCAGCTGCTCCTCTCCCCACCAGCCCTCCTGCTGGTTCCTGGGACTGGTTTAAGCCAGTAAGGACAGGGACAAGGCGAGACGAGCTAGAGGATTCATGTCCGTCAGTGCCGTGGTTCTTGGTCCCATCGCCACAGAGAATGAAGAGGTCGACCAGACCCAGAACGGTGGGTAGCAAAGCCAAGTTCTTGAGCGAGAGTGTAAAGCTCCTGGAGAGGGCAGGGGCCGGGCCTGAGAGGGGTGCCCTGTGAGCTTCCCACGTGGGGGCTTTATAAACTCTCTCGAGGAGCTATCGTAAGCCTCCTGAGACTGGGCCCGTGGGTCGGCCGCTAAGGTGTGCCGGTCGGGGCTCTGATCACATGCTCCTCTGCCTGTCACTGTTCGCGTGCTGGTGCTCCTCGGACCGGACATTTGGAGGCGAAGTGATAGTGGCCAGTGTTTTCTGGGTCACTGTTCTGTTTCGGGACGTCCTGCGAAAGTTCCCCCTGCAGAGGCTGCAGACAGCATGCTTTCGTGTCTCGTGCGAGCGCGGGATGCTAGTGCACTGTCGTCTCGGCTGGCCTGGCTTCTTGGCTTCACGTTGGGACCCCTGGTCCTGGCGACGTGTCCGATGAGCTCCTAACAGCAAGGCTCACGGTCCCTGTGTCACAGCGGCTACGCCGGCTTCCTTCTGTCTCCGCCGGCGAGTGCTCTCTGTGGACACATCGCTCTTCAGGGAGCGTCTCCCAAAGGCCAGACGAGCGGGCGGCGCGGTCCACCCGCTGTGGCTGCTCGGCACACGTGCTGCCCGCCGCGGAGTCTCCGGCTCACGCCCGCTCACCGGGCCCCGGCCCCAGACACCCCCGCCACCAACTTCCTCAGGGCCCTAGCAGGTGCGCGTGTCCACCTCCCGCCCCTTTTCCCACTTTCAGAAACGCTCTCTGAACCGTAGAATCAGGAATGACGTGCTTCCTTCTGACCCCCAACTGACTAGGCATGGAGACTGGCAAATTGTGTTCACTTGCTCTAGCAGGTCTCTCCTTTGGTAACGAGATCTGAGTTTATCCTGCAACACTAACTTCTTTCGTACCGGACACCTTGTCGTTCAGGTCCGGGGGGTACCTGTTTGCTTGAAGTCTCCCCAGGGGCTGGGACCGGGGGCCAGCACGAGCTCACAGACAACTTGCTTCTGCCGTGCCCGAAACGGGCCCGCAGTCTCCCCGTCCCCCGCCACTGACGCCGGCTGGCTGTGTGCCCGGCGTCCCCAGTAGGCAGCCTCTCACGGCCTCTCACTCTCAGTCCAGGGAAGGGTCCGTGTGTCCCGTCTCTGACTCGGGCAGGCCCAGCCAGTTCTCCCAGAAGCTGCCTTCCCCCCGACTGTGTACCTAGAAGTGTGGTGTGCTGTGGTGGGCTCCCGTGGGATTCGTGGCTGCCCTCAACAGACGCTCTGCACTGGGAGTGAGCCCGCCTCCCCTGTGCTCCGCGCAGCGCCCGTCCACCCCTCTGCAGCCTCCAGTCATCGATGCCTCGCTCCCAGGTCTGCGGCGCCTCCGCCGTGCCGAGAGCTCGGGCCTCCCGCAGTGGGGCGGCGTGGCCTCCCCTCCTCAGGGCTCCCACGTGTTCATGCCGCGTGGGGCCGTGGAAGAGCGGCAGCAGCGGGCTGCCCAGCTCTCCCTGCACAGCTGGAAACGGCCCAGAGCATTGTGCGGCCCTCGTCACACCGGACAGCAGACAGTGGGGCCGGGGGACACACGGCCGGCACCCGCTGGCTCCGCTCTGCCTCACATCCTGCTGGACTTCGGGGACAAGGCACCGGAAGGAGGGCGCTGGGCACAGAAGGAGCCCCAAGGAGAACACGGCCCGCTGCCGTTGGAGACCTGTGACAGTGCCCAGCTCTGAGCTGACCGGGAGAACCCAAGGCCGTGCAAACCCTGACCAGAGGACAGTCTTCAGGGTCACTCCCCAGCGCTGCGCAGGGCTGCGCTCCTGGAGTGCAGGGCATGGCCCCGCCCGGGGAGCACAGCCGCTTGGCCTGCGCCCTGGATGGTCCTGGCGCAGGGGAGGACTTCGGGGGGAGCTGGTAGCATCGGGCAGTGTGGGGAGGTCCGTGGCGTGGACTGAACGTGACAGGTGTGCAGGGCCTCCGTGCCGTGTGCACAGCTTTCCCGGGCGCTGGGGTGTTCTCGAGGTAAAAGGTAAACCGCGGACGTACTTGTCGTGTATGGAGGGAACAGTCCGAGGAGATGCTTCGCTGTTTCAGACGTGAATTACCAACACAGACGGGACGAACAAAAACTCTGCGAAGTGTCGGGAACGGAGCACCTTTCCAGCCGCGCGACTCCGGGCCCAGAGGCCCTCGCCGATGCGTTCTCTAGACATTTACGGCAGGAAGCGTGTGAACTCGGCGCCGTGCGTCCAGAGAGCTGAGAGGAAAGCCTTCGCAGCTCAGGTGTGTGAGACGCGGAGGGCAAGGGCGTACCAGAGCGCTGATCTTCAGGAGCGCCAACAGCGTTCTGGCCCGTTAGCAAACGGGGCGCCTGAGTGGCGTGAGGAGTGGGCGGTGACCGGATGCGGGGAGGTCGTCAGCCAACGGAGCGAGGGCACTTGTTAACCCCAGAGGTAACGAAGCATCCTCCGGCTCACGAGGAGCAGGTTTCTTCAGGCTGACACAACACAGTGTCGGCCCCGTTCCTGCCCGGGGGCCTGCGCTCTCCTGCCACGAGGCGCGGACCACGCACCATCGTCACATCTGCTTAGCGTCGGGCTGGAGAGCGTGGCTTCTGCAGAAAAGCGAGAGAATGTAACAAAAGCCCCAAATATGGGAAGAAGCACCTCTCTTCGCGGGGAAGGAGACCACGCATGTGGAGGGTCACGAGGTCCCGGGGGAAATGCACGCAGTCACCCAGGGCACGAGCCACAGACCTGCGCAGAAGTCAGCTATCTCCCCACGCTGGCAGAAGCGCTCAGGAAACGAACCGTTAGGCAGGTGCAGTCGCGCTCGCCCGAGGTCCTGTCTCCCTGCCCACACCACCCGGGCGGCCTCCCGGAGCTGCGACCCGGCCGCCGCCAGGGCCACGGCTCCCGCAGAGGCCCAGTGGGAACGCTGCCCAGGGCCCCGGGCACAAGAGGCTAGAGAAGGACCAGGGGCCCCCGTGGTGTCTGGCGACAAGGGAATTTCTACCTTCCCTGAATCAGACCTTTTCAAACAGGGGGACCACCCTGCAGCCTGCAAAGTAGATGAAGATCTGAGGCGTCCGTTCTCCCCAGAGCTCCCCAGTGGTCCCCCTGCAGCGCACCCTACCACCATCCCAGCGCCGACACCCGGGGTCACATCTGCCTGGACATCCTGACGGACGAGGGGTCTGCCCTCGGTGACGTCAGGACCATCCCGCTGTCCGTCCAGAGCTCTGCAAGGAGGAGGCAACATTGAAGGCCCTTTGAAGACACGCGCTGCTGAGCTCTGGGACAAGCCGGAGCCTTCAAGAAGTCTTTGCAAAGACAGCGCTGAAAGCAGGCGCCCGGCCGGCACCCTAACCCTGGAGCCTCTCCCGGTGCTTCTTACTCTCTCCTGCGGGGATCTGTCCCTTCTTTCGCTTCTGTCTACGACTCTGTGATCCGTGATGTCACTGTGTTGTTCCTGTTCCTAAATTGAGTCTATGGTTGAGCCCTTGTGATGGAAATCCTAAATACACACACTGAATGTTCTTTTAATCAAAATTTTAACTACATCATTAGTAACATCCAAAATCGGGGAATTTTAACAAATCTGATGCTCCATACCCCCGAAAGCTACTAGACGTTGCTGAGAGAAACGACAGGCTTCAACAGACACGCATGTGTGAGTCAGAGTCCCGGAACTGGGCGCCCGGCGGGCTCCGTCGGTGAAGCGTCTGCCTTCGACTCAGGTCATGATCCTGGAGTCCCGGGATCGAATTCTGCATCGGGCTCCCTGCTCCGCGGGGAGTCTGCTTCCCCTCTGACCTCCCCTCTCAGCTCTATCTCCCCCTCAAATAAATACAAACTTTAAAAAAACAAAAGAGGTCCCAGAATTGTCACAGCCCCCCACAGCTGTCCCCAAACCCATCCATAGATTCCCTGCAGCCCAGACATAACCCTAGAAAGATCTTTGTTTTAGAAGTTGGTGAACGGGGCGCCTGGGTGGCTCAGTGGGTTGAGCCTCTGCCTTCAGCTCAGATCATGGTCTCAGGGTCCTGGGATCGAGCCCCGCATCGGGCTCTCTGCTCAGCGGGGAGCCTGCTTCCTGCCCCCCACCCCATCTCTCTCTCTACTTGTGATCTCTGTCAAATAAATAAAATCTTTTTTAAAATTTTTAATTAAAAAAAGTTGGTGAACTGACTCAGATTTGGATGGAAATGCTACAGGCCAAGAATAGCCAGAAAATCTTTAATAAGTTGTAGGAGACTTGTCCCTGGTTCCAGTACTTCCCAGAGGTCATGGTCAGCGAGACTGACCAGGGGCAGTGAGGGCATGGGGACAGACGGCTGAACTGGGGACAGTCCATGTGTCTGAAAACAGTCCCCCACGGAAATCACCGGCACATGATTTTTGACAAAAGAGCGAGGCCCCCGGACCGAGAAAGACCGGCGTCTCCACCGAGGTGCCGGGGCACGCGTTCCTCTGCAGAGGGCGAGCGAGCCGCGCACAGGCACGCGTCGGAGAGGCGCTGTGAGTGGTACCCTGAAGTCACACGTCCTGAAGGTAACAGGGTGTGTCTGCAGTTCGCGACAGGCCCGGAGGACGTTAGCGTCAAAGACAAAAACGGGTAAGTGGGACTCCGTTAGGAGGAAAACCCTCTGCTCCCGGCGGATACCAGTGGCAGACCAGGAGAGCGGGCGGCGGGTCCGTGAAGAGCACATAAAACCCAGGAACAAGGACGACTCGGCAGGAACAGGGGACGGTTTTAGCAGAGAGTTCACCGAGACCCATGGATGCATGGATGGTCGCGGCCGGCACCTGAAACCCCGCTCAGCCTCACCGGCCACTGCGGGAAGAGCTGGACGGACAGACGGCAAGCGTCCCAGCTTGGGCCGCCCCAACGACCACCGGCTGAGCGGCTTCAACAGCGCGGACTTGCTCATGCCTCTGGAGGCTGGCAGCCAAAGACCAACATTCTGGGGCCTTCTGTCCCCGGAGGGGACGCTACCTGGCTCGTGGACGGCCGCGCTCTGCCGCGCCTTCCGCTGGCCGAGAGGCCAGCCCCCGTGTCTCTAGTGTGTGCGCCGATCCCATCAGGCCAAGTACGGCCACGCGGGGGGCCGGGGCTTCAGCCTGCAGACTGGGGAGGACGCGGACGGCGGGCCCTTGGCAGCCGGGCAGGGAGCGGCAGGACTCGCCCCACGCTGCTCTCCTGCGGGCGTGAGGAACGACCCGAGTGGGCGCGAGCAGCTGGGCCGTTACCTACAAAGTTGGCCGCCTCTTCGCTGTTGGTGTTCCTGCCCGGGGACGGAGCCAGGGGAGCCGGAAATGCGCTCCCTATACACTCCCCCGGCCCCAGGAGCTGGAAACCAAGCTTGGCCCGTGAGTGGAGAGATGGGGACCGACCTTGCTGACTCCCCGGAAGGGAACGCGGAGGACCGAGCCATCTTGCAGGTGGCGAGCTGGGGGAGAGCAGCCACACGTACCGTCCAGGTCCTTGCGCAGGGCCTTCCAGAACGGCAGGGCCAGCACGTGGCCACAGCCAATGTTCTGGGAAGCGTTTCTATTATGTTAGATGATGTTGAACTTCTCCAGGATTTGGGGTGGGGACTGCTGGGGGGGCACGCAGAGTGTCTCCTGTGCTGATGGGGTGGGGGAGCTACAGGCTTCCTGGTGGGACAGAAATCATTTTTTGAGACCTAACGAGGTGAACAGCCGGGGGGAAAGCCTCGGGGGAGATGGCCAGTGGACCCCCATGTCGAGCGGAGACCTCTGTCTTTGAGGGCAGGGCCGGAGACAGACAAAGCACAGGGGTGTCCTTGGCGTGCCTCTGGGTGCCAGAGAGAAACACGTGTGCCCTCCACCCCTGAAGGACCACCAGCCCAGCTGGAAGCTTCAGCTCGAGACAGGACTACAGGACCGACTTCCTGGCCAACTCTGGGCACAACTGCAGGCACGAGCGGTATGGGGTGGGACGCCCCGCTTCCTCTCCTGCCCTTGGCGCCGCCGACAGGAGGTTCCATGATGGCCCAAACCCTCCCCTCCTGTTGATGAGCTAGATTTCCGGCAGCTCCCTCCGTGTGGCTGTGAGCCGGCTTGCTGGGGGCTCCTCCAGGGAGCAGGGCTCCTTCACGCTGCTGAACCGGCGGGCGGCCACGTGGCGCAGGCGACCCCCGGCCCCTCCCTCGGAGCCATGGTGCAGGTCCACTCCGCGTGTTCCCCTGCGCCCTCCCGCTGGGATGGGGCAGACGCCTCCCAGGTGCGTCTCTGGAAAACCTCTGGAACCTTTCTTGCTTGTCTCAGCTCAATTTTCTCTTTTAGATGCATAGATTTCAACCATATTAGTGTGGAGAATCTTTTTCATTTGCAGAAAACGGCAAAGAGCGTGGGTGTCTGACTCACCGTATTTAAGGTAATAGTTTGCCCTTAATTGTGCTTTAAAAAGGTTTTCACTGGGACGCCTGGGTGGCTCAGTTGGTTAAGCGGCTGCCTTCAGCTCAGGTCATGGTCCCAGCGTCCTGGGATCGAGTCCCACATCCGGCTCCTTGCTCGGTGGGGAGCCTGCTTCTCCCTCTGCCTCTGCCTGCCACTGTCTGCCTGTGCTCGCTCGCTCGCTCTCCCTCTCTCTCTGACAAATAAATAAATTTAAAAAAATAATAAATAAAATAAAATTTAAAAAGGTTTTCACTTTGTTCTCAAATCTCTGCCTTTGTCAATAGAAACGCATCCGTGTTTGTAGCCCCGTTGGGACTGGCCGGTTTCAGCCAGGGCGGGCGGTCACGTGTGCAGCCGGCGTCCGAAGCCTGAGCACTTTGTGTCTGGTGCCTCCGTGCCCCGAGTGAGACCAGGCCGCGGGCTTCCCACGCGGCTGCAGAGCCACAGCTGTCCTGGCCCTGTGCTGTGCCGAGGGCTGAGCCCTCAGTTGCTGGAGTCCTGGCAAGCGAGCGGGACGGCAGCGAGGGGAGGCAGGACTTGGTCTCTGTCTGGACAGCCAAGGCCATCTTCTTCGTGGCCCGCCTTCTGCTCAGCGCCCGTCTGGCTGCGCACGCGGCCTCGGTCTGCAGGCCGCAGGCCGGCGCTCGGGGGCTCCTCCCGTGAGACCCCTGCGGCGGGCTCGCTGGCCCACGAGAAGGAGGGGCGCGTGAGGACCAGGCGGGGGCACGGGAGGAGCGCCGCAGCACGCCCCAGCGCGGGCGGATAAGGGCAGTCAGGGCACCGTGAGATCGCCCTTCTGGGGGCGCAGCGGCTTCTGTGGGTTCGGGCTCCGTGGGTCCGCGCGGCTTCCGTGTCTCTGCTCTCTCTGCGGTTCTTCCGACACGGCGTGTCGCGCTTCCCCTGACTGTGCGTTATTTTTACTCTTGCTTCACGTTAGCCAAGAAATGGCGCCCCCCGGGCACCCGGAGGGTATCGTTTCTTGGTCCGTTTAGAGCCCGACTCTTGGTTGCGGCTCAGCCCACGGTCTGTCGTGAGCTCGAGCCCCGCGTCAGGCTCACGCTCCGCAGGGAGTCTGCTGGAGATTCTCCCTCCCCTCTCCCTCCCTCTTTGCCCCTCCGCCTCTCCAAAAAAATTAATACCCTGAATTCTTAATGACCAAGTCACTGCTGAAATAAGCCGTCTTCGTCAGGAGCTGCGCCTTCTGCGGCGGCCGGAGCGGGTCGCCTGCACATACAGTGAATGGAGAGTGCGATGGCAGGGGCGGGGGGCAGGTGCCAGAGCCCCCAGACACCTGCCGGAAGCTGACAAGGCGTGAGCCTCCCTGTCCCGTATGAGTGGAGCCCCAGGTGGCCTGCGGGGAAGAGATGTCGGTGTGTTCTCCACGCGGCTCCGTCACGGGGTGACCGCTGAGCGCCCGTGCCGCTCGTGCTCACGGCTGTGTGCCTGCGCCGGCTGCAGCTCCCACCGTGGGGCCCTCCCACTGCTCCGCGTGTGCAGACTGTCCTGCGCCCACGAGAGAAGGAGAAGAGCGAGGCCTGTGTGCCTACATTTTTCAGGTCGGTATTCGGCAGAGGCAGGCGCCCTGGCCAGGCTGTGGCCGCGGCCCCAGGAGAAGGTGCTGTCCCCAGCCCACAGGCGGTTGTGTCTGAGGCCCTTGCAGCGAGAGTCCGCTGTCTGCAGCCCGGCAGCCCAGGGGACACGAACGTGTCCCGTCACGCAGGCACTTCCCAAACCGAGGAGGAAACAGGAAACCTAAACGGCTCCATGTCTGTTAAATGCATTGAATCTGTAATCAGAACCCGTTCCAGAGAGAGACGTGTGGGCCGGACGGCTTCTCGAGCAGAATCTACCAGACGCTGGAGAGGGAAACGGTCGCACTCCCACCCAGACTGTGCTGGGACGCTTGCCAGGTCATTGTTCTGTGACTGTGAAACCAGACTCGCGGCGGCCCTCACAGAGCAGAAAGCGACCAGCATCCCCTCCGCCAGGAGCAAAGCGCAGAGACCCTCAGCAAACACCGGCGAGTCAGACCCGGCACCAAAGAAGGCGCAGTCGGTCTCGGGAATGCAAGGCTGGTTTAACATCTGAAAATCAGCGAGTGCCGCTCCCTCCGGTAACAGAAGCCCATCGACACCCTGCCGTGATAGCTGGGGGGCGTCCTCCCGACACATCTGAAAGCCGGGCCTCCCGCCCTGGCTGCTGGGGATAGGAGCGCTCACGGCCAGCAGACTGGGCCGCTGTCTGTCCTTGCCCGCAGTCGGCGTTGTTAGAAGTCGTGGTGCAGGGAAACAGGAGAGAGAGAGACAACGCATAAAGCTTGGAGAAAAGTAAGGACACTGTTGTTCACACACGTGATCAGAGAAGCAGAAAACCCGGTGGCATCTGAAAACCAGCTTGTGAAACGAGTGTGTGAACTTAGCAAGGCCGCAGGACACAAGGTCAGAAGGGATCATCCCAAGAGAAGATCCGGGAAGTACTGTCTCCCGCTGCCACGAGAGCCCCTGGGGCCCGCGAGGGAGCCTCCGCGGCGGTCCGAGGTGCACAGGGCCGACACCGGGACGCGCACGTGGCCTCACGCAGGAAGCCGCCGTCGCTGCCATGTGTTGTGCCCACACGCGTGTGCAGATTCGAGGCCGCTCCTGTCACAGGCCGGCGGGCTTTCTGGGGAAGTTGGTATGCCGGCTGACAAGTGTACGCGGGGAGACCTGCCTCCTGGTTTCACAGCTTCACTTAAACCTTAAATGCGGCATTGACCTGAGCTGGAGAAACGGGCCACATCTCTCTGCCAGCGGACTCTCAGCCAAGGGTCCCAAGTCAAGGCAGTGGAAAAAGGAAAGCCCGTCCTCACCCGCGGAGCCCAGGTGACGGGAAGTCTGCAAGCAAGGACGCTTGGGCGCGGTTTCATCCGCGCCAAACTCTCATACGAGGTGGACTGGATGGAAGCGCAGAAGCAACTCCACCAAATTCTAGAAGGCTCGGGAGAGCGCCTCGCGGAAGCACCCCACACGCCGGGGTGGGGCTGACAAACACGCCAGGAAATAGAGGTTCCCGAAGAGGACGCACTTGCACTTACCTTGGGGTACAACGACTCTCCGACAGAACACAGAAAGAGTAACTATTAGGAAAAAAAAGTTGCTAAACATGTTTCATTGATAGTAACATTCCTCGGATCAAAACACAGCACTGAGAAGAGAGGCAAACAGTGCACAGACCCAACCAAACACTGACGTCCGAACACATCGCGGGAGAAAGGCGGGCACCTGAGGAGTCTGGGCTGGGACCAGCACGTCCCATGGGCAGGCACCTCGTGGGGCACGACGCTGGCTCGGGGACGGGATGCAGCCTCGGGAGGGGCGGTCGGCCAGCCCCCCTGCAAGCCGGCCTCGCGCTCCCGCGGGTTTGCCGGCAGAAAGGAGAGCCTGCGTCCGCGTGGGGCTGGCACACACCGCACGTCTGTTCCCAACGGGCAGACCTCGGGACAGCCACGGGGCCCGCGACACGGCGTCAATGATGGTGCTGGGGGCGCGTTCGTAAGAGGCCGCGTGTGGACGTCCGAGGACAGGCAGAGCTGGTGCCGGCTACAGTTGCCTCCCGCCCAGCAGGGCCTGGGCGCGCCTGGGAAGGACCCCAAGAACGTTCTGCGGGAGGAGTGGCGGCGTCCTGCACGGGCGACGGGCACCTGACCGTGCAGTTGTCGGGACGCACGAGACACTCACGACGGGTGTTGTTTCACGTGGTCGTTGAGCCCATCATTCAGAGCGCGTCTCCCACACAGGACTTGCTGGCAAAGGCAGCCCCAGCCCTGGGGGACACTGGCCCAGAGACCACTGACGCCCGGCAGACGCCGCGTGTGGGGCGTGGGCGCCGGGACAGGCGGCGCGCTTCTCTCCTTAGCCCGACCCGTGCATTTGTGCCGCGGCCCCTCGAGGCTCCGACGCTGGCTGGCAGCGGGACAGGGTTTCCGGGCCCCCGCGTCTGCTCCGTCGGGGTCCGAGCCGGACCCCTTGGGAGACTCGCCCCACTTCGAGAGGGAGAAGGGGCTGTGGCGGGGAAGCCCCCCGGGCTGCATCTGGGTCGCCGCTTTCCTTGGGAGGTGCAGCGGCTGCCTCGGCTGAGTAACATGGAACTGTCTGGGAGGCAGTTCTGAGTCCGGGTGCCCCCCCCACCCCCGGAGGGTCCGGGTCCCGGCCGGCACCGAGGGGACAGGAGAGGTGCTGCCAGCCACCTCGAGCTTCTGACCAGGGGGAGAAGTCAGGACCCTTCCTCGAACTCACATTCCTCCAGTAAAACTGCGTCAAATGTAATGAAGCAAGTGTCGCATGCCCCCGTGAAGGCCAGCCCCGCGTGGCTGTCACCGGGTCCTTGCCGCCCCGTCCCGGGATGCCCACTCTGAGAGGAGAGCGCTTCCTCCGACCTGCTTCATCGCGCTCACGCGGACAGCAAAGCGAGGGACCTTCCCACGAGAGCGCGGGAGGCCGGGCCACACTCCAGCTCAGGGGTACTCGGGGGTGCGGTTCTGGAAAGAACGGTCGGTGGTGCTGTGACCTCTGGCCTCAGCTTCAGCCCCCGCTCACGGCCCCACGCTCGGTCTCCCGGCTCCTCTCTGCCTCAGAACAGCCTGGGCCTCCGCGGGCGGCGAGGCCTCGTGCCTCATGAGCGCCTGCGGTGCTCCCCGCTGCTGCCGGCAGCCCCCCACGGGCTGGGGTGGGAGGAGACGACACGGCACCGTCAGTCGCCCCCACACACACAACGCCGTGATCCCGGCACCTGCCGGCAGTGCGGACTGTGCGCCCTGCACACTGGGTCCCGGGGTGGCTTCTGCACCGCTGCCCCTGGGCCGGGAGACGGAAGGGGCAGGGCGCAGTGGGACGGCTCGGTCCCGAGAGGAGCCCTAGCAGTCCTGTGACCCCAGTGCCGAACAATAGCCCCTGACCCTGAACCTCACACGCACCCAAGACTTAGAGGTCCCCCCACTCGCCGGCTCAGCCCCCAGAGGAGAGGGACGGCCGGAAGCCCGAGTGGCATCCCAGACTGCCGGGCCTGCCCACAGGAAGAGTGGCGTGTCCTTCTCAGCCCATGACCCTGTTAGTGTGCGCGGCCCAGGGTCATCAAGCCTTCTGGAACTCGGAGGGGAGAAGCCCCAGCGTGGCCCAGCCCCCGTGTTTGCAGAGGGAGGAGGCAGGGCAGCCCGTGGGGCAGCAGGATGCCGTGTGCACTCAGGACGGGCTGCTGCAGACGGCTCCCGCGTCTGGTGCCCCCACAGGCCCGGCAGTACAGAGACACACAGGTCCTTCCTGCGCCAAGGCCTTGGGCTGCCTGTGTCCAAGTGGGGGTGTCAGGAGCATGTCCTCGGACCCATGAACACCTGGAGAGGCCCGTCCACGTCCCTGGACGGCTGCCTTCGTGCTCCTGCCTCCCTCTCACTGCCCCCAGGCCTGAGGCTACCCCGGCAAGCCTGGAATGTTCCAGCACCTCGCACCTCCCTTCCCCAGAGAGCAGGCGTGGACGGCTGTGGTCACGTGGCACTCTCTGGGCCTGGCCTGGTACTGGCTTGTCTGAGCCATTTTTTCAGAAGTAATTTTGGGCTGAAAAAGGCTGACAGAAGTCTTTGTTCCTTTGACGCTCACTCAGGAAGGAAAAACCCGTGGAAAATCTGACATGTGCACTACAGGGAGAAGTCAGCGGATGGGGGAATATAATTACTCTCCGCTCCCGGAAGAATGTCTCAGATCTTTAAGTGTCTCGTATCAGCTTAGAACTTGAATGACATTTTAATTATTTTGTTTTTTTCTTCTCTGCCTGGTTTGAGTCTCTAAAGAAACCCACTCTTGGGTTCCGCGGGGTGCAGGGAGCGGAGCCTCACTCACGGGGCTGTCGCGTGACAGCAGCTGCTCTCCCACCCCGGGAGGAAGGACGCACTTGGGTCTGGACCACAGGCGCACGGGTCTTCCTGCGTGTCCCACAGAGGGGCACCCAGGGGCTGTGTCTCCCGCATCCCTGTGCCCAAGCACACCCAGTTCCCGGAAGGACAGGACTCCAGTCTCCAAAGAGCACCACCCAGGTGCCTGACGGCTGCACCTCTGTGGGGATACATGGGGCCCCCCGGCGGGGGCGGCCGAGCACAGCAAGTGCACGACCTGGTCCAAGCAGCCGATGCTCAGGGCTCGGGACGCCGGGGTTCTCGGAGCTCTGGGACGTAGGTTTGTGATCCGGCCGTCCGGCTGCATGTTGGGCTCCTGCCGAGCCCCTGTGCGTGGCTAGAGCGTCACTTCTCGGGCTTTGGAGGCCCCAGGGGCTGCCACATGTCCCTGGGACTTGTCACATCTTGTCCCTGCCTCTTTGAGCGTTGCTGTGTCCATGCCACTCCCCACTCAGCATCCGTGTTGCCCCCCAACGCATCCTGTGGGCTCCACGTCCCAACTCCTGGCTGGTCCTTCTGCCTGGACGGCCACAGGGCTGACACAGGACCGTCCTGTCCCCGCTCAGAGCCCTCACCACCCCAGGGGTCTTCCCTGCATCAAAGTCGCATTTTACATGTCAGCGGCAGGGCCACCACCCAGGTCTGCGTCCACTCAGCTCGGCATTGCCGCAAGGCTGTGCTGCCCACGGGACTAAAGCCCACGGTCATGGGGCGTCCATGAGAAAGCAGAGCTGAGGCTCCCGCAGCCACCCTCCCGGCGGCCGCCCTCCCGGCCTCAGCCCTGACCAGCCAGCTCCGTCCCTCCCCGAACCACACTGACATGGTGGCCCTGGCGCCCCTGGGCATCGTCCACCACGGCCTTTCCTGGTCTTCTCTGCTGCGGACGCGCCACTCCTCGGCGTCCCTCACCCCTGCCGCGTCCGCTCCTCCTCCAGCTCGCCCTGCCCCTCCGTGGCTGCCCGCCCTCCTGCCGGGAAGCCCCGACCCCATGCCGGGCTGGGCCTCTGCGGCGGAGTCCGCTGACCGACGGGGCGGGCGGGCGAAGTCTGCTGGCGAAGCTGGGCCTCGGCCGGAGCAGCAGCAGCTGTAAAAACCGGCCTTACGAGAGAGCCCCGCTGCGTCCCACGCTGGCGGTGCCGGCCATGCGCCTCCTCGGAACCACGAGGCCACGTCTGAGCCCCCCGGCGGAGCTTCCAGTGCTGGCGGGGACGGCCTCCGACAGGAAGGGAGCCGCGAGTTCCTGAGGGGAAGCGGGGAGCTCGGCCGCAGACCATTCAGGGGACCCCTCCTCCGCAGCGGCAGAGCTGTTCCCTGGACGCTCGGGGGCGCCGGCGCCCGGTTTCCCCGCGTGCTGCGCGGAAGTGCAGACCCTGAGCTCCCGAGGCGCTCGCCGCCCTGCTGGGACACGCAGCCCCCTTCCTGGCTCCCTCGGCCTCTGGCATCCGTCCGTCCAGCCGTAGCTTTGCCTTTCTGTCCGCTTTCAAAGCCTCCGAAGTGCATTCCTGCGACGACGCTCAGAGAACCGGAGTTTCAGGAAAGCACAGAGGGCACCGCGTTTGCCCGAGGAAGCCGCTAGCTGGACGCGTCGCGCGCACGTCGGACTTGGCGGTGGAGGGCCTGGCTGTGCTGTTGCTGCGGCCGCTTGCGACTCTCCTGTTACGCGTCTTAGGCAGGAGGCGTCCTCCCTCCGCTCCCCTGAAGCCTCTTGGGTTGCACCTGTGGCCAGTTTGCACACCCTGGGACCACTGGCAGCCTCGGGAATGGCTCACGCTTCTGTCTTGCCTTGGCAGGGCCTGATCAAGATCCGGGGGGACCGGTGCTGGTGGGACCTCACCTGCATGGACTTCCACTATGAGGTGAGATGCATGGCGGCCGCGGACCCAGCTCCCTGTCCCCGCCCGCCCCGTCCAGGGGCACCAGCCCCCATACCGCAGGCACAAGCCTCTCGGAGGCCCCAGCTCAGTTCGTGGAAGCCCCTCCTGCTGGCTCTCTCGTCAGGGCACAGGCAGGTCACACGGGGGCTTGCAGGACGTCCCGTGTGTTGGGCTGGTCCAGGCTCGTGGCCCCTGCAGCTGTGGTCCAGGGGTCCATTCTGGCTGTGGGCACTGGTCCCTCCACTGCTGCACGTGGTCCTGCCCAGGTACCCTGAACTCCTGGCATCGGGACTGCCACACAGGCCTCCGCAGGAGTGCACAGTGGGGAGCTGCTCTGCCACATGCCCTGCCCCCCAAATCAGGGCACAGGGACATGGGGGGGAGGTGCAAGTCCTGCTGTCCTCACAGACCCATGGCCCCCTCCCCACCTCGACCCCCAGCTTTAGGCGGTTGTCCCTGCCCCCCACTCCCTGGGACCCCACCCAGGTCCAAGCCCCTCCGGACGTTCCTGTCCCTGCTGCCCGCTCACGTTTGTGGGGGGCTGGGGCCGGGTCTCCCTGTGAATGAATTAACCCGAGGGCGCTTGGGTCAGAGCGACCTCACCCACTCGTCCGTGGGCACGGAGAATGCGTCAGGCTGTCCTCTACCCCTTGTTGGCCACAAAGTGCCACCTGTCAAGTGGGACCCTTGCTCCGTCTCCCGCAAACGACGCGGCAGCGGCTGTCCTGTAAACGCTCCTGTGGCTCTTCAGTCCTCGGTGTGTCAGAGCTGCTGCCTCCCGAGTCCCGGGGGCGTCTGGGCTGTGTCCCCTGTTACCCAGCCTGGCAGCGGGGACGTCCCACGGGGGTGTGTTTGGCGGGGAGATCAGACTGGAGATCTCGCCCCGGCCCACCAGACTCCCCTCCCCTCCTGCCCAGGGGCCCGTGAGTCCCTCCCTTGGTTCCGGGCCCAACGCCCTGTGTGCTATGCCCGTGGCCGCGGGTGCAGTCGAGGGCACAGCTGGGGCTGCTGAGCCGCGGCCCCCACCAAGCACAGCGGAACCTTCCTCTCGCGTTCCCACACCAGCCCCAGCACCGGAGGCCTCTATGTGTCTCTCTGGCTGGTGGTTCCGACCTTTAACGGCGACCCCGGGACACAGTTACCAGCTGTTGTCCCGTAACTGGGGGAGCGTCTGGTAACTTGGAAGTAATTTGAATCAAGGTTGATGTTACCGTGAAAGCTACGGGTGTTCACTAGGCAGAAGCCGTGACTCGGTTACCTCCAGCGAGCGGAGGCCTGGGAGCGTCTGTGCTCTGTGCCCCGGCGGTTTTATAAGAAGGTTGTGTTCGTGTGTGTCCTGGGGACTGGGTGGATCGGCGCTGGGGCCCCGAGGGGAACGCGGTCTGGTGTGTGCTCCTGGTGCAGCCCACGCCCTGAGGTCACCGGGAAGGGCAAGCCCCGCCAGACCAAGGCCAAGTCCATGAGATCCAGGGACAGAACATCAGGGTCCGTGACGGTCACTGCTGCAAGCACTCAGACTTGAGCCCAGGTCCGTGTCACTCCCTGCTCTTCGTACAGACCCGTGCTGCCCGCCCTCCCGCGGCCACAGTGGCCCACATGCTCCTAAGGAAGCGCCCTCACGGCTGGACGCAGTTTCCCCCACTTGAGTAACAACCCCGAGGTTGTGGTCAGACCCGTGGCCCGTGGTCCGTCAGCGCGACCGAGTTCCCAAACAGGTGGGGGGGGGGGGCGGCTTTGCACGTGGTTTTCGGCTACTCCCTTCTGGTTTAGTTCACCATTTTCAGAGACGGCGTGTGTCACCGTCGATTCAGACCTGTGTCGTGGCCCGGAGCGCGGCCTCAGTGAGCGCTGCCTTTGAGCTGGACCGCAGGAACGTCCTGCGCTGCGTCAGTGCTCGCGGAGCCGGGCTGCGGGCTCGGCGCCTCCCGGCCTCTCACCCCGCTGTCTGCTCGTCCTAGTGCGGTAGAGAGAAGGGCCTGAAACGTGCAGCAGGAGCTGTGGCGCGGGGGCCCAGCTGTGGCGTCCGCCGCCTGCGCAGTGGGTCCAGAAGCTCTGGTACAAGGCGCCTAAGTGTCGGCGCCCTGGGGCCTCCTGGTGATCCCCAGTGGCCTTAAGAAACCACCTTCCGGGGGACGCCTGGGTGGCTCAGTTGGTTAAGCGGCTGCCTTCGGCTCAGGTCATGATCCCAGCGTCCTGGGATCGAGTCCCACATCGGGCTCCTTGCTCGGCGGGGAGCCTGCTTCTCCCTCTGCTTCTCCCTCTGCCTCTGCCTGCCACTCTGTCTGCCTGTGCTCGCTCTCTCGCTCGCTCTCGCTCTGACAAATAAACAAAATCTTTAAAAAAAAAAAAAAAAAGAAACCACCTTCCGTCCCTGGTCTCGGTGCTTCTGAGGTCTGACGGCCGCCCCCACACGCCCTCGCCTCCGAAGTGTGCGTCTCACAGGCCGCTGTGCCGGGTCTTGTCTTAGGGGGTCTGACAAATTCAGCCTTTTTTTTTTTTCCAATATTTTATTAGCGAGAGAGAGTGTGAGCAAGAGGGCGCACAAGCAGACGGAGGGGCAGCGGAGTGGAGCGGCTGCGGGGCTCGATCCCAGGACTCAGGTCACGACGAGCCGCCCGGGCAGCCCCGGGTTCTGCCTCGCGGTGCGTTTGGGCCGCACCAAGCTGCGCTTCGACCTGGTTTCCGACACCGTCACTCGCTCCTTCTCCCGTCCGTCCTCCCGCATCGCCCGCGGCTTCTCTCGGGTCACTCAGTTCTCCTACGGCTCCTTGGCTTCCCTTGGCTCGTGAGCACGGACGCCAGGGTTCACGGCACGTCTCGGGTGTGTCACCGCGTACCTCTGAGTGACGCTGCTCCCGTGAGCCGTGGGGACCAGCAGGGCCGTGGCCGTGATGCTCGTTCACTCTCCCTCCCGGCCCTCCGTGGCTGTGGTCACACAGTTCCTGTCCCAGAAACCGCGTGCCACGGTGCCCGTGTTCGCCCACGTACTTGCCACTTCCAGGGCTGCCTGCTCCGCGGCGACCGGACCCGGCCCGCCGTCCCCGCCGCCTGCCGGACGCCCCTCACATTGCTCGCGTGCAGGTTTGCTGCCGGCGGGCTCCGCTCTGAAGGCCCCCTCCCGCCTGCCTGGGCAGTGTGCGACAGCGCGCGGGGGCAGAAGGCCACCCGTCCCTCGAAGACGAGGCTAGGGCCCAGCCTCTCCCCACGGTCGGGCGGGACGAGCCCCTGCAAAGGGGGGTGGTGGGCGGCAGCTCTTGGGGGTGCCACCGCAGCTCACCCCGGGGTCCAGTCCTGCCCCACGGCGCTGTGGCCGCTCCTGTCCCATGGGCCCTGGGGCGCACCGTCACGCTCGTAGCTCGCTCCTCCTGCATCACCCGTCGTCTGGGTGGGCAGGGGCGGCAGCCATCCGGTGGCCCGAGCCCCCAGGATGAGCACCCGTGTGGCCACCGTGGCTCCGCCTTGGCCTCACTCGGGAGCCTTCAGCCCTGACATCTGGGGCCCCAGCCGGCAGCTGTGCGCGAACACCGTCCGTCTCGGGTTTTATCCTGAGACCCTCACCGGTAGGTGCCAGCAGTCTCCCCTCCTGCCGTCTGGGGGCCGCCAGCAGACGGACGCCTCTGGTGCACGGGGGAGGCACCCCACCCCGCCAACATACGGGGACTCAGACTTCCCAGAGGCCTTTCTGTGGACACCTCAGCCCTGGGCTCCGCAAGGGGCAGGGGTCCGGGGCAGGCGGCGGGCTCGCGACTCAGTCTTCTGATGGAACAGAATGCGGGCAGCTGGATGGTTTTCAGAAATTTGTTCTTCAGACAAGAATTACGCACATTCCCTTCCTGATTAAAGCGTCAAACACGTAACTTACAGTCCCTGTAATGGGAAAATGGCTGAAAAAGCCATTTCTGTCTCTCTTGGACTCACCACTGAGGGCCTGGAAGGGAAGGTGTTGGAACAAGCATGAAGGAACGTCGCTTTCCCCAAACCCTAGAACTGTTTTTATCACCCTTCCTGTTTTCCTTTTTTAAAAGTGTCTCTTCTTAAGGGAACCAGCTGTAAAGTGTTCCTGGGGTCGGGGCTGGCCAGCCGCCAGCATCCAGGCTGCGCGGCACTCGGGCTACTTGGCCGCAGGGGTGAGCGTGGCCGAGCTTCCTGCCAGAGGCAGCCCTGGGCACCCCTTCCCCCACTTTATGGGGGTGTGATGTTCCAGTCGCCGTTTCCAAGGTTTACAGCCAGATTCTACGACACAGTGGGGTTTTTCCCAGCTTCAGTGCAAACAAAAATAAAACTGTCCCGGACTTGCAGGGGCAGGGAGGCCTCGGGACCATGCAGGGAGGGCAGGTAGAGCCGACACCCTCCGCCCAGCAGATCGTAAACCCACAGAAGGAGCCCAGTCCCTACACGGGCAGTGCAGGCGCTGGAAGACAGGAGCCGTCCCTGGAAGGACTTCCACACCGCGGCTAGTGTCCGTCCCCAGGCATCAGCTGGCATTTCCGCAGCGCAGGGGGGCCTGGCCGCTCTGGGCTCACACCTGCCGACCCCGGCCGTGCAGCTGCTCCCTGGCTGTGCTTGCGGGGGACACTTCCGCTGAGCATGGCTTCTCGGCACTCCCCAGGTGTGCGCTGACCCACACAGAGGATACGTTTGGGCTGGAGTCCTTCTCCTCCGAACCCTGACCTGCCCCCACAGTGCTCCCCGTCTGGGCTCCCGCCGCTGCAGGCATGACCTGGGCGCTGTGGCAGGTGCACCGCCAGCCGGGTCCCCCTCATCCCTGGTCCCAGGGGGCAGCCTGCAGAGGACGCAGTGAGCCTGCCTTGGTGGACGGAGCCTTGCTGCCCAAAGGTGGGGCCGGTGCCCAGAGGCTTCAGGGGCTGCTCAGCTGCACTCCCTGACCTGGACAGTGTATTTCTTCTGGCAAACGCCGAAGCCAAGTCGTGCGCTCTGCCTCGTTGCCGCCCGCACCCCGGCCAGGCACCCTCCGTGGGGAGGAACGGTTGCAGGAGGGGAGCCGCCGGCAGCTTCTCCCATATTCAGCGAAGAGTGTGGCTTCCCTCCTCCGGCTCCAAGCAAGCGCGGCGAGTTCTGTTTCTTTTTCTTTATACACGCGTCCTACCCACAGCCAGGCCCGCCGTCCTTGAGGAGTCCTAGGAGGTGGACGGCCGTCGCTAGGGCCCTCCCTGGGTGCAGGACGGCCCCACACCTCCAGAGACGCAGATGTGACCCAGTGGTGCGGGGACTTCTGGGGGGGGGGGTGACTGCTCCGAAGGCAAAGGGAAGCACGTCCCCTCCCTGCATCTGTGCTCGTTCCCCTCATGTGTGCATCCTGTCACCACGGTGGCCTCGACAGCCGTGTGCCTCAAGTGGCTTTTCAGAAGCGAGCCAGCCGAAGACTTCACAGAGCTGGCGCCAGGACCTTTGTCCTTCTCGGCCATCCGTGGGCCGTCCGCGCTGGAGGGCAGAGCACATGTGGCTGCTGTCTGGAGACCCTGTGGGACCTAAACGGGAAGGCCGCGCCACAGGGACACGCGCTGCACTTACCCGCCCACGGGCAGTGGCCACCACGCGTCCCGTCCACCAAGCGTCAGCCACACGTCGTTCCTGGGTTGCACAGCTGGGGACTCAGTGTGGCAGAAGCCTCAGGGGGAAGCAAACAGGGTTCAGAGGCCGCGCGGCAGGTGGGCCCTTCATGCTCACAGGTGGGAACAAGTGTCGGTGGCCGAGAGCCCCTGGGGTTAAGACGGGGAGAGACCTGTCCGCCTCCTTGGGCTGCAGAAATCCGCTCAGAACACAGAGGGACGCACAGCCCGGTGAGCAGGACGGCGTGGGTGCGGCAGTGGGGACGCTGTCACTCGCCTTTTTTCCTACTTCCGCCCACGGAGGAGCCCAGAGCCAGCAACCCCCATGCCCAGGCTGGGTGCCTGCCCCCAGCCTCCCCTCGTAGGGACCAGGGCTCCTCAGGGAAAGAGGGGCCGAGGGGCGGCAGCAGCAAGGGGTTCTGATGACCCTGGAGCATCTTTCGGGCCAGAAAGTAGGGAGTCTCTGGAGGGGCTGCGGACACGTCAGAAGTGGCCACGAAGAAAGCCCACGTGGCCACATGAGCGCTAATAAACGGGTGGAGGCACACACGGCCTTGCGGTGGAAAGCCAGCTAACAAAGGCAGAAGGGACAGTAGACCCGGAAGTCACTATCCAGTGGCCAAGGGAATCCCAGGTTCCGGCGAGAACCGTCACAGGGAGCTGGAGCGCAGGAGGCTGCTTCTGTTCGCCTCACAGGGCCGGGCGGGGCCCGACGGACACCCCTCAACGGAAAGTCCAGGCGCAAACCGCCACGCCACCCTGGGTCCCCCCCGGGACGGCCCCGTCACCCCTGCGGGCCTCCTGCCAAGAGCATGTGCCCCAGACCCGCCCTGAGCTTGGCTGTGTCCTGACGTTCAGATGAGAGGCTGGCGAGGTGCGGGACTGCAGGCGACATGGCCTGGGGCCGCCCTTACACCGGCCAGGCCCGCGGGCGCAACAGCCCGTCGCCGGTTGTGATCGCCGTGCCATGGGAGCGCTCGCCCTTCACGCTCCGGTGCCGCGGGGCCGAGCCGCCCGCTCGCTGCTCCTGCGGTGGGAAGCGTGAGAGCGTGGGCGCCAAGTGCGGCATTCGGGGGTTTTCTTTCCTATTCTGACTTTTCTCTAAGTCAGAAATTGTGTCCGAATGAAAAGTCAGCAAGAGAACGAACTGGACGGGACAGTGGCCCTTCCCCGGCGGCCGTCCTTCCTGGGGCCATCTCGGGCCCTGAGTGGCGGGCGGGGGCGGTCAGCCGAGGGCTGCCGTTCGCGCGACTTCCTCCCGCGGCCTCTTACCCGATCCCGCCGCCCCACGTGTCCAGGCAGGAGGCACAGGCACCTCCTTGTGTCGGGGGGCGGAGCACGCCCAGGGTAGGGGTAGGAGAACCTGCAGCCGGGGCCGAGCCGGGGAGCAGGGTGGGGCCGGCGCGGGGCTCCAGGGGCAGCGACAAGGGCTGAACCACCTGTGACAAGTAGAAGTCATTTTGTACCAGAAACACGTAGTTTCAAAACTGGAACCAGGTCAGCCCAACCATTATTGCCCGTTGTCCCTGTGGCCCCAGCACTCCCCTCACTCAAATGGCGACGTCATGGCCACGCTGGGCGGGCGCGGAGAGAAGTCCCCGGGAGGGAGAATGGGGCACATGAAGGGCTTGTGTTCAGAACCCATAGTGGCGAGAAGAGGAAGACCACTCACCTGGGCCGGGCTCCCCCACACCTGCTTTTGGACTCGGGTCCCAGACCAGGGTGGGGGTGGCGGCTGAGCCGGGCCGCACGCGGTTCCCGGAATCGGAGCGCTCTGGGTGGTGGTGGTCTCACTGATGGCCGCATGTCCCCCCGCCCCCCGGGGCATCCGGCTTGGGTGGGAGGCTCCCAGCCTCGGCTGCCGCCAGGGGTCTGAGGGAAGACCAGGCCACTGCGGTCAGAGGCACAGGGCCTGTCAGCTGGGTCCTGGGGCGGCCAGCACCACGGCTGAGTCAACACGCAGGCCTCCCGGGACGCTCCACCCGCTCACACATGCTCGGGGGCTGTTCCCAGGAACACACACGAGGCCGGACCCCCCAGCTTCCACCAGCTTCCAAGCAGAAATCCCCACATGTGAGCGCTGACCTGAAGCCTGGGTTCCCCTAGCGCCCACCCCTTTGCTCCTGGGTCCCCAGGACCCCCAGGACCCCCCGGGGGCCAGCATCAGACTTCAAGGAGACCAGGCAGGGGGAGGGCGGCCATGATTCACACCCTAAGGCTGAGACACTTGGTTCCAGGTCTGGCATCTGGGCCACAGGCATCTGAGCCGCCCGAGAAAGGTCCATGGGACGGGTCTCCCCTGAGCCTTTCCCAGCCAGGACGCTCTTCTGGGGCAGCCAGTGGGCACAGGGTGGGCAGGGCCGGGCGGGGCGGGGGGCAGAGGTCCCCTGCGGGGTGGAGCTCCAGGCTTGGCTCACGGGCCTCCTTCTGTCCCCCAGACGCAGCCAGTGCCCAACCCTGTGGCATACTTCCTGCACCAGTCCCCATGGTGGGTCCACCGCTGCGAGACCCTCGGCAACCACTTCCTCGAGCTTGTGGTGCCCTTCTTCCTCTTCCTCGGACGGCGGATGTGCATCCTCCACGGGGCCTTACAGATCCTGTTCCAGGTGAGCCCATACCTGCGTCATCCCTGTAACTGTGTCCCCGAGAGGAGTCTCCACTGGGAGGACAGGCACATGGCCCGGGCCGTGCTCCTCCCTTGCGTCCAGGAAGCCGTCCGTGGTGGGTTCTAGGGGTGTCCCCCTCCTGGGTTAGCCGTCCAGACCTCGTCAGTCCGCTCTGAGGCACAGGCTGGTGCTGTTTTATGTCCACGTGGACAACGGTCCCGAGCCCTCAGCCCGCCGCTCTGCCCGCTCCCTGCCCCACCAGCCGCCAGCGTCCGTGCCCGTGGAACCAAGCCCGCTCCCCCGTGAGCAGCGCTTGCACTGCCGCCGTCTGGGGCCTCCGCTCGCTCGGGCCTCTCCTTTCCCTCCACTGGCGCATCTGCTCGTTGATTCCCAAGAACTCTGTTGGGACTTGTAAATTCCTTGCAATTTATTTATCTATCTTAAAGATCTTATGTATTTGACAGAGACAGTGAAAGAGGGAACACAAACGGGGGAGTGAAAGAGGCAGAAGCAGGCTCCCCGCTGAGCAGGGAGCCCGACATGGGACTTGATCCCAGGACCCCGGGCCCATGACCCGAGCTGAAGGCAGACACCGGAGCCACCCAGGCGTCCCACCTGGAGGTCATCAGCTTTGGACCTAGTGTCCAAAACTGGGATTCCGACTGCTCTGTCGTAGCTGCTGTCCTTGTGGGAGGACAGCTCGCAGAGAAGGGCGCGGGGCGTGAGCGTGCTGGGAAGCGCGTGCCCTGCCTCGCCTGCCCACGGGGAGAGCCGCAGGCCGGGGAGGGCCCTCCACCTCGGGCTGTGCGCCCTCCCGGGGTGGGTCCCATAGTTGGCTGATCTGTTGTTCCATCGGTGGAGTTTCCGGGTGTTTCCAAGCCTTTGTGGTAACAGATAAGGCTGCGGGCGGCTCGCGTCCAGGCAGGCGTGACTCCCGGGGCACCGTCGTCGCATCTGGGGCAGCAGTTGTGCAGACGGACATTCAGGAGGAGTCGGTGGCTGCGAGGGGCTCACGTACGCCAAAGCCTCGCAGCCCCGAATGCGCTCAGGGGTAGACGAATAAAGGCACGACCCACGTCCTTTGCCGGTTTCTAGAAACGGCCGAGCGCAGTACAGAAGCAATCGCGCAGGGTTAAGCGGGCATTCGGGGTGGGGGCGCCGTCCCCGAAATCGCCAGCCCTGTGGCATTCTGCAGTTTCTTGCTCCTGTTGCAGTGACACGGGCGTAGGGACACGACGTGTTACGAAATGCCCACTGCTTGTAAACGCGCCGTGACTTACACGGAGTGCGGCTCCGAGGGGTCTCACCGTCTCCTGCCCTCCAGCCCCCGGCCCCGACCCGCTTCCCCTCCTCCCCGACGGTGCCGAGCGTCCACCTTTGTCCCATCGGCTGTCGTGCGGCCGAGGGCCTGACGGCAGGTGGTGGCGCGCGGGATCCGGCGGGAAGCCCCGGCAGTGTCACAGGACTGCCTTCCGGTCCTCGAGCACAGGGCTGGTCCCCGCGGCGGCCGTGTGCCCGCCCCACGGCAGTTCCCGGGGCAGCGGCGCGCCGGCAGGTCGAGCTCCACGTGTCTGCTCCCTGCGGCTCGGGCGGTCCAGGCCCTGCCCCCTGCCCGGGCAACCAGCGCCGGGCACCAGCGTGGGCCACCTTCCCCAAGTCCCGTCTGTTTCTGGTTTCCTTGGGCTATTTTTAGTCACTGAATTAAACACGTGATTCGCTCTGCACCCGCTGTGAGGAGGTGACTTCACGCTCCCGCGTGGCCGACACAATCCATCACGGCTCACTTCCCAGGGCAAACACCTCCTCGGTCACCCTGCGCACTGTGATGCGTCCCGGGGGCTGCCTGTGGCCAGCGTGGGCGGGCACCATGCGTGGCCGTCGCTGCAGGCCGTGCGGCGGTGACGGCGACCTGCCCGGCCGTGCTCCCGGCAAGCAGGACAGAGGCAGGACTGCCGGGGGACGGGGACTCGGTCCCTGGGGCTGGCAGTTGGGCCGCGCCCCCGTGTCTTCTGAAGGCAGATGTAGCAGCAGCCGTTGTCCCGGGAACGGGGCCGCGTGGCACAGCAGAGCACCCGTCTCCGCGGGCACCTGTGGACTTTCTCACCGTCCGTTTCCTGACTCGGTTACACACGTGGCTTCCCGCGGGGGAACGAGTGCCCCCCGCACAGACCCCACGCCCAAATTTCACCCCCATGCAGCTGCCACGGCCACCCGAGAGCTCAGGCCCGGGCCTGCCACCTGCTGTCGCCGCCCCCCAGTGCTTCAGCCGCTGCTGGGGTAAGGCTCTTGTTGCGGATGGCCACGGATCTGCAGAAAGACGCAGCCCAGGGCGTGCACGGTCCCGATGTCATGGTCACGGGACATGTCGGTAGAGGGTCCCCATATCCGTGTCACGGGACACGTCGGCTTACAGCCCAGGTGGGCACCTGATCACCAGCGGGACCACGAGAGTTCGCTGCAGGGCCACGGGCGTTGTGCATCCTCTGGGACTGCCGGTCACAGAGTCCCTCCACCGCCCTGAGACCTTTCTGTGCTCCCAGACCCCAGACCCCTCCCTGCCTCAAGCCCAGGGCAGCCCCTGACACCTGGCTGTCGCCGTAGCTCGACCTTCTCCAGGGCGTCCGGGAGACGCTCCCCAGACATCCCCTCACGTAGCAGCGCACACTCGAGGGTCCTCATTTTCCCGGCTCAAGGGCTCACTTGTACTGCGGAGCAACGCTCTGCGGTCTGGGCGCGCCACAGTTCACCCGTCAGCCAACCAGACTTGGCTCGAGGGCAGCGCCGCGGCTAGGCCGGTGAGCCCTGCGCACCCGCCCCTCCCCGGGATCAGGGCCCTCCCCCGTAGGCACGGCGCACGGGCCGCATGCCTGCCGCGCCCACCTGAGCCCCGTGCTCCCACGGTCCCAAGCCAGAAGAAGGCGACTCCGGGCCGGCTTGAGCGCCCCGACAGGGTCCACCAGTGTGGGCACCACCTCATGCCGGACCCTCCCCGGCTGTCCCAATTCCAAGGTGACTCGGACGATCGGCCTTGCATAGCCGGGAACGGGGCTCTGTGGTCGCCGTGGCCACAGACAACGGCCTGGGGAGGGGGACCGTGGGGCATTCCTTAGCCCCCCTGCCCACCTCGGCTGCTTTTCCAGGCTGCGGACTGCTAGGGACCCTCTCCGGGCTCTAAACGTGTCTGGGCCTGGGAGAAGCAGTGTCCACCTCCTGCTTTCTCTCCCCAAAACCTGATGGCCGGCTTTGACGAGTGCCAAGAAGAAGCCAGTTGTCCTGTCACTTGAAAGAGTAAGTAAAGGAGGTTTGCAACCCCGGGGCAGACTCCACTCTCCGACCCGGGACCCTCTGAGTGCCCTTGTCCAAAGAGCACGTGGCGGGAGTCCTGCTCCAGGCCGGCGACTGGTTAGCTGGACCCGGCTTGGCGGCAAGTCCGAACCCCAGCCCAGGCCACCAGTGTCCCCACAGCACATGGAGGGGCTCAAGCGTGGATGGCTCGGCCAGGAGCAGCCTTGGGGTTGGGCCCTGACCCAGCTCTGGGGTCTGCTGCCCAGGTGGGTAATGGTGGACAGCGAGCACCACAGGAGCGCAGGGCGGGCCCGAGCTGGACCCTGCTGACCCGTGGCTCTGGACGTTATTCCAGAAGACCAGCCCACGCACTTGCCTTCTGTCCCCCAGAGACCTGGGGAGCCCCTGGTCCAGGCATGTCCCAGGAGTTCTCGCCAGAGCCACGGTAGCACTGCGGCTCTCCGGGGTCCAGTGCGCTGCCCAGCTCTCCAGAGCAGAGAGGACGGCCGGACAGCTGGTCCGCTGCCGTCCCAGGCAGTCTGGGGCTCCGGCCGTGGGGCTGCAGGGTGCAGCCTCACGGCCGGAGCTTAGCTCTCAGGGATCCCCGCACTGTGCCAGGGCCCGGTCACTGTGGGGAGCAGTGCACGGCATGGGGGGGTCATGCGCAGTCCTGACGGGCTGTGCTCCTGCAGCCCGAGGGACACCTCCGGATCTGTTGTTTCCGTTCGTTCCTCCGGGGAGGGCTGAGGATGTGACCGTGCTCCTCTCCTCCTACACTCAGTTTACACAGCTGTTCCGGAGGGTTCTGCGAGGCCACGGGGCTGCTGTCTACTTGGAGAGGTGCACGTGAGACTCGATGGGAGAGCTGAACTGCCCGGTCCCAGACGCCCCCCGCCTTGTGACGTTAAGCCTCGAGTCTGAGGGAGGGACCCTGGCAGGGGCAGCGGGCAGCCTCTGTAAGGGACAAGAGCAGACACTCCCCCCAGGGGGACCAGGTGCTCAGAGGCAGGTGGCTCCTGGTTGGAGCAGAGACCCGCCTCCCACCACGTCCTGCTCCTTCCACCCTCTCTGACTTTGTCCGGAGTCAGGAACAGATCACGGTGAGGACCATCACCAGGGCGACAGGCAGAGAGAGCTGCCTCCCCTGGCTCCTGAGCCACTTGCCCAGAGCTGGGGTCCCAGGACACAGAAAGCTGCCCAGGAGCACGTGTGTCCCCTGGGACGCCTACGCTGTAAGGGAACTGAAAAGACATTCAGAAGTTACTCACGCGCAGAAGGGCCGTTCCTGACCCGGCGCCCCTGCGCACAGCCCGGAGCCGCCCCGGGGACCGTGCAGAGAGGACGCTGCCGGGCAGTCCCCGCCCTCCTGACGCTTTTACCACCGTGGTTTGGAGCCAGACCGTGTTCTCACGGCACGGCTGTGCCGTCTGTGCAGGGGCCCCGCCGCGCTCCCCCCGCCGGTGGCTTCGTAGGCAGCTCCGATCCGTTCGTCATTGGCATCAAATCAGAATTCCGGGACGTGATCTCTCGGTACTTTCCCTGCCACCCTCCCTTTCCGGAACGCGGCGCCCGGTGTATGTCGGGCATCCCGTCCGGCCGTGGTCTGTGCTGCGGCTCAGGGCGCCTCGCCTCGGGACCCTGCGGTCCCCGCACCTGCTCGCCTCCGGTCCGGGCGGGAGCCGCTCCGTTGCTCACGGGCCCTTTGCCGCTCTCAGAGCGCGTGCGGTTCTCTTCCCACTTTCCGCATTTCTCCTGCTGTGACAGCGCCTCGCAAACCCCTTCTTTCAGACACGTTTATCCACCAGGTCCAGGTTTCCTCCCGCCTCCGCTTCTGTTCTGAGCCCTTCTCCTTGGCTCACAGGTCCTCGGGCCCCGACGCCGTGTCCTTCTCGGTGCTGAATCCCGCCCTGCCGAGCAGCTCTCCTGCTCGCGGGTCCGTCTCACCATACCGGGCAGGTCTGACGGAGCCTACAAGGCAGGGCTGGCTTAGCCTTCCTCGGGTCTGGGCCTTGCAGGGTCTCTGCTATGTGCCTGGCTTTCCCCTAGGTCTCCACCCATGTCCTCTAGGAGCTTCCACGTGCCTGGGACCCCGTGGCTGGCAGACGCGAGGGCACCCCGGCCATCCCTGCACTTACTGGCCTGCGTGCCTCCTTCCGGCACAGCGCCAGCCCGCCGCCTGGACCTCCCCAGCATCAAGCTCTGCCCTTCGAGGGTTCCTTCCCTGGGCCGAGGCCGCTAAATGCCTCCAGGGAGAGCAGAGGCTGGCGTGGGTCTGGGTAGCTGCCTGGGCTCAAGCGTCGCCGGCCCTGTCCCCCGTCCGGCTGCAGCACTGCTCCCTCCTTCCAGGCCCTCGAGCCTTAAGAAGCCAGTCGCCCTGGATGCTAAGTCAGAGTGTTCCTGGGGCCACTAAATGATGGCGCAGAAGGGTCGTGGCTCTGGGCCGCAGGGGCTCACTCCACTTCTCGAGGACGAAAGGGCATGGTCAGTGGTGGCCCGCCAGCAACTGATGGCTCTGGGGGAGTCTTGAGAGACTCCCAAGTTCATGCCTGCTGGGCTCTCCTCGGCAGAAGTGGCAGGAAGGGTGTGCCCGAGCGTGGGATTGTATTGTCCCAGGGACGCAGACAGGACGGAGATGCTGGAGGAAACAGGGCACCTCGGACAGGCCCCCTGAGCTCTCCTCTGTCACCCCTGGGGGTTTGCACATGGAACTCGGGGAGGCCCGGCGCCGGGGCAGATAGGGCCCCGGGGCTCTGCTCCATTCTCGGGGGAGCCAGACCCCGCGCTGCTCCCTCCAGACGTCCCTGCTGTGCCCACACCACGTGACCGCCTGCGCCCCAAGCCGGGCTTTGTTCCAGAGGAGTGAGCGGGCGACCCCGCGCGAGGGCAGCCCGAGAACGCGGCGGAAATGCCCCCTGCACCGTCCTTCCACTCACGTCCGAGGCCCGGCGTCCACGGGCAACTTGCCCCGCGCCGTCCGTCTTTCAGTCTAAACGCCTCCACGGTCTCAACGTCTACTCCATCCCAGGACACGAGGGACCCTGTGAGCGGGCAGGTCGCTCCGCTGGGGCGTCCTGTGTAAGGGCTGTCGGGAAGCCCCCGGGGCTGGGCGGTGGGTCCTCCCTCCCTCAGGGTTTCTGGGACGCACGTTCCGGCGCAGCGGTCCCATCTGCTCCCCTTCCGGGTCCTGCCGGGGCTCCCCGCAGAAGCGTCCGGTCAGACCGGCGGCTCTGGGCCTGGGTTTCTGTGGGCTCTCGGTGAGGCCGCGAGGGGCCGGCGGGTGAGACCGTGTCTCAGCGTGGCTGCCGGCTGGGCTCGTCGCGCCTGGAGGGGTTGGCCCCTGGACCTTCTAGTGGTGACGGCGGCCGTGTGTCTGGGTGGTCTGAGGGTCGCCGTGAGGGTCTGCCCAGACGGGCCCTTCGTGGCTAGAGGCGGGTGCTGGTGGCCAGCGGCGCGAGGGCGGCTCTGAGGGGCAGGTGTGAGGGCTCCCCGCCTGCCTGGCGCCCCACCCGGCGCAAGCATGGACTTGAGGCCGTGGGGGACGGAGGCAAGGTCACCGTCTCAGCAGCCATCGGGCCGTACGGAGCAGTGGAGGGAGCTGCAGCCGCCCCCTTCCCCCGTGGCCCCAAGAGCTGCACCAAGTCCGCCAGCCGTGGGCGTCTCAACGGGGACCCAGACCAACAGGGCACCTCCGTGAGCGCGCGGAGAGCTGCCACACTCGGCCTGAGAGGAGGCAGAGCCGAGCTTCGGGGACACCTGCCCGCCCGGTCACTTGCTCATGCAGCAAGGAGAGACGGGGGAGCTGAGAGGAGCGTGAGGGGCCCGCGGCCCGGGGACACGAGAGTTGGGAAGTCAGGCCCCCCGGGGAGGAGGCTCAGGGACAGGGCACGCGGCCGGCTCGGGCAGGAGCCCCGGGGCCCCGGCTGGGGGAGAGACTGCGGCCCAGGGGCTGTTAACGTTGCAGACAGTGAAGAACGAGAAATCACTGACTTGGGGGCTCGGGACCAAGAACACCGGGTTTCCACGGGAGTCCCGGGAGAGCCGGGAATCCGCACGGCTCAGGTCACACCTCGTAACACGCCGTCGTAATCCATGAGACTGACACGACCCATCGGAAGCCCGGCCCCTCCTGCCAGACCCTCATCAGGCTGGCGTCTGCGACCTCACCTTCGTCCCCGATGACCGGGATCAGGACCCGGCTGAGACACAGGGCCGGCTGTCAGCCGTGGGTCGCCTCCTGCAGGGGACAGCTGAGGCAGACCAGCGCCCTGCGCTGACAGGCCCGCCGGGGAGGACGAGTGGGAGCCCGGCTGCCGGGAGGCCCGACCTCGACACCCCCGCCCATGCCGGGCCACGCCTGTGCGGTCACCCGGCGCGAGGCGACAGCCTGCTCTGCTTGGTGGACGGCCGTGGGCTTCTGAAGGTCACGCTTGTTGCAGAAATACGCCCGTTTGGTGACGTGTGCGGGTGGACGCTGGCCCTTCTCCTCCAGCCTCTGGGGCAGCTGTGCGCTGTTCTGGTCTCACCATTTTTCGAAGGCGCCGTGGAAGCACGTCTGGCCGCTGCCCAGCTCGCCAGGTCCCCCTCCCGTCTTCGCTGTGCTCCTGGGGCCGCAGGCGGCGGCTGGTGAGCACCATTAACGCTTCCTCTCCTGCCCTGTCCTGGGGCTGCCTCCACCCTTCCCAGGACTCGCCCCTTGGACAGTTCTGGGACGCGCAGAGGCCCCGCTGCAGCCCCACAACCGAGTCCACGTGAGGAAGAGCCCTCGGCCTCGCAGCGCACAGAAAGCGGATTCACAGCGGCACGTCACAGCCGGAGTACGTCCTCGTCCTCGGAAGCCCGGAGGAAGCCAGCGCTGCCCGGGACGCGGGCCCAGCACGGGTCGTGAAGCTCGAGACGGTAACTCGGAACCTCGTGAGAAGCGGACTCCTCCCCTTCTAGAGATGCCGCCGCTGGCCAGCTAGCGCCGCCGCACGGCACACAAGCCGCGGAGCCCGGAGCCCACCAACTTCTGGAACAAGCGCAGTGACAGGCGGCGGCGATCAGTTCACGTGTCGTAGGGTGGGGGGGTGGGGGCTGTCTGGGATGGAACCTTCCGGATTTTGTGGTGATTTGCACAAGAGTCAGCATCTGGGAAGAGCCTTTACACTGGGTGTTTCAGGGCCGCGCATCCTCCCACGCGTGTCCGGGAGACGACGGAGGAAGAATGCCGAGCGGCCAAGGACGCACGGCTCCCGACGGGCTCCCGGCCCGTGCCGCCGCGGGGCCACCCGTGCACGCCCGGACGCCTCCTTCCCAGGGGCCCCCCTCGGCGGCCTCTCAGGGCTGGCTGGGCTCGCGGAGCCTGGTGCCCGCGGGCAGGGCATGGGCGTGGCAGCCTCCCCTCGTCGCCCTCCAGTACCCAACGACAGTGTCACAATCAGGCCGAAGAAGTTATTTTTAAGTCACTAACCCACCTACGACACGCGCAGCTGCTAGGACGACGCTCCGGAAGTCCCGGCTGCGAGGCGGCTTTAGGCGGCAGCCCCCGCCGGCCGGCAGCTCACCGGGCAACGGGCTGAGCGTGCAGGACCGCCCTGGCTGTTGCAGCCCGACCAGAGACTTTGCGACCTTGGTTCTTAAGACCAAGAGGCTAAGTCGTCTCTAGGGTGAGCCCCACGGGGACGCTGCCACCACCCGGTTAGTACCAAGTCCGCAGATGAGCCCAGCGGGACCGGGACACAGGGGAGGCCTGCTGGACGCCTAGACCCAGTGTCACCCCAGACGCTGCGGCAGCACCAGTCGGGGCTGCTCCAGGCCTCTGAGGGGACGGTGGCCTGCCCCAGCTCACGGTGCCCAGAAAGTGGAGGAGGTCGGGCTCCACGAAGCCGCACAGAAGGGAAGGTCAGCCACGCCTGTCCCAGCCCGTGCCCGGGTCCAGGCCGGCCTCACGCACGGTCACTGGGGACACGGCTGGGGGGCTGCTACATGGGGAGGACAGGGCGGCCAGACAGGGGCCCCCTCACCCCTGACTTCCGGGTGCGCAGCGAGAGCCTCGTCCACCTCCCGCAGGACTGAGGACCCCCACGGACAGTCACCATCGCGATGGCCCCACACACGAACTCCAGCACCAGGCTGCACAAAGCCGCCGGCTCCCAGGCCTGTGGGTAGGCGTCGGGCAGCCCCAGAGGCCGGAGCCAAGGTGTCCACAGGTTGGGGCCCACCAGGGCTCCAGTAAGAACCGCCTCCGATCAGCTGAGGCGTGGACACGCGCGGGGCCCGGCCCTCCAGGCGTCTCCCCCTCCCCACCAGCGTGGACCACAGAGTCCACCGTGGGTCTGGGCTCAGGCACTGCCCCGTCCCCTCCAGGTGGTCCTTGTCATCAGCGGGAACCTGAGCTTCCTGAACTGGCTGACCATGGTGCCCAGCGTGGCCTGCTTCGATGACGCCACCTTGGGGTTCTTGTTTCCCTCCGGGCCTGGCGGCCTCAAAGACCGAGTCCTGAAGCTGCAAGAGGAGGCTGCCCGAGGGCTCCGCGCCCCCCCGAGATACGGTGAGTGGACAGCTGAGCCACTAGCGAGAGTCCTGGCGTGGGAGTACGGGGCCAGGCCCCGGAGCAGAGCTCAGCCCACTGTCCCCCTCTCTGCGCCCCCACCAGGCTGCATGGTGCGGCGGGCAGTGCATGTGGCCCTGGGTGTCCTGGTGGCCTGGCTCAGCGTCCCCGTGGTTGTCAACCTGCTGAGTCCCACACAGATCATGAACACGTCCTTCAACCCTCTCAGGATCGTCAACACGTACGGCGCCTTCGGAAGGTACGGGCGCGGCGGCTCCTTGCCCCGTCCTTTGCGCGCACACGTGGGACCCAGGGCCCTGAGGGAGCCCCCCGACCCTCTGTGTGCCAGAGCCCCCTCCTCGGTCTCCCCACAGCATCACCAAGGAGCGCACCGAGGTCATCCTGCAGGGCACGGCCAGCCTCAACGCCAGCACGCCGGACGCCGTGTGGGAGGACTATGAGTTCAAGTGCAAGCCCGGTGACCCGGGGCGGCGGCCGTGCCTCATCTCCCCCTACCACCACCGCCTGGACTGGCTCATGTGGTTCGCAGCCTTCCAGGTAAGGTGCTGTCTGCCCCTCCCGGCTGCGCTCCCAAGGCTGCAGCCCCCGCGGTGGGGACGCCCCAAGTGTGGCCGGTGGGGGTGCGGTCACTCCCTCACGTGACCACCCCCCAGCCCGCATCTTCCTTCTGGGTCTTTCCCTTGGTGTTCTCTGCAAGCACAGGCCCTGCCTCTGGGCAGCAGTGTCCCCCCCAGGTGGGGGTCTCCGCACTGCCCCGGACCCCCTCGCACAAGGGCCTGCGGATGCGGAGGGCCACGGTGTCACTGTCAGCCATGGCAAGACAAGCCTGGTAGGGCCGTCCCCGTCCCGTCTGCCTGTGCAGACCGTCGCTCGCATGAGACCCCCAGGGCCGGCAGGCGACAACACGGAGAGACCACCGCCTCTCTCCCCGAGAAGGGGAGCGCTGCAGACCCCCGCCCAGTGAGCCAGAGCAGGGAGCGGGCGTGGGCCCTCCGGCCAGGGGGGGCCGACCCCCCGCCACACCTGAGGGGGAGCAGGCGGGCAGCTGAGGGCCCACGGCTGGGCTGCCTCCCCCCAGAGGGCTCCCTGTGTCCCCGGCTCTGCCTGGAGCCAGCACCCTCTCCCTTTCTCGCCCCAGACCTACGAGCACCACGAGTGGATCCTGCACCTGGCAGGCAAGCTCCTGGCCAACGACGCCACGGCTCTGTCCCTACTGGCCCTCAACCCTTTCGAGAACAGGCCACCCCCCAGGTAGGACCCCCCGCTGCACGGGACCCTTGTCCACTGAAGCCTCTCAGGGCCCCTCCTCCAGAGGCGCCCACGGGTCCAGGTCCCCAGCGCTGGGAGCCCCCCCGCAGCCGCGACCAGCCCTCCGTGCCTACGGGCTCTGGGGCTGAGGGCCCTTTTGCAGATGTCACCTGGGCCCCCACGGTCCCCGTGCCACTCTGAGGAGTGGCAGCTCGGCAGGCAGCGGGACAGGCCGCCTGACACGGGGTCTCCCCTTGCAGGTGGGTCCGGGGAGAGCACTACCGGTACAAGTTCAGCCGCCCTGGGGGCCGGCACGCCGCCGCCGGCAAGTGGTGGGTCCGCAAGAGGCTCGGCCCCTACTTCCCCCCGGTCAGCCTCCGAGACCTGAGGGACTACTTCCAGTCGCGGGAGTGGCCATACCCCGAACTGCCGTAGGAGCGGCCCCGGGCCTGCGTGCGGACCAATAAAGCAGGAGCCTGGCTGCTGGAGTGAAGGCTCGTGTGCCCGGGCCCTGCTGCCCTGTGTCCTGACCTCTTGGAAAACTGAGAGGAGGGGCTCCCTGGGCCAGCGTGTCCCCTCCTTCCCTCCTGAGTTCGTCACACGGAGCCCCCGTAAAGCCCCTGACCCCGGGTGTCCACCAGCACCCGCCGCACAAGGGAGGGCTGGTCCCCCGTCGGGCCCTTCTGCCCAGGCAGCTGAGCCCCATTCACTGCCTGGTATGGCCCCAAAGAAGCTGCCACTCCCTGTGCTCTTAGCCGCCGCGGCTGTCCCCCCCACATCCAGGATACGCCTGGGAAAGGGAGAAGCCAAGGCGGCCGTGCCTCCCCAGGAGGGGACATGTCCGGAGGCATGGACAGAAGCCCCTTGTTCCTCCTCTGGTGGGCCACCTCCTCTCCCCTCCTCTTGACCACGTCCCCCCTGCCCCGACTCCCTGACCTGCGGAGGGGGCTCAGCTAGGGATACCGGGCCTGGGCGTGCCCGCAGCGGCTCGGGCCGGACGGGGTATTCCCGGCGCGGCGGGGCTCCGGGCTCTCTGCCGCCTAACGTGAGCTTCGAGCAAAGAGCTCCCACCAAGGGCCGGAGCCCCGCTGCACCAGCGGCCCCGCACCTGGCGGCCCAGCCCCTGCCCCGGTCGCCCCTCCCCTCTCCCGCAGCTCCCCTTCCTCCCCCCACCCAAAACCGCCGGAGGGCCGGGCTGCTCCAGGGAGGGTCCCGGCGGGAACACGGTGGTGGTTCGGGCAGGAGGCCCGGCCGAGGTGGGCACAAGCGCGGGTCTGTGTGCAGTGCCCGCCCCCGAGAGCCTGCCCGGGGGGCGGGGGGCCGGCCCGCCCAGGTGCCAACAGAGAGACCGTGTTCCTGCTCGCGGGGAAACAGGCTCCCAGTGTCTGTCTCAGAGCAGACGCAGCCCCAGACGGGGAGCCCGGAGCCAGCAAGTCTGCCCGCGGCCGCCGCACAGAGGGGGTACCGGCCCGCCGCAGCCTGGGCGGCCCTTCCTGGGGGGCCGTCCCGGGGGCACCAGAGTGGGCAGGGGCCCAAGGAGCTTACGCCTTGGCCTGGGCGGCCACTGCCTGCCCTCACTGCACGCCGGGCTCCCTGCCCCCCGGGGGCTCCTCTCTGGGCCTCCGTCCAGCTCGGTACCAACCCCGGTGTCCCCGGCCCCTTCAGAAGGCCTCATGCCCAGGCCCCAGAGGCGCCCCTGTCCTGGGACAAGACCGACATCTGCTCACCGTGGAGGCTACTGCAGGGGACTCCGGGTCCCGGCCATGGGGCCTCTAACCGAGGAGCCCCCGCGGATCTCCTCTAGCCTCCACCCACGTGTCAGCAGACAGCCCGTCCCGAGGTCCTCTCGAGGTCGCCCCAGCTCACCAGCACAAGCCTGGGCTCAGCGCGTCACCCCACTGGCCTCCCAGGCTGCCGGGCCGACGCCCACGCTGCTCCTGGTCACATACCAGGCAGGTGGGGGCTCGGCCCGGCCCCCGGGGGCGAGCGGCACCGATACGGCCCAGACAACCGCCCCACCCCAGGAAGGGGAAAGGCCCAAACTCCATTTGCCTCCGCTCTGCCCGACACTGCCCTCTCTTGGGGCTCGGGGACACGAGATGTGAACCCACCCCTCCCCACCAGGTCTGAGGGGCCGCCGGACAGCTGTGCCCAGGCGGACCGAGAACATTCTTTCCTCCCCGCTGGCAAGGACCAGACGTGGCAGAAGCCAGTGGCTCAGGCTTCGTCAACACGTCAGAGACGCTGCCCTCAGCTTCCAAAACCCAAGGGGTCAGGCGGGGGGGGGGGGGGGCGCACCAGGTTAAGGGAGGGGCTCGACCCTGGGGACCGAGCCCTCTTGATCCCACAACTACGCAAGGGGTCGTGCGGGAGGCGGGGTGTGCGCAAGCCTCCGCCCGCCATCGGGCGGGGGCACCTGCTGGCCCGCCGGGAGGGCCCGCACCTCACTCGGATCCGAGAGCCGCGGGGGCGTCGAGTCTCCCCCAGGGCTCGGCCCTGCCCTGGGACGGCCCTGTGCGCTTCGGGCCCGCGCTGCGGGAGGACAGACCCCGCGGGGAATCCAAGAACGTGACGGGTCACTGCCACTGGCCCAGCCGGGGCCCGAGGAACCGAGCGGTTCCTGCTCCCAAAGGTTCCACTGAGTTTCTGGTGCAACTACTGCTGTTCGCCTCGTGTCCCTGGGACCTCGCGAGCAGTCCCCACGCGGGCGGGATGGCCCTTCTGCATTCCCGATGCTGATTTTGGGCTTTCCTCTCTCACCTCCTCGTCAGTCTCGGAGCCCCGAGACGGGGTTTTCCTGTCACCTCTGCCGTCGCTGGTCCGTCCAGCAAGTCCCAGTGTCCGCTCTTTGCCATCTTGGACTGAAAACTCCCGTTTCTTTCTATCCCTCCTCCTGCTCTCGGGGAAATGCTGGAGACCCCAGCCGCAGGCTCTGCTGCACACTGCAAGCCTTCCCGGAATTCTAGAAACGCCGATTTCCCCGTTAACGTGTCAAACCAACAGAGCTGGGGGTTTGGGTTGCCAGAGGAGCGCGTGTGGGGCTGTCCCCTCCGCTGTCCCCGAGCATGTGCCGCCGCCCCACGCCTCAGCCCCCACAGCCCCCAGCACCCTTCGGACTGCACGGCCTCCGCGGTGCCCCGGCGGCTGTTTTCCTCCCTCTGCCCAGGAGGTCCGCTGCTCCCTGGGTCCGTGCCCCGCGCAGGGGGCGGACGCCGCTTCCCAACCCCGCGGTAAAGTGGGGTCACGGTACCCCGAACAGACCTTTAAAATGAAACGGACCCGCCTTCAGCTTCCCTGACGGGCAGCGGAAACGCCCAGGGAAAGCGAGCGGAAATCGGGGCCCCCGCGACGGACCTCCCGCAAGTAACAGGAGCCGTGACGGCGCCGTGAGCGGCCAAGACCCCGGAAGCCACCGCCAGTGACTCGGGAAGAGGCGACGTCGCGAAGTCTACAGGAGTGGAGGGGCCGCGCCCGGGTCAGACGCCTCCCTGCGCGCTCCCCAGGCGGGGGGGTGGACGGACGGCAGCCTTTCCCAAACGCGCCCCAAAATCAGAGAAGGGGACGCTTCCTAACTCCTCTCACGAGGCCAGGTTCACCCTGATTAACCCCAAGACGCCAGCAACTCTCGGGACGTCTGCCGCCGGAAGCAAAGCCCTCAACGAAACAGCGGCGCGACGGCCGGACGGCGCACGGTGAGCAGATGGGGCCGGTGGGTCCCCGCGAGAGCAGACCGCGGCGGGGGGGGGGGCACAGTCCTCTCGGCTGATGCAGCAAAAGCCTTTGACACAATCCAAAACCCTCTCACGAGAAGAGCCACTGGAATAAAAGCGATGATAAGACGTCGTCCGTGAACCCACAGCAAACGTGAAGACTCTCCCCGCAGATCCAGACGGAGACGGGAGAGCCGCCGCCGTCCGCACCCCTGACGGCGACTGAGGTTCCAGCCGGCGCCACTGCAACGCTTCCGGGGCGCCTGGGGGCTCCGTGGGTCGAGCCTCTGCCTGCGGCTCAGGTCATGGTCCCAGGGTCCTGGGATCGAGCCCCGCGTCGGGGAGCCTGCTCCCCCACCCCCGACTGCCTCTCTGCCAAATAAATAAAATCTTTAAAAAGAAAAATAAAAAATTTTAAAAAATGAAAAGCTTTAAAGTAAAAAGAAAGTAAAACCACCTCTAACTCACAGGTGACATGCTCCTCCGGAAAAGAATCCCAGTGACCCACCAAATGAAGAACACGCACTCGAGCTGACGAGCCCGCTGAGCAGAGTGGCCGGCACAGAACCAGCGCGAGGACCAGCGACGAGCAGCCGGACACCGAACCACGGCAGCAGGTTCGCTCACCACTGCACCCAAGAATAATAAAAACCACCGACCAAAAGACTGAACCGAGGAGGCAAAACACCTATGCGCTGAGAGCTACGTGACGCTGCGGAAACCAGCCGGGCACAAGGCCAAAGGCAGGGGAGACACGCACGCCTGCGAGCTCGGGACCACGGTGACTAGACGCAGAACCAGCCAAGGTGGGCTGCGGGCCCAGCGAGCCCGCTCCGGACACTCCAGCGGCCTCGTCGTGGGGAAACGGAGCCAACGCTCAAGTTCACACAGAACCGCAAAGGGCCCCAAATAACAGAAACAACCGTTAGAAAGACGTCGGAGGCTTCACGTTTCCCGACCTGGAAACTTAACAAAGCCACAGCCACCGAAACGGCGTGGTCCTGCCGCGGCCACAGACCCGCGGACGAGAGGAACAGAACGGAAGCCTCGTGAACCCTCACTCCCGTGCTCCGTGATTCTTGACAAGGACGCCACGACCGCTCGGCGGGGGAAGGGCAGTCCGGGGCGGGAGAGCAGGAGCCAGAGCACTGAGGAATGGAGCTGGGCGCTCGCCTCAGACTGTGCTTGGAAATCAACCCAGAAAGGGGGCGCCTGGGGGCTCCGTGGGTCAAGCCTCTGCCTGCGGCTCAGGTCATGATCCCAGGGTCCTGGGATCGAGCCCCACATGGGGTGATTCTGGTTCAGCCGGGACCCTGCTCCTCCCTCTCTCTGCCTATTTGTGAGCTCTCTGTCAAATAAATAAATAAAATCTTTTTTAAAAGTAAATAAATAAACAATAAAATCCCCAGAAGAGAACATGAATTTAACAATGGATTCTTAGGACACCAACAGCAGGAACAGCAAAAGGAAAACCAGATAAACTGGACAAGAAGTTTAAAACTTTTGTGCACCTAAGGACATTATCGGGAAAGTGAAAAGACAAGCCACAGAGTGGAAGAAAATATTTGCAAACTATCTACCTGGTAAGAGTCTAGTATCCAGGACACATGCGGAACTTGCGCAGCTGAGCATCAAAGACGACAAAGCCCAAGTCCAAAGGACTTGATCAGGGGCGCCTGGGGGGCGCAGCCGGTTAGGCCTCTGCCTTCAGCTCCAGCTCCTGGGACCGAGCCCCGCGTCGGGCTCCCTGCTCAGCGGGGAGCCGCCTTCTCTCTGCCTCTGCCGGCCTCTCTGCCTGCCTGAGCTCGCCCGCACACACGCTCTGACAAATACATATAATCTTTTTTATTAAAAAAAAGGACTAGATCAGCCATTTCTTCCAACAAAGACACACAAGTGGCCAAAAAGCACACAAGACGCCCAACATGTTGAGTCGCGGTGACACGTAGTGAAAAGCACATCCACACCCACTTGGGTGGCTGTGAGGTTTGTTTTCGGTTTTTTAAAGATTTTTATTATTTATCTGACAGAGAGATCACAAGCAGGCAGAGAGGCGGGAGGGGAGGAAGCAGGCTCCCCGCTGAGCAGAGAGCCCGATGCGGGGCTCGATCCCCGGACCCTGGGATCATGGCCTGAGCCGAAGGCAGAGGCTCAACCCACGGAGCCACCCAGGCGCCCCAAAATGTGGATAAACCTTGAAAGTATTATGCTCAGTGAAAAGCCAGACACAGAAGCTCACTTTTATACGGTTCTACTTATGTGAAATATCTAGAACAGGTAAGTGTATGGAGACAGAGAAATTAGTGATGGCTAAGGCTGGGGTGAGGGGAGAAGGAAGAGTGACCGAATCACGGGGAGAGGGGCTCGTTCTGAGGGCATCAAACAGTTTAGAACTCGACAGGGGCGGTGATGACCAAACACCGTGATGCACTAAATGCCACCAACTGTTCCCTTGAAAACGAGTAACTCTGTGGTAATGTCAGTTTGACCTCAATTTTTAAAAATAAAACAGAAGCCCCCCAAAATTTCTAGGTGTCCCAAGGCCCTAGATCTCCCTCTCTCAGAGGCCAGGAGACCTCACATTGCCAAGATCTAGTGGGCGTACGGGGCAACCAAGCAGATAAAACACTCGTCCCTCTTTTAAGTGCACGGGGCTAGATTATCTTTTTTTTTTAAAGATTTTATTTATTTACTCGTCAGAGAGAGAGGGAGAGGGAGAGCGAGCGAGCACAGGCAGACAGAGTGGCAGGCAGAGGCAGAGGGAGAAGCAGGCTCCCTGCCGAGCAAGGAGCCCGATGTGGGACTCGATCCCAGGACGCTGGGATCATGACCCGAGCTGAAGGCAGCCGCTCAACCAACTGAGCCACCCAGGCGTCCCTGGGCTAGATTATCTTAAGGCCAAAACATAAGGGGTGCTCAGCCAGTGCGACAGAAAGTGGGTGTTCAGAGCCAACGTACGACCACACATGAATTCTCTTACAGATGTGCAGCTACCAACTGGTCATGGAGATTTTGAGTAAAGAGGAGCCATGCTTATGCGACACATAAACCTTTTGCTGTCTAGATGGCTTTCTGCCAAGGCTGCCTGCCCTGCCCTCACCTGGAATCAGCTCAACACCTAGCACGGATGGGGTTCTGCCCACCTCTCCAAGGTGAGTGGCCACCTTGCTCCACTGGGACTGAGCTGGCTGGGTGGGCAGCAGACTGCAGGGAAGAACCACCTTGTCCTGAAGACAGCGGGACTCCTTAAATGGCCTTTGCATAAAACCAGAAGACTTTCAGGGCCAAAACATTTGAGAACAAAACCAGTGAAACCCAGTCTGGTCCTTTGAAAATGCTAGTGAAATAAATAAACGTCTAGCTACAAAATCAAGGGGAAAGGAGCGGAAATACAGGTTATCAGTACCAAGAAGGAAAGCAGAGTCATCACTACAGGTCCTATGACACTGAAAGGGAAACGAGAATATTATCGACTTCATTCTCATGGAGTTCACTTACTAGATGAAACGAAAACAATTCCACAAGATACGTAAGTTACTAAAACTGACTTACAAAGAAACAGAAAACCCAAGGAGCCCCATAACAGTGGAATGAACTCATGAATTAAAGCCTCAGAAAGGAAATTTCAGGCTGGGATGACTTAGATGAGAAAACACACTCGGTCAGTTCCACCCAACATTTAATGGAGAAATAGCCCAAACACTCCCACACTGCTGGTCAAAACAGGAAAAGGTGCGAATGTTTAGCGAAAACACTAAACATATTCTCCCTTACAACCCAGCCATTTTACGTATCTACCAAGAGAAATGAGGAAACAGACCTGTGAGCAAGGCTTTTAGCAGATTTATTCAGAGTAGCCAAGAACTAAGAAACCGCCCAAGGGTCCATCAGCAGAAGAGGGGACAAGTCCATTGCGTTGTAGCCACCGGTGATCGATAGATTTTATTCACACGCACAACACGTTTGAACCTCAAAACCATGCTGAGCTAATAATGAATCCAGAGACAAAAGAATATGCACCAAAGGATTCCACTTATATGGAACTCTAAGAAGGAAAAAAGCCTCAACTGCAGTGACAGAAATCAGGTCAGTGGTCACCTAGAGCCATGCTGGGGAGGGGCTGAGTGGGAAGCAGAAACAAGGGAGGATGTGGGGGGCTGGAAACGCTCTATCTCAGCCACATGGTAGGTAACACGTGTGCGTACTTGCCAAATCCATCAAATGTACTCTTAAAGTGGGTGCATTTTTTTACATTTTTTTTTAAAGATTTTATTTATTTACTTGATGGAGAGAGAGCACAGTAGACAGAGAGGCAGGCAGAGAGAGAGGAGGAAGCAGGCTCCCTGCTGAGCAGAGAGCCCGATGTGGGGCTCGATCCCAGGACCCTGAGATCATGACCTGAGCCGAAGACAGCGGCTTAACCCACTGAGCCACCCAGGCGCCCTTTTACACTTTATTTATTTGAGAGAGAAGGAGAGAGAAAGAGCACTGGGGGGAGGGGGAGAGGGTCAGAGGGAGAAGCAGACTCCCCACCAGGCAGGGAGCCCAATGTGGGACTCGATCTCGGGACTCCAGGATCATGACCTGAGCCAAAGTCAGTTGCTTAACCAGTTGAGCCACTCAGGTTCCCAAAGTAGGTGCATTTTGCGTAAATTGCAACACACCCTCCAAACAAAGCTCTGATTTGTAGTGTTTTAACTTTCACAACCTAAGTACACCCACTGCACCCAGTTTCAAGCAAGCAACGTGTCATCACTCAGTGCAGAGCAGAGAAGGCTACGGGGCCAGCTCCCGCGGCCATGAGGGCCAGCACCGGCTCCTGTACGCTACCACCTGCGCCTCAAAAAAGTTGCTTTTGAAAACAAAAGATGACAGAGAAACCCTGAAACATCCCCGACACACACTGGCAATGCCATGTGCTGATGGAGACACAGAGCAATCGAAATGCCCATGGGACCCAGTAGCTCCCCACCCGCCGTGTGCACACAGCTGACGCGTGGACAGGCGCCCCTAGGAGGCCCCTCCGAGGGTCACAGCAGCCCCGCTCCTCAAGACAAAAACGGCCAACGGCTCATCACCAAGAGCAGGACGGACGACCGGCGCTCGTGGAATCGCTTCCAGCAGACGGGAGGACGGTCTGCAAGCTCAGGCAGATGGGGCGAGTGGCACGGGTGTGCTGGGCCGCAGGCGGCGTCCTGACGCGCGCAGATGTGCAGGCCAGCGCTGGGGGCCCCACACAGCCGGGCTGATGATGCGGACGGACGCCGGGGCCACCGGGGTCTGGCAGCGTTCTGGCTCTTGGCCTGCTGGTTGTTCAACAGACACTTGGTAAAGTTTTCTTGAGAGCACACGTTCTGTGGACTCTTGCGTGATTCCAATTACAAAACATCTTATAAAGAAAAACCCATGTTTTCGTGATCCAGCACGAGAGCCTGCTTTGTTTCCAGTACGTTTACCATGACAGGTGCTACACTGCGGTCTTTTCATAGACACACGGGGAAGTGTAAGCAGAACGCATGTGTGCGTCCCTGTGAGTCCTGGTGTCCTGAAGTCCCCGTCTTCCTGTGTGTCTGGACTGCGCCACGGCTTGTTGCGTCCCTCTCCGCCCTCCATTTCCACTCTTTCAAAGTGTCTTCTGCCCTCTAAGCGGCCACAGGACCTGCTCCAGCCCAGGCAGGGACTGGGAAAGCCTCGCGTGCCCCCTCTCTCCCCAAAGGGCTCCAGGCCGGTGGCTCGGTTCCCCTGTGAGCATGCGCGTCGCTACCCGAAGGCAGCGTGAAACCAGAGGGACACGCACGAACCCGACAAAGCGTCACACAGCACCAAGGACCGGCCAGCCGCCCCGCTCCCACCCACATCTACCTGCAAGGACACCTCGGTTTAAGACCGAAAGCCAGGAAAGCGGTGACAGGCAAAGCCAACGAGACCAGATGATGCCTCCTGTTGAGGGGCAAGCCATGCCTTTGTCCTCAGGGAGGGTCGCCGGGGCGCTGGCTCTGGCGGGCGCTGCACCTGGGCCGCGGAGGCCATCGCGCCAGCCCTGCAGCTGCAGGCCTTTCTGTGCTGGGCACACATTTGCATCTCAATACCCCCGATTAATATTTAAGGAGCCAGCTGTCCGCGCCACATGGAAAGGGGGGGAAAAAACCGCCTTGTTCCTTTAAGGGGTGGGCTCAAGGCTCTCCATCAAGTGGCCTTCATCTCCCCACTGGGTCTTCACACTCACGCAATTCTTCTCCGTGGAAAAAATACGGAGCGCCATTAGCGAGTTATCAGGGCCCGACTGTGTCTCCATCAATGGCCCTCAGTCCATTGTGGCCGTCGTGCAGCTGCAGGGCTGGCGCGGAGCAAGCTGCCGGGCTGGGCTCTGTCCCTCTGTCTGTCCGTTGTCACCAGGCACCGCATCCAGAGTGGCCTGTCACTGCCCCGTCAAACGGAAGTGGACAGCATGTTCAGAGCTCCCGCACTGCCCCGGGGGTCGAGCCAGCCAGCACCCCCACCCAGCCCAGGGGGCCACCGGCCCCGCTGCTATCCCCTGATCCCCGCACGGCCACCAGCGCTGAATCCTCCCCTTGCTGGCCACCGCCCCGAGCGGGGTCTTGGCTCACAAGTCTGCCTGGAGGCCTCCTCTGGGGGTCTCTGGGCAGGCGTCAGTTGTAGGGAGTTCAATAGTGTCCCCCAAAACTCACATCCACTCAGAACCTCAGAACGTGACTCTCTTTGGAAAAAGGATCTTTGCAGGTGTAATTAACTAAGAAGAGGTCATGCTGGAGGAGGGCGGGCCCCAAATCCAGCGTCTGGTCCTTGTAGTAAGAGCAAACGGGCACAGGGAGAAGAGCGTGCGACCCCAGACCCCCTGTCCCCAGAGATCGACACACCCAGCAACAGTGGAGGCAGTGATCTGGGCCCAAGAGAGCCCCGCACACCCAGCATGGCCACTCAGAGCTCCCCTGCTTTCCAACCTGGGGGGCAGGAGCCAGGTGCCTCCTGGGACAGCAGCCCCACCAAGGTCGGGGTGCAGGGAAGCAGGGCCAACAGCTGTCTGGGCACTGCCCTCCCAAGCGCCATCTGGCCCCTTGACCCCACCTGCCCCCGTGAGTCCTGGGCCCCCTTCAAGCCCTGAGCACCTAGCCAGGAACCACCTGAGACCCTTCACCCCCACCCAGTGGGGGCATCTCTCTCTCAACACACAGAAATGCCTGGGTCACCGGTTCCTGGGGGCCTCAGCTGGGCGTTCACGGGAGGCGGGGCCTCCACCTGGGGAGGGCGAGGGTCCCAGGCCCTGTGCTCGCAGGGGTGGAATTCAGCTTCCCCCACCCCCCACCCAAGGGCAGGTCTAGAGAAAGTCACTCCTCAGAGCTCTTCTGCAAATTCCTCCCCAGACAGCACGGCGAGGTCCCCCAGACCTGCGCACAGCCACAGTCCTGCCCGCCGGGCGGAAGAGGGAGAGTCACGGGCAGCACCCACGCTCTCCCACGGCGGGTGCGGGCTCAGGGATACGGGGACTGCCAGACTGACTTCACACGCCGCTCCCCCAGACGAAGACCGCAAGGACCGCCTCTGCCCTGGCCAAGGGGAAACACGGCCCAGGTCGGGCTCTGCGCACCTGCCTGCCTGGGAGGGGACCGGCCCGCCCCGGCCCCAGCACTGCTCCCGCCCCCGGACGCCTACAGGGTCCCTGACCCGGAAACTCTGCCGCTTCCACTTTCAGCCCAGCCCAGGGTGTCGGGTGAAGCCAACCCACAAGAGGCAGGAGAGTTCACCTCGGCCGCTCCCGTCCCTGCCCCTGGGGGCTGGGTGAGTCTGGGGACTCAGAGGCGGGGCCTGGGCAGCCGCGCTGTCACCGGCACTCAAGGTTTCCGCAAGGGACACACGCAGGCCAGGCCGCAAGGGCGGCAGATTCCTGCCAAACCTCTGCGAAAGCCTCTGGCTTCCGAGTGTGTGGGACTGGGAACTGCGGACCGGGGAGGCGGGCTGACCTGTGTCCTGGATTTTCCCGGGGAGCAGCGACCCCCATTCCCTGGGGAGAGAAAGCGAAGGTCGCCCAGGGACGGCGAGGGCGCTGATGAGGGGCGGTGAGCGCAGCCGCGGCGGGGACGCCCCCACGTCCGGACGTGTGCGCACAAGTGTGCGGCGGCACGGAGGGCCGCGCGTGCTAGTGTCATACGGTCACAGACGGTGGTGCGAGCGGCTAGAGCGTCCGCAGCCGGGAGTGACCGCGCAGACACCGTCCGCCCCGGGGGCCTGCAGCGGGGGAGCCCACGCCGAGGGCGTCTGCCCCAAGGGACAGCCTCTAAGCAGCAGACATGTGCCCGAGCCACCGGCCGCCCTTTCCCCGCGAGCCTCGGAGTGCCGAAGGAGGAACTCTCTCTGGGTTCAGACGCCCCCTCCGAAGGGAGGTCCAACGGCCGGGGGCGGGGATGGGGGCACCCGTGGCCCGCCGGCGCCCACACCCTCAGTCTCGCTGACCCATCCCTGTGCCCCCTCAGGATGCCCACCCACGTGGAGGCCACAGCCTTCCAAGAGCCCAGGAAGGTGCCAGGAGGACACTGACTGTCTGCAAGGCCACCGGCCCCTGCCCCATCTGCAGCTGCGCTGGCCAGACCACCCAGGGCCGCTGTGAGCCACGAGCCCAGGCAGGAGCCCCCGCTGCACACAGCCCACTGGCTCATCCCACATTCACCGGTGCCACAGGGTCTTAGCTGGCAGGACACAGTTACCAAGGGGGACACCCCCTATCATCCCTGAGTGCTGCGGTGGGGGAAGAGCAGCAAAGCAGAGGGCCTCCAGATGGAGGCAGGAGCTCTGGAGGCCTCAGGCGGCTCCGCCTGCCGACCGCACAGACACACCACTGTCTCTGTCACCTCTAGGTGACACCTCGGTCACCACTAGGATTTCCTTCCCTTGTCTCTGGGACCAGTGGAGGCCACCTGAGGGGGCTCCATGTGTTCCGGGCATTGGCTTCCCTCAACCCAGCCGTGCCCTAAGGCCCAGGACGAGTGCTGCCAGTGCGGGAGGGAAGCCATGTGGAACCCAGGAAGATGCCGGGATCCCGGACTCAGTGGGACCCACCTTTCTAGGGCTAGGGTCTGTGGCTCAGGGTCCAAGCGCAGCTCTTCTCGGGAGTAAGATTTAAATGTAAATGATCTCCCAGGAACAGGCTGCAGGGAGGGAGGAAACGAGGACACCCAGCACGCAGCTGCCAGTCCACCCGGGTGCGGAGAAGCGCAGGCCCAGGGGGCAAGGGGCAACCCCCACATGGGGAGCGATGCCCCTTCCGAGGGCTGAGGGCAGCTAGCCCGCTGCCTGTCGGGGCACAGGGACCCCAGCCGGGCTGACCGCACAAGGCCGGACTCTGACCCCGAGAACAAAGCTCCTCCGGCTCTGTGGCTGATGGCAGCGGCAAAGACAGACACGAGGACGCCCCCGGTCCCCCCGCAGAACGGGAGCACTGAGCATGGACCTCTTCCTGAGAGAGACGCCACCGCTGAGAGCCACGCACAGCCCTGTCACTCCCGCAAAACTGAGGAAAGAACCCTGACCGTGTGAGACAGGCTAACACTCGAGGGCACACGCCGCGGTCCTCACCTGCCTGCGGGGCAGGGACACACACACACACACACAGGTCAGGGCAGAAGCGGAGAAGACTGGAATGATTCTCCTGCCTCGATGATCCCAAAGCCCCGGATTCTGAGCCAAGGACCTGTGGGTCACTGTGTAGGCTTGGAAGACTGCCCACCCCACGGGTGGGGTGGTCCTTGGGTCCAGATCAGGGCCAGGGAGGGGATGCACCCCTGCCCCGATGTCCCTCATGCCTGCCCCCACTCCTGGGGCTGTGCCAGGTGCAGCCCACACGGCCAGGGACTCAGGCTGCATAGGGGACTCCAAAATGACCCACGTCCTAAGCCCCAGAACCTAGAGATGTGACCTCACTTGGAAAAAAAAGATCTTTACTGTTGTCATGAAATTAAAGATCTCAAGATGAGACCATCCTGGCTTACGAGGAGAGGTCCCGGATCCAGTGACAAGTGTCCTTGTAAGAGACACGGAAAAGCCACATGAAGATGGAGGCAGAGACTGGAGGGATGTGGCCACAACGCAAGGGACACCCAGAGCCTCCAGAGGCAGGAAGGAGCCTCCCCCAGAGCCTCTGGAGAGAGCACAGCCCCGCTAGCACCTTCTTCTCAGACTCTCGGCCTCCAGAACTGTGAGAAAGCCCATTTCCTCCGTTTCCAGCCGCCCAGTTTGCGGTGAGTTGTTACGGCAGCCCCGGGGCAGTAACAGAGCCGCCAGCCCCGAGGTGATCTGGGTGTAACCGGGGCAGCCCCATCGCCCCCACACTTCCCCTGGCTTCTCTGGTCAGCCCTGGGGGTACAGCTGCCCCTCAGCCTCATCAGGACTCACCCCTGCCCTCAGGCGACCCCGGATATGTCCCAAGTAAGAAGCAGAAACGCCTCCCCTCTGAGAACCTACATGAAATGGACCAATCCCTCCAATTCACGGAAGACCGAGCCCACCTAAGATCTTAACGGACACCGAGCAGTCCCGTAGCTACAAAAGACGCCCAACTTACAGTTACACACGGAGGAGGAACGTCCGGGCCCAAGCGGTTCAGCGGTGAATCCTGCCAAGCGCTTACAGAAGCAGCAACACCGACTCTCCCCAATCTCCTCCAGAAAGCACAAAAGGGGGGACACCTCCCGGTTCACTTATCCGGCCAGCATCACCCTGAGACCAGAACCAGGAGAGACAACATGAGAAAACTACAGACCCACGTCCCTCACAACCACAGAGAGGTCCTTAGCAACCTGAGCCCGTGCGGACGGGCCCCCGCGCTGCGGGCCAGCTGGGCGGCACAGCCGGTGAGCGCCGGGCTTCTGGTTGTGGCTCAGATCTGTCTCCGGGTCGCAACACCGGGCCCCGTGGCAGGCTCCGCACTCAGCCGGGAGTCTGCTTGAGATTCTCCCTCCCTCCGCCTCTGCCCCAGTGGGCTAAAGCCTCTGCCTTCAGCTCGGGTCATGATCCCAGGGTCCTGGGATCGAGCCCCGCATCGGGCTCTCTGCTAGGCAGGGAGCCTGTCTCCCCGTCTCTCTGTGCCTGCCACTCTGCCTACTTGTGATTTCTGTCTGTCGAATAAATAAATAAATAAAATCTTAAAAAAAAAAAAAAAAGATTTAAGGGACACGTGGGTGGCTCAGTTGGTTAAGCAGCTGCCTTCAGCTCTTCAGCTCTGCCCCTGTGCACACGATCATTCTCTCATCCTCTCAAATGAATTAACTAAACAAAGAAAAAAGAGAAGAATCGCACTGACCAAGCTGGGTTCGCCACAGAAATGCAAGGTTGGTTTGAAACTGGAAGATCCATTGAAAGACTAAGAAAGAAAAAACACACATGACCTTACCCGTAGATGCAAAAAAACCCAAACCTAGACAGAATCCGGCATCCACTCGTACTAAATACGGTTTTCACCCGCCAGCAAGCGAGAAGGGCCCCACCGCGCGAGGGGAGACGGTGCCTCCTCGCAGGTCGGGCACAGGACCAGCACGGCTGTCCGCCGCGGCCCTTCAGGGCCACGCACAGAGGGAAGGGACACAGGACGCACCGCAGGAAGTCAAAGAAACCTGACGCATGCGGCTGATGGATCCCCCTCACGTGCAGTTCCAGGACCGGCGGGGCCCCTCGGGGTGGACAGACTGGCAAGAGCGCGAGGGGTCTGCAGGGCGATGGGACAGGCAGGGTTACCGACGGCCCTTCCTCAGAACCCACAACCTGTCCCAGGAGTGTGCGTTTCGTGACCAGCAATCACAATGGGATCGTTTCACAAACAGAAGAGTAGGGGACCTCGGGGTGTCTGTGGACGTCAGTCCCCTCATCAGTACCTAAGTCATGGCCCAGGTGCCTCAGAGCCCCCGAGGATCCCCACACCACAGCCCTGCCCCTCACCCAGAACTCAGTTACGTCCACAAAGACCCTATTTCCAAACAAGGTCATGTCCAGAGGCCCTAGGGACCCCTCTTTGGCGGGGACCACCCAGCCCACCATGACCCGCAAACCCAGACTGCCATGGGGAGACACTAGCAGCCTCAGCACGTGCCCGCAGCCGGGGACGCACCCCCAGGCCAGGCCCTGGCCACCCTGCCCCCCATCACAGCCTCCCGCGCCAGCACACGTGGGGTGCTCGCACGTGCTTCGAGGGGAAGGGCCTCTGACCTCTGACGGGTCTCCCCACGCACAGATGCCCTGGTGGGCCTCCCACCCCAGATTTGATAACGCCCTAGTCCGCTGTCCTGCTGCCAGCTCTCCGCTTGAGGGGCCCGACAGGGATGACCCCCCAACAGCCCGACGTGGGAGGACCGCCAGCAGTGACAGCTGGAGGCGGGAGCCTGCGGCCTTGCTAGCTTATGACTGTGGGGTCTGGCCAGGCTGCCTCCCCGCGAGTCCATTCACTCTGACGCTTTGGGGTGATCCTGTCTCTGAGAAAAGAGAGAATGTTCCAGGCCTTGCCCCTCCCTCACAGGACTGCTCGGCTCCGGGCGTGGCCTCACGAGGGGCCCGCAGGCAGCGCGGAGGTCAGAGCTGGACCCAGGGCCACGTCCTCGGGCCGCCCCCAGCTCACGGCTGAGGGTCGTTAGCACTCAGTAGGCTCACGGTGGAGCCACCCCGGCCTGGGCTTTCCTCTGTGGGAAGCCTTAGGTTATGATTAATCTCCTCATTACAAATCTACTCAGATTTACTTCCCCTGAAGCGGCGGCCGGAGTCGGTGTCTCTCTAGAACGTGCACGTTGTACCTATTAACGCGTCGGAGCAGGGTTTCAAGTGCGTCCCCTCACGACCTGCTGTAAGTCCGCGCGTCGGGGCCCGCGGCTGGCCTCACGCCCAACCCTACAGCAGAAAGATCAGGCTGTCACGCTCCCCGCGCCAGACGCGCGTTTCTGCTGCTCTCTTCAAGTCGAAGCACCGTGTGCCGCCCCTACTTTTCTCAACTTTTTCATAAACCGGCGCTGCAAGTTAAATACGTTTCCAGCATCAACTCACAAACAAAATTTCCAGATACAAAATCACATCGCCGCGTCCCCGACACGACGTAAGGGTCCGCGACCGCGTAAGCGCGTTCCTCTGAGCTGGGAACACGCGCGCGTCGAGCTCGCCGACGACCGTACCCTAATCTCCCACACGTCCCTTCCCTTCACGCCCCCCGCCCAGCGTCTTCAGAGGAGCGTGTTCAAGTCCCCACAGACGTCCCCGCCTGTGCCCTGGGAGTGACCCGGCCCGGCCCCCAGAGGCAGCAGCGGCAGCGTATCAGACGCGGACTCCGACACCCGGGGACACACCACAGGGGTGGCCCTGCCCCTTGGGGCTGCTGCTTCAAAATCCCAGCGACCTGCTTTAAACCTGCCAACGCGGAGCCGCCTCCCCAGGCCTCCCTGTGAGCGTATCCGTTCACTTCCTCGCTTCCACTGGGCGTGTTTGCTTTGGGCTTTTTGGTGTCTTTTTTTTTTTTTTTTTAAAGATTTCATTTGTTCATTTAACAGATCACAGGCAGGGAGAGAGGAGGAAGCAGGCTCCCCGCGGAGCAGAGAGCCCGACGCGGGGCTCGATCCCAGGACCCCGGGACCATGACCGGAGCCGAAGGCAGAGGCTCGACCCACGGAGCCACCCAGGCGCCCCTGGGTGTGGTTTTTTGTGTGTTTGTTTAAATTACCAAGGCAGTCCTGCTGGGGAGAGAACGTGGAGAAGACAGAGGAATCGCACCTGACTCTGAACCAAAGCCATGGACATTTCATATCCAGTTCTGGGGGCCAGTCGGCACCATCCTTGGGCTAGAGCAGTCCTGGCTCTCAGGCTGGACCCACAGGGTTCTGGGTGGGGACAGCCCTGGCCCTGTGTCCCCGTTATAAGTGCATTCTCAAGGCTCCTCTCACGTTTTGACACTGAGAAAAGACAAAAAGCAAAAACAATGGAATCCCACCGATGTCAGACTTCCCAGGGCACGTCCTGGTGCGGCTCCCCAGGAAAGAAGGAACCCGTCTGGGCTCTTGGCGCTCTTTTCCAAAGGTGACCCAACCCGCCCTGCCGTGGCAGGGGGACGTAGGCAGCAGGACTCTGCGGAGCCTCCCCTCACCCGGGGGGCCACTCGGGCCAGCAGGACCCCGCACCCCGGGGCCTGTGCCCCATCCAGACCACTCCAAAACGGGAAGGTGACCAGCACCAGCCCAACAACCCATATGCGGCCCCACTGGGGTGGGCAGACGCTGGCTCCCTTCGGGCGCGCGGGAAGGGCGTGCGGGGCTCCGCAGGCCTCCCTGGGGGGACCCGCCCGGCTGACCGAGCCAAGCCCCCCCCCCACTCCTGCCAACGACGGCGCCTGCTCGGAGCCCACAGCTACGCTCCGGGCGGACTACCTCTGTCCCACAGCAGAGGGACCCCGGGCCGGGCTCCAGGCACCCGCAGCCACGTGAGCCCCCAGAGAGCCCCCCGCCCGCCCTGGCGTGCCCAGCGGCTCGGCGGCCCCGCCACCCCCGCCACCCGAAGGCCCGCCACGCCAGCCCCCCAGCCGTCCCCGGCGCTCGCTGCGGGCCCCGCCCCAAAGCACGTCCCCCAGCCGGGCTCCAGGTGCCCCCCAGCCGGCGTCGCGCGCCTCGTGCCCACCCCCGTGGCTCCGAGCGCACCCTGCCAGCGGACCCCACTCACACTTGTCTTCTCTGCGAGACCATCCGCTGCCCGGCCGTGCAGACTCCACGAATTCCCGCCGCGGCCGCGGCTCCCCCAGCTCAGGAACCCGGAGGCGCCCTCACAGCCCCACACCCGAAATCGGCACCGGGAGGCCCGCTGAGAACGCCGCGCCTGCGCACAGCCGGGAGCGGGGAAGACACGTGCGGACGGTGTGCGCCTGCGCGCCGGGGTGATGCCCACAGCCTGCAACCGCGCCTGCGCACAGCCGTGAGCTGGGAGACATGTGAGGACGGCGTGCGGCTGAGCGCGGGGTTGAAAACCAGGGCCTGCAACGGCCCTGCGCGCAGCTGCGAGCAAGGAAACACGTGGGGATGGCATGCAGCTGCGCAGGGGGGACGACCAGGGCCTGCAGCCGCGCCTGCGCACGCCGCGAGCAGGGAAGCGTGTGCAGCTTGCAGCGGCACAAGGGAGAAGAGGCGCTCGCCTGACAGCCATGGGCGGCGGCAGCGCGTGCGCACAAACGTCTCCCCGCCCCCGGCCCCGGGCACTTCCGCTGCGGCGCGGAGCCGCCCGGAGCCACACACGCGAGGCCCAAGCGGGTCTCCGGGCCGCGAGGGCAGGGCCTGGGCGTGTGCGTTCCCCCCGGGGCTGCCGGCCGGTGGCGGTGGCACAAACGGGAGCGTCCGGATGAGACGGCTGAACCGGGGTTCCACGGAAGCAGGAGCTGCCCGGCCCCGCGGCCCCGCGCGCAACAGGCCTGCGGGTCCCGCGAACTGCACCCCGCCGAGGGCAGAGCCGCAGAGCCGGGCGAACTGCTCCGCGGCGCTGAAGCTGTGCGACACCTGGACCCTGCGCAGGCAGCGGGCGCTGACCCTGCTCCCGGGAGGCCCGAGGCAAGTGCCCGGGGGCCGCGCTGACCCCCGGCCCGGTCCCCGGGAGGCCCCAGGCAGCGCCCTGCACGCCGCGGGAAGAGGACACATGGCCCGGCAGACCGGCTCCCAGACACCACGGCAGCTCCGCGGGGGAAATGCAGTTGCGAGAGTCACTCCAGTGACCGTTCGGAGGAGAAAGATCACAGGCTTCTCCCCAGAGGTGCAGAAAAAGCCTTGGGCAGAACGTGAGGCCCGTTCCTGGTGGACACGGAGTAAGGACCGCAGGAAGCGACTGCTGCTTTCCAACCGCAGTGACACAGGCACGTAAGCCCATCACCTCGCGAAGCAGCAGACGCGCGCCTACTTGAGCGGCATGAGGGCGGCCATGCCCGCCGCGTCCACTGCCCGTGAGCCCTGGCACCGGAGGCCTCAGCCGCGCTGTCTGACAGGGGAGGGCATCAGGGCCAGGGGAATGGAGCCCGCAGGGGCTCTGTTCACAGAGGCTACACCCACGAGCCTGGGAAACCACCGCAGCAGCAGTGTCCTGCACAGCAGTGTCCAGCCAGACTCTCGGTGAGGACCGCGTGTCCCCCTTCCTCGGCGTTCAGATCCAGCCAGCCCATGCGGCCACTAAGCACGGGGAATGGGGCACTTGTGGCCAAGGAGTGAGCGTCTGTCCCATGTCCTTTCGTCTTCTGCACACGGGAACCTAGCCACGCGGGACTGCCGACCTGGCAGCAAGCACAGCACCAGACCGTCAACAGAGAGAGAGTGGACTTCTCAAATAACGCACGGACTCAGGAACGCTGAAACTCACACACAGACCCCCAAAGTCTTCACGTCCGCACAAAGTCACCCGCGGGCGGGCGGAGTGGCCGAGGAGCCCCGCCGACGGCGGAGACCGACCGTAAAACACTCACAAGTGACCGCAGCGGGAAGTGTGCAAGTCTCGTTACGGGGCAGGTAAAGGACTGTGATTACAGACTGCAGAGCAGGGAGGACATCGCCGTGTGGCCACTAACACCCCCCACAGGGAGCGCACCCTGAAACCCTCCCCTCGGCCATTCAGGCCCAAGAGGGAAAAAGCCAATGTGGTAAAATGCTCACGTTTGGGCAACCCAGCAGGAAAGAACACAGGGATCCTTGTACCGCTTTTGCGACTGTTCCCTACACGTGAGGTGGTTTCAGAAGAGAGAATTTATTACAAATGCCCACGCCCTGGGACCAGGGGCTCCCCAGCTGGCCTGTTCTGGCCGTGGTGATTACCTCCTGAAAGTCCCCAGACGCTTCTCACACACCCACCGAGAACGGGGTGGGCCACTCCAGACGCACTGATCCTGACCGATCCCCAGCACATCGTGGGGGTGAGGGAGGAGAGCAGAGGGCGCACGTGGAGGGCATGCCTGGGTGCACAGGCGTCTGCACACATACAGTGTCCCCGGGACCCCCAGCCTTGCAACCAGCCACCTCTCGGCGGGAGCCGGCAGCCCCGAGGTTGGGAAAAGCCATGTCTCTGTGCATTCATCTAATATTAGATTTTTAAAAAGTGAATGGTTTTCAATGCAGTCAAAGACAAGAGGCTACAGATGGGACCCGGCAGTGGGTTGTCCCACAAAATGACAGGCCTCAGTCCTGAGCCCCAGGATCTCAGAATAGGGGCTTATCTGGAAATAGGGCCATTGCAGGTGTGATCAGTATGAAGGGGTCGCTCCCCTGGAGTCAGCCAGTCCCACCCCAACAACCCAACAAGACCATGTCCTCATGAGGAGGTGCCGTGTGACCCCAGAGGCACTGACAGGGTGAGGGATGAGAAGGATCGCTGCCACCACCAGAGACTGGAAGAGGCGGGAGGTGCCCCCGAGGCAGCGTGGCCCCTTGACCCCACAGTTTGGGACTTACGGCCTGCAGACCGAGAAGGGTCGGTGCAGTTTGAGCCCTGAGCTGTTGGCTTTGTTAGGGCAGCGCTAGGAAAGGAAAACCCACAGAAATGCCTGAGTCCACGGTGGGCACAGCAGCCACAAACACTCCGCTGGCTCTGGAGGCCTCCTCCTCCATCCTGTCCTCAGGCCTGTCCCAGGATGTGGAAGGGTCCCAACTGCTGTAAGGATAAACCACCTCTGGCTCATTCGGTGCACATGTGGGTTCTTTCCAATGCTAATAAGCACACGCAGGAGGCCCCAGAGCTCAGAGGCACTACAGACAGGGCTCGGCCACCTGCAGCACTGGGGGCGGGGGAAGGTCTGACCGCAGGCCAGAGAGGACAGGCACAAGCACCCTGGCAGTGGCTGCAGCCAGTGGAACAGGACCAGCCGTGTCAGCCTGAGCTTCTCACAGGTGCACAGGCACGTGGCCTCTGAGGGTGGCCACCACCCAGCTGCAGGGGCAGGAGCAGGTGCCCAGACCGACCGCTGCGGACATGGGGCCGATGCAACCATCCCCAGACCTGGTGGCGGAGCTGGGGTCCCTTCCCGCTCCCTGCTGGCTCCCGGCTCTGCCCTTCCCAGAATGAGCAGCCTAAAGCCACGAAGGGATGGGACAAGGCAGGCTCCTCCCTAGGGACTGGCAGCTGCCGTGCTCTGAGCAGCACAGGGCGGATTCGCAGGCTCGGACACGGAGAACCCGAACGAGCCTGTGGACACAGCGGAACTGGGGCATCAGCGAACTCACGGCTCTGGCGTGAGCGCCTGTAGAGGGAGGAGCCTGCCAAAGTGTGTGCACCCAGGAGTTTCTCAACCCTGTGTCCGCCAGAGGCACCAGGCCAGTGGGGAGGGGCAGGGGATCTCAGTACCTGTGTCCCAGAGAGCAAGGAAGGCCACCAAGCAAGGGCCCCCAAGACAGACTCCCACCGGCCACGGCCCCGGCAGCTTGAGCATGAAAATAAGAGGCAATCACAGGAGCCGATGAAGAGAGTTCGGTGGGAAACAGGCCACAGACGGCCCCCAGGCTTCGAGGGCAGAAGGGGCCTGGAGGACTCCTCGCTGACAGAGCCACACGGGGGAAGCAGGCCGTCCTCCAGGGATGGGCCAGGTGCCGACCCCGCACCGACGCGCACACACACCTGCCGCCGACAGCAAGGCGCTGTGAGGCCGACTCCAAGTGGGGGACCTACCAGGCAATCAAGGAGATAGATGGACACGCGTCAGCCTGTCCCCCCAGATCCCACCCTACGCACACCCCAGCTCGCACGAGGTCCCCACATGGTGGCTCGCGGGTATTCCACAGCTAATCCCCTTCCCAGGAGGACCCTACGACAGAGATTACCTTTACGTTGACTCTGCTTTGGAGTTTTCCTAGGAATTGAGTGACCCCACCCCACCTGGCACAGAGCTGAAACTCCAGGTGGGGGTCCTGCCCCCGAGGAAAGGCCCCCAGGGACTTTCTTGCCCCAGGCAATAGGCCTGCCCTCAGATCTGCCCGAGGAGCTCCCACGATCATGAGGGGCCGAGGCAGGCCCGTGGCGGCGTCCTGGGCTGACAGGGCCGCCTTCCCTCGCCCAGAGCACACCCCCCCTCTCTCCCAGCCAACGTGGGCGCCTATTAGTGTTTCTAGGGGCCACTTCACACTGCACTGGTTCTGGGGGTGCTGGGCAGGGTCCCGAGGCCTGGACCCTCGTGGCCAGAGCAGTGGACAAGGAGCCGGCGACCGTGAAGGGAGGCCGCCCCACAGCCTGACCTCCAGCGCAGGCGGCCGTGGGCCTGAACTGCACGGCCCGTGTGGGTTCCAGGGCACGAGGCCCTGCGGCCCACGTGTGCAGGCCGAGCCAGGCCGCTGCTCTGAGGGGCCGCGGCCCGGCCCCATCCTGCCGTTCGCCCCAAAGCTGCCTGGTGAGATCCAAACCCACTTCTCTTCCTTGTGTGTATTTTCTCTGGAGCCCGACCCATGGACTTCTCGGCATTCTCTTTGAGATAAAAATCAAAATGAATCTTTAAAGGCCATCTCCAAAAACCACAGAATGGCTGGAATTAAATAAACATAAAGCTTGTGGTTTTCCTCTCAGGAACTTCCTGCTTATCTGATCTGCGGAGTCAGCAGCCTCGGAGCCCAGGCGGGGGCTCCCGGGGCGGGGGTGGTGCTCAGCCTCGGGGCAGAGGCCAGGCCCGCAGGACACCGCAGCCCGGCCCCAGGGTGCACCAAGGGCGGTGGGCACGGCCGGACCTGGGGGCGGAGCGCAGGTGGAGGGGAACCTCTGGAACCACTGGAGCCTGGACGCCATCAACACAGTGTGGGCTGGACCGCATCGCCCAAATGTCCACGTCCACAGATGAGCGGCTCGGAGAGAAGACAGCTGGTTACACCCACGGGCACAGACAGGGCACGGGAAGCACCGGGGTGGTCGGGCCACAAGCCTGAGCTGGGGGCGACCAGGCCACAGGCTTGAGGTTCCGGCAAGCGGGGGCCCAGGGCCGTCCAGCACTGTGCGGCGCCCGGCCCCGGTGACCCTGGGGGGGGGGAGGCAGGTAAGGAAGGGGCCATGGACTCAGGACTGGCCAGTCCTGCAAAAGGCTCCAAACCCCCACCTCCTCCCACCCCAGAACCGCGCACGTCAGAAAGGAGGCCGCGGCACCGCTCTTACCAGCATTTCCGACACCACGTGTGCGGGTCTTTCCGGACACAGACCCGCTCTCGAGCTCTCTGGACACCCGCAGCAGGTCCTGCAACGGAACTCCGCTCCGACACTCGCCGCTAGCGAGGCCCCACAGGCTGCGGGACCCTGAGACGCCCCCCACTTCATGTGCCAGGTGCCAGGTCTGCGGGCTTCCCGTGCTTGTGCCCAAACTGGCCGCAAAGTCTGCGGGGTTAGAAGGGATGCGACTCAGGAAGAGCAGATGGAAGAGACCCACAGGGCGAGGGTGGGGAAGGGGCTTCCAGGCCCTTCCCCGGGAGCGGCCCCCTTCCTGGCACCGGCCCCCGCTCCGAGCCCACCAGCAGTTCGGGGCTGTCCCCGCACCCCCTAACAGAAGCGCGCCGGTTGAGTCAACGGCGGTCGGGGTTAATCCCCGTCGCTTTGCTCCTCACCGAAGACAGGGTCCGAACCAAAGGTCCAACCCTCCGGTCAGCAGCTCCCCTCTCCGTAGCCAGGCACTCGCCTCCGCAGGTGCCAGCAGCTGGGGCCGAAGACTAACTGTCCCTTGTTTACTCTCCCACAGACATCGGAAAAACAGCACGCGGCCGTTTTGAAAGCTGAGGTCCGTGAACACTTTTTAATCTGGAAGGGGAGGGCAGAGGCCCCCCCGGAGCCTGTGCGCAGACATGCGGGTCTGCCCGTGGACCTCCCCGCCGTGAGCTCAGGGAAAGCGGGGCTGGGCGCGCCCGCAGCCTCTGGCACGCTGGAGGGCAGAGCACCCCCATCTCAGAGGGGCCCCGGGAGGAGACGCCGGCGAGCGCGCACACCCACCCAGCCCTCACGAACTTTACCACAAAAGCGCCCCGTGGCCGGCAGTCTCACCCCTGGGCGGGCACCACGTCCACCCCAGGCCACGTGAGAACTTGTGCACAAATGTCCCTCCGCAGAGGAGGGTGGACAAGACGCAGGATGGAACAGCCTCCAGCCTCGAGGAGAGGAGACTCTGACCCTGCACCAATGGGGATGCGCCCCGAGGCTGTCGTGCTCGGAGAAACAAGCCGTCGCGGGAAACACTGTGGCTCTTCTTGTGGCAGGTCCCTGCAGGAGTCAAATCCACAGACGCGCGGAGTGGACGGTGGGCGCCAGGGCCGCGGGCCGCCGAGCCAGCTGATACGGGGTTTCACCGGGGGCTGGCGACATGCTCTGGGCCTAGACAGAGGTGATGTCACACAGCCCTGTCAATGCCCTAAGTGCCACTAAGTGGTTCACCTTAGAATGGTTTTGTCATGTGAGTGTTACCTCGGTACAGAAGCCTCGAGGCCCCTCTGCCAGGCTGAGCAGACCCCGTCCCCGCCGCGGACGGGCCCGTCTGACCAGGCAGCAGGCGACAGCCGCCCCGCCTCACCTCGGATTGCCGTGCACCACCCCGGGGCCCCTCGCCTTTCCTCGGGCCCCCCACAGCACACCCGCTGAACGCCCAACACGACAGCACCCACAGAAAAGCCGAGGGGATGAGCCCAAGGTGGACCAAAGCAGACGTACCCACCAGGCCCCCACTTACACCTGCCTCAGGTGAGCCAGTTGGGGGGCGGGGGGGGGCCAGGCCGTTCCCCGGGGACCTGGAGCACGAGCCAGTGTGGGTGGAAACACAGGCCTCAGGGCCCAAGTCCTCGGCCCGCCCCACCCCCACTCTCGGCCGGGGCCTGAGAAATGAACCCTGGGCCCGTTTTCTCATAAAAATCTTGGCGTTTCGGGACGCCTGGGTGGCTCAGTTGGTTGGACGACTGCCTTTGGCTCAGATTATGATCCCGGAGACCCGGGATCGAGTCCCGCATCAGGCTCCCAGCTCCACGGGGAGTCTGCTTCTCCCTCTGACCTTCTCCTCGCTCATGCTCTCTCACTGCCTCTCTCTCAAATAAATAAATAAAATCTTAAAAAAAAAAAAAAAAGTCTCTTGGGGCGCCTGGGTGGCTCAGTGGTTAAGGCCTCTGCCTTCGGCTCAGGTCATGATCCCAGTCCTGGGATCGAGCCCCGCATCGGGCTCTCTGCTCAGTGAGGAGCCTGCTTCCCTCTCTCTGCCTGCCTCTCTGACTACTTGTGATCTCTGTCTTTCAAAGAGATAAATAAAAATCTTTAAAAAAAAAAAATTTAAAAAAAAAATTATAAAAAATCTTGGCGTTTCAACGCACCTATACAAAGGGCCCCTCTCGGCACAGGCTTGAATGAATGGCTCAGCTCCGGTCCCTGAGGCCTGAGCTGTGGATCTCAGCACAACACACGCAACTGGCCGCGCCAGGGCCTGAAGCCAGGGCAGCTCCGAGAGGCTCACTGGGTATCTGGGGGGCCCGAGAAGCCTCAGGCGGGATGCAGGTCTGGAGTTCCCCCAAGGGACTGTGGGAGAGGAGTACGAGCCCCTCCTGAAGGGCGGCCCCAACCCACCCCTGGGCTCAGACCCGGCCCCTCCTCACAGCAGCGCAGCCAACAGCCAGGAGCGGCGGCAACCCACATGCCCACCCACAGGTGGACGGAGGAACAAAGCCGCCCACGGGGAGAGGCCGCTCCCGTGAAACACTCAGAACCCACGAGTCCACAGGCGCCAGGAGCACAGGGAACAGGGAAGTGGCCACTACTGGGTCCGTAGCTGGTTGTGGGGCAGGTGACAGGAATGTTCTGGCACTCGATGGAGGTGGTGGGTTCACGACACTGCAAATGTGCTAAATGCCACTGAACTGCTGAATTTTAAGTGGTTAATTTCATGTGCATTTCATCACTTTTAAAACATGAAAAAGAAACTGTTAAAGAAAACCAATACATCTGGAACCCTGAAAGAGCGACAGCAGGGGAGCGGGGGTGCGGGGGCTGGTGGGTCCGACGTCCGCTCTGCAGTGGCCGTCCGAGGCGCCCGCACACGGCCACCGCCCTGCAGGGTGCACTCTCCGTGGGACGGCTCATCAGGACAGCGCCAGCCCTACTTTCCCTGTTGTGGCCGTGAGTCTGTCACTTCTCTGCCCCCAGCAGCCTCGAGGCCCCCACTGCCCAGGTGTGAGCTGGAAAGCAGCCCGTCCTGAGAGGAACGCACGCGTGTGCACGCTCACAGCCGTGCACACACCGCGCACTGTGCTCCATTAGTATCTGCAGGTGCACACACGTGCGTGTGTGTGTGTGTGACACAGGGCTCGCGTGTCTGCACGTCCATCCTGTTCCATTTGCACGTGTGTGTGTCTGCACACGTGTTTGTATGATGCTCTGTGTGCACACGTGTTCCCAGAAGGTAGGCTGTGGCACGGCTCCATCCAAAAGAATTACCATGTCAGGGGCACCTGGGTGGCTCAGTGGGTTAAAGCCGCTGCCTTCGGCTCAGGTCATGATCCCGGGGTCCTGGGATCGAGCCCCGCATCGGGCTCTCTGCTCCGCAAGGAGCCTGCTTCCTCCCCTCTCTCTGCCTGCCTCTCTGCCTACTTGTGATCTCTCTCTGTCAAATAAATAAATAAAATTTTTTTAAAAAGAAAAGAATTACCATGTGAGCTAGATTCGACTTTTTTAAGATTTTATTTTTAAGCAATCTCTATGCCCAACTTGAGGTTGGAACTTGCAACCCTGAGACCAAGAGCCCCACGCTCCTCCAACTGTAACTTTTCCAGGCGCTACCATATGTGAAAAGCGAAAGCAGACATAAAATTAGTGACATATTTAAACAGGCCTATCTAAAGACATTCCCATTTCAGCACATAGTGCGTGCAACAAGTTATCCATCTGCTGTCTTGTTACTTGTGCTGTCTCCCCCCGGGTGTGTCTCACAGGCCAGCCGCCCGTCCAGGGCAGCAGCACCGCAGTGGGCAGCCGGCGCCTCCTGACTGCACCCGGCGCAAACAGCAGGTGAAACAACGAAACAAAACCACCCACGCCACCACCGGCCCAGTGGGCAAGGGAGATGACAGAGGAGGCTTTCGTCCCCAGGAAAGCCGGTTTGTGTCTGCCTAACCTCTCTGACCATGGCGTGCCCCTGGCCACGGGCTCCTTCCAAGGGGACCGTCCGCAGCAGGCGTGCCCGGAGAAGGCGTCCGCTACCGGCCGCGTGCAGTGTGAAGGCCGCCCTGGGGCAGGCAGCTGCTCCCGCTCTGTAACGCCCTGTCCCACGCCGTCAGTGTCAGATCTGGGACCCGTAGGCCGAGGCCGTCGGAAATCCACTCCAGGTCTCTGCTAAATTCTACGCGGAATTAAATTTAAAGAAACCCACACCCACAGGAAGGGCACCAAGCCCCGCAGCTCCGGCGCCCTCCGTGACCTGCGACCAGCTCAGCGGTCAGGCCCCGGACGTGTTCCAGGAATGAGCCGTCAGCTGCCCTGGATGATCGAAGCCCTAGTTTTCCCGCAGAATAGCCTCTCCTTGCCTGCACTGGTAAGAAGTAACAGCTGTTCTTAGAAGTCCGTGTCCACTCACGGCAACACAAGACAGCAGACTATCAAACCTGGTTCGGCTAAAAAGGGGCTGTGGGGAGGCAAACCCAATTGTTTCGGCGGATGACATAGCCGGTTGGCTTTGCCAAGAACGGGAACTTGGAGAGAAGACACAAGGCGTGAGGAATCAGATGAACTTCTTATGCGAGGGAAAATATTCTACCAGTTTGCAGCTGTAACATTCTTCCAAGCTTCCCTGAACAGAAGAGAGAAACCACACACACCCCCAACACAGAGCGCAAGGCCCAAAACAGAATCAGGCAGAGTAAAGCAAGATCACACCCGCAACGAAAGCAGGGAGACTCCAGGACGCGACGGGCACCCCTGCTTTCACGAGTACACCCCCCCGGGTGCCTACTGGCCAGGAACCAAGACATGAAAGCAAAGATTTCAGAAAAGAACAGAGACATGAGGTGTGGGTGGTGGGGAGACAAGAGGCATCTAATTTTAGCTGGCTTCTTTCCAACAATAAAATCTATTCCATCATCTTCTCTGGGTAAAAGCTCTTAATAAAAATGGAGTGTGACAAATTGGGAATTCTGCAGGGATTCTGCTGGGACGGGGTCTAAGAGCTGCACGAAGCTCCCTCCAGCACAAGCCCCCCCAAAAACGCCACGTGCAGAGCCTCTGGGCTGTAATGTGGCTCCTGGACCACTGTGTCCCTGAAAATGAAGATGGGCCTGTGTTTTTGCCCCCAGCCTCCTTCTGCCCTGGGGAGAGGGGTGTCTCCTGCAACCCTCCAGCTGGCAGCCCCTGGTCCGCAAGCACTTGCAAGAAGGGCGAGAAGGGTGGAACGAAGAAAGACAGGTCCGCCGCTCCCACAGCCGCTCCACCGCCAAGGGCCGCATCTTCCCCACCCATTGCCGCATCCTCCTCCCACGCAATGCTGTCCCCATCCGTCCCCCTACCCGCCCCCTCAGACAGTCGGGGAAAGTTTCAACCCTTTCCTACTATGCAACCGTCACCCTATCTAGTGTCAGACTCCCCCATCACCCCAAAATGAAACCCCATGCCTTTCGGTGGTCTCTCCCTGGCCCCCTCCCTAGACCCTGGTGGCCACTGATCTTTTCTCTCCACCAATTTGCCGGTTCCAAGCATCTCCCGTAAGCGGACTCAGACGACACGCAGCCCTTTGGGTTTGGACTGTCACTGAGCAGGATGTTCTCGAGGTTCGCCCAGCTGTGGTGTGTGCCAGAGTTCCATTCCTTCTCAGGGGCACAAGAAAGCCCGCCGCATGGACGGGCCACATTTCGCTTACCCACCCACCTGCAGACATTTCGTTGTTTCTATCTTCGGCTGCTGTGACTAGACCTTCTGCGAACCCGGGTGTACAAGGATCCGTTCAGCCCGTTTTCAGTTCTCTCGGACGTGCACCTAGGAGTCGAATTCCAGAGTCAGGTTCCTTCTGAGGAACCGCCAGACTGCTTCCCACGGGGGCCCGCAGCATCTCCCTCCCGGCCCGCACTGCGCGAGCGTCCCAGCATCCCTACCTCCTCACCGACACTTGTTATTCTCCACTTCATTTTGTTATAATCACCCTAGTGGGTGTCCAGTGCAATGATTTATATCTCCCAGGCGTCTCTTCGGGGGTCGCTGGCCATCTGTGTATCTCCTTTGGGAAAATGTCTGCTAAGCCCCCTGTGCATCTGTTAAAGCGGTTGTCATTTTGTTTCTGCTCCTCTTTCTTGAGCTCCTGAATGTAGGGGGTTCTGGGCAGGGTCTGGGTGCAGGTGAGCTCCCCGACACTTTGCGTAAGGCTCGCGGGACCCTCAGCACAGTCCGCCCTGGAGAATGACAGGCTGTGCTTGGCACAGCAGCCTTTGGTCAATGCTGGGAAACAGGCAGGAGGGGCTGTCTCAGTCTTTCGGTGTTCTCCTGGGTGTCCCATCAAAGGATCTTACCATCCAGTGTATCTCACTTGCTCCAGGAAGAAACGGATCTCAATTATCATAGCACTTACATGAGCAATAGCCCAGAGGCCAGGTTGACACCTTGAGCCAGAGAGACATTAACTATCCAAACCAGCCGAACGGAAGCCCAGCGTGACCTGAAACCCTGGAAAAGTGTTTAAGAACCGAACTTCACTGTCGTGCAAAGGGGAAAATGGTTTCTGCTTCAGACAGGCAGGATGTAGCGATACCAGATGTCACTGTTATGCTTAAGAGTGAGGAACACCAACCACGAGAGATCAAGGCTGTGCCACCAGCTCTGCCCCCCACATGACAGGCTCCACGCTCCTTCAGCTCTCTGCCTGTGATAGACCGTGGGGGTTCATTTCCACGAAAGCAGGGCAACGTAACCCTCAACAGACATGCTCTCAGCACACAAGACTCTAAGAGCCATATTCTAGCACTTTGCATTTTACATTTCTGCCATTCTAGGGGCGCCTGGGTGGCTCAGTGGGTTAAAGCCTCTGCCTTCGGCTCAGGTCATGATCCCAGGGTCCTGGGATCGAGCCCCGCATCGGGCTCTCTGCTCAGCAGGGAGCCTGCTTCCACCTCTCTCTCTCTCTGCCTGCCTCTCTGCCTGCTTGTGATCTCTGTCTGTCAAATAAATAAATAAACTCTTTAAAAAAAAATAAATAAACTTCTGCCATTCTAAAGTGCCTGTCCCTGAAGCCTGGGCGAGATTTAAACAGAGCTACCCAAAATAGGGAAATCATGTTCTTCTGTACTGATGTCCAAATATGGGTGTGACCACTCACACACGCAAGCTCGTGATAAATGCTCCCAGCCACGTGAGCACACCTCTGTCCCCCCCCCCCCAGATAAGAAGGCAGGAGCGTGGCCCGCAGGCAGAGCTTCCACTGGCTGTTTCTCCACAGCCTTGCCCTACTCCCCTCTCCTGGGGCTGGAAGCTTGCCACAGCTGCCTGAGCCGCTGGGGTCTCTGTGCTGCAGGCAATGAGGGGCTCCCAATTTTCTCTGAGCACCAAGGAGCTGACAAGGGTGGGATACAGTAGTGACATGTGGCAAATCCCCCTTTCATTTCTTACACGGGACATTCTGAACCCAATTTAAACCAACCACAAGAAAAAACTAAATGTTCTTTGGGAATTTCTGATAACCGATAGCCATCCAAGGCCATGACGAGACACCTACCCTATGCAAGTGCCCATTCCGGCCTGCTGCATCGGCTCCCACCCGCCGTCAACTGGAGCCTCTTTTCTCACTCACCTTCATAACATGATGCTGTCTGCCAAGGAGACAATGAGCAATCTTGATGTTTCTACTTATTCTGCTGAGTTTTGTGACGACAAGGTCACACAAAAGGGGAAAAGAGGCAGATGGAGGGTTGGACGGGTTCTCAGTCCCAGCACCCACCCCCCACATTGCTCCCACCCACGTTCCCTCAACCCACCTGCATGTCTGGCCAAGTTAGGGAGCCTCTGTGAAGAAGGCTGCAGAAGTACCTCTTACATTCTGTCCCTGGGGTCTGTCAATTAAACTGACAAGCAACAGATTAACAGAAGAAAAAAGTTTATGTGTATATGGGAGCCAAGAAAAGTAACTAGCCCAAAAGTTTTAGATGTCTGTATACCTAGCTTAGTAGGAATAAGGAAAAGGGGAGGAAAATCCTTTCTTATTTATTTATTTATTTATTTGGGGAGGGGCAGAGGGAGAGGGACAAGCAGACCCCCCGCTGAGCGTGGAGCCAAATGCAGGGCTCGATCTCACAACCCGGAGATCATGACCTGAGCTGAAATCAAGGGTTGGATCCTTAACTGACTGAGCCACCAGGCGCCCTGAGAAAAATCTTTTTAAACAAAGAACAAATAGTGGAATGCACCGGGGCACTGAAAAGGACCAAGCAGTGAGCCTTTTCATAATTCAGGTCACAGTCGAACTTTCTTACGTGTGCACACATCTTGGTGGTTTGCAGGTAGAGCCCACTACTGCACTCCTGATACGTGTTCCTTCTCTAACTTAAGAAAAATAACTCTAATGAGATGAAACGGGACGTTACCACTTTTCAGTCCGGTGCGTGTTCCACAGCCAAAGTCAGGTGGTTGGAAAGAATGGAGCTAGAACCGGTTCTGAGAGACGGGGGTCAGAGCCCTCAGGCTGCGTCCTGGCCATCAGCAGCAGCTCCGGGATGCGGTGCAGGCAAGGCCGTGCAGCCCGGCTCCAGCACCGTCACCGCCACCACCGCCGCGGCCAGCATCCCCAGCATCAGCGGCCCACTCAAGCCAGCGTACCTGCCGGGCTCCTAAAGCACACCACTCTGCCCGGCTTGTGCTCACACACATAACCTTTCCCTTCCCTGCGGAGCTCGGTGGTCAGCAGAAGCGGGTCACCCACAACCTGCACTGGGCTGGGAGCAGAGCTGCCTTGACCAGTCCAAGCTGCCCTCCACCTGTCCTCTGTACCAGCAGAAACGGGGCCCTCAAAGCCTCACCTACGTCCTAAGGGGTAAAGCAGGTAAAAGCAGCACCTCAAGGCCCTAAGAACCCCCCCACAGCCACAACAAAGACTCCAGAAAAGCCAAAGGGAGACTGGGAGACGGCGGCCTGAGCGCATGTTCCCAGTAGCCCACCTGAGGGGCAAGCCCAGCGGGGAGATGGCAGGTGGGCCAGGGTGCCCAGAGGGTCCCCGGAGGCTGACAGGCTGAGGCGGGAAGATGCTCCCTGGACAGAGCCCAGCCAGCAGCAAGTGAGGAGCTCCCCCTGAGATGAGGCTCCAAGCGATGAGGGGCCGAGGGGGCCCCCTGCCAGGTGCTCCCCATTAGGTTCTCCCAGCCAGCTGTTCCATCCAGGTCCTCCCACCAGAGGCTCCCAACCAGATGCTCTCACCAGGTGCTCAAGAATGCTGGGCTCCTGTTTCCCTTGGCCCTGCTTTGTGGTTGCCACGTCTGGGACACCACATGCTCCCCCAGCCAGAGGCTGCTATGGGTCCTGCAGACAGGCGTGCCACGTGCTCGTCCCCTCCCCGCTCCTTCCCTCTCCGCGGTTGCCCACCCCCAGCTCCTCTCCGTCTCGGGGAAGAGAAGGGGGACCTATGGAGAGGTCACAGTGGCAGAAGCGGTTGCCATTTCCGCAGCTGACCACAGAGAAACGCCTCGTGAACCCCACCTGACTAACATCCTACCACCTCAGATGGTCACGGCCATCAGAACCAAGAAAAACCGGAGACACTATCACTATGGTTCCAACCCAGAGGAGTCCAAGGGGACAGGAGGATCCAACCCTGCTGGGTCCCGAGACAGACGGAGGCACCAGGTAACAGCGGAGGACGTGTGCATGGGGCACCAGCTTCAGCAGCAACCCCGAGTCAGGGCCGCTCGTGAGCTGTGGCCGGCCATCGCCCTGCCACGAGAGGTTATCGGTGAGGCCCGCTGTGCAGGGCAGAGCAGCACATGGGCGCTCGTCCTTTCTGCCCTATTTTCTCGGAAACCTAAAACTGCTCTAAGCAGAAGGGCGCCTGGCTGGCTCAGTCACTTAAGTGCTCAGGTCTCCCTTAAGCATCGGTGTCATGATCTCAGGTGGGCTCCACACTGGGCAGGGTGCCTGCTTAAGATTCCTTCTCCCTCTCTTTCAAAAAGAAAGGCGTCTGCCTTCAGCTTAAATCATGGTCCCAGGGTCCTGGGATCGAGCCCCGCGTCGGGCTCTCTGCTCCGCGGGGAGCCTGCGTCCCCCTCTCTCTGCCTGCCTCCCTGCCTGCTTGTGATCTGTCAAATGAATAAATAAAATCTCAAAAAAAAAGTCCTATGACACAGTTTGTGTCTGAGTGTCCGTAGCAACAAGCCGAGGTGCAGGACATCAGCAGAGACAGAGCAGCCCCGCCTGCCTCTCAGGTAGTCGCCGGGCGGCTATAAGGACCACGGACGGAAACAAGCCTCTAAACTGGTTCCCGGAAAATAGCGCTTCTCCTTAAGACGGGGTGTGGGTGAGCAGCGGACCGCAGTCCTGTCCATCTCAGGTCCAAGGAAAACCTCGCGCGCACCGCACCTCTGACTCCACTCGCAGAGCAACGGCCCGAGCCCGGCGCCCCGGGCGGCTCACGCGCGCCGGCGGCGCCACCTAGCGGCGAGGCCCGGGCGCGGAGCAGGGCCCGCCCGGGCCGCCCGCCACGCCGAGCCACAGGGTTTCCGTGCGCTGAGTTAAACGGGCCCCCGGGAAGACCCGAGAAGCGCCTTTCCGGGGCGCCGCTGAGGGCGCTGTACCGTCGGACTCCGTCCTGACAAGGCCGCCCCCAGGGCCAGGCCCGCCGTCCGCCCGAGACCTCCGCGGGGCCCCCCAGACTCTGCCGGGGGCGTCTGCCGCGGCGTCCTGCGGCGGCCACGGCCGCCCCCTAGACGGGGGCCCCCGGGAGGCGAGACTGTCCCACCCGCACGCGCATCCGGTTCCGGCCCCGGCCGGCGGGGGGAGGAGCAGCCGCCGAGGCCAGGGCTCAGGGGCTCACCGGGAAGGGGCAGGGGCGGCCCCGGGCGGGCGGGAGTCGGGCAGCGCTCGCGGCCTCCGCCTACGGACCCAGGCACGGCGGCCAGCGGTGGGCCAGACCGACGGGGGTCCCCAGGGCCACCAGGCTCCGCAGGTGCCGGCGACCACAGCCTTCGCTGTGCCCCAGCAGGAAACCGGGCTCCCGCCGCCGCCTCCTCCACGGACGGACAGCGGGAGCGGGAGCCCCGAGCCGGCGGGCCTGCGCACGGCCGGGGAGGGACGGCGTGCGGGACCCTGGGGAAGCGCAGGGGAGGGCACTCCGGGGACGCCTCGGGGGAACCCGAGGGCGGACATGTGCTGGGGGAGGGAAGCCGAGCGGGCGGTCGCTCAAGAGCCGAAGCGTCTCCCCTCCCAGGTCCCCCCACACCGACGCTTAAGGGAGACCTGCCGGGGGAGCTAAGTGGGGAGGCGCTAGGGGGGCAGGCCCGGGGGTCCCGGGGGGAGCTTGGACGGGCAGGTGGGGGAGGGGGCCCGCGCGGAGGCCTCGCCCGCCGCCGCCGCCCGCCCCCGACAACGCTCGGGCTGCCGCGGGGTCGCACGGCCCGGCTCGCTCACCCACGCCGCGGGTGGGAGTGTCCGGGCGCCCTCCCAGGTCATCTTCCAAAACCCGACACACGCGGGCAAAGCGCCTCCGGCCGAGGAACTCCACGCCGGGAAGGGAGCTCCGGGCAATAAACAAAGTCGGCGTGCGGCCCCCCGCCCGCCCTCCGCCGCACGACTCCCGCCGCCGCGCTCCAGGACGTCAACGTCATGCGTGACGTAACGCGAGCCCCCCCTCCCTCCGGATGCCCCGCCCCTTCCGGCGCTTACCCGGAAGTGATCTTCCAAGGCGGAAGTAAACGGGCGCTTGGCGAGCTGGCGGCGGCTGGGCTCGGCTCGGTGGGTCCGGAGTCCGTGCGGAAGTCGGGACCGTGGTCCCGCGCGGCACCCCCCCCCGACTGCCTGAAAGCGCCCCCGCACGCCGGGCCGGGGATGGGGGCCGGCCGGCCTTCCAGAGCAGCCCCGGAGGAGCGGGCCCTTCCCGGCCCCCGTCCTCCGGCTTCTGCCCTTCTCTCAGCTCCCTGCAGTCCGAGCCGGGGCCGCCCCGTCTTGCCCGGCCTTCGAGCTGAGAACCGTCTTTACACTTGCAGCGGCCTCCAGCCTGGGCAGGGTGCGCAGCCCCCGCGCGTGTGCCCCCGGGCTTGGGCCTGACGCCGGGGAGCCGGGGACGAGTCTCTGGTTTGGATCGGAACCCGCCCTGGCGGAGCCTTCCAGTACGTGGTGCGAGCCTTGGCCTTTTCTGCTCGGGCTCCTGCGAGGGTTTTGCAGCGGATCGCCGGGACGGCGTTACCCCGGGGCTCTGCCTGTGCCCCGCGCCGGGCTGGAGCGCTGGGTGGGCCCGAGCACGTCCATAAAGTAGTGCTACACGTGACGTGGGCAAGACAGGCCCGGATGCTGGTGTCAGGCCGAGGGCTGTGCCTCCGCCCGCCTTCTACCACGTCCCTGGGGCTGAGGGGGGTCTCGGTCGCGACACCAGCAAGTGGCCAGCATCACATCCACCCCGGGTCTGAGGTCTCCTCCCCAGGCAGCTGCGTGGGGCCTCGGCCATGGGGCCTGCGCAGGGGAGTCCTCAGGAGGAACGGGCAGCTTCCTGGGTGCCACGGCTCCCTGCAGATGGGGGGCCGAACAGCATCCTGTGTGTCCCAGAACACCAGGTGCCTGTGCTGGCTCTTCCCCATCGTGGAGAGTCCATGCCCACCCTGCTCCTCTGCATCTGCCGGGAGCTTGCCTGGGAGCTGCTCCCACCCACGCCCTCCTGGACTCCCAGCAGTGCAGCCTCGGGTGCAGCTGCCCACCTGTCCCGACCTGTGACTGCCCTTCCCCACACATGGCCCCAGGGCAGCAGACAGCCTGTCTGGATTCCAACCCCATCTCCGCGGGCCGGCTTATCTCTGAACAGCTCCCTGACACAGGGCAGCCCCAACGCGTGCGGCATCTCGCAGGAATACAAGGGCAGCCCTCTCTGCCCCGACTCATCTCCAGGATGGACAGTCTGTGTAGGGTGCCTCTCCCCTCCACACAGTCTCACTCATTCTGCCCCCCCGCCCCGGACACCATCTGTTTGCCAGCTGGGCCTGGAGGCCCCTCTCCTCTGCATGCAGGCTGCTGTCCACATGCTGCCCTGGCTGTTAGACATTCTCCTGGCCTCCGGGGGACTCACGGAGTGATGTCCCCTGAGGTGTCTCCTCTGTGTGCTCTGGTAGGGAGAACTTGTGGGCCTTGAAGCTGTTTCTAAAAGGCAGCATAAAACTGCCTTCAGCGGTGAGTGTGACCTGGGGTACCAGAGGCTCTCCCTGCTGACTTGGCCATCGGACCACTGTCACCATGTGCGGCCACTCCCAGCCCCAGCTCCTGATGCACGGATAGCAGTCCTGCACCGGCTTCCTCCAGTGAAGCAGCGGAGAATGAGCTGCTCCCGGAACCAGCAAACAAACAGCTCACCGAGCTCTCACACTGGGCCTGCCTTGCTCAGCCTGGTCAGGGGCCTTGTGTGCATGTGGTCAGCTGCCAAGCACAGAAGGCAAGGGGCCTTCTGTCCACCCCCAGCCCCGGCTCGTCCCTCACCCACACCACAGCTGTGGGGCTCCCACCCCTGCTGAGTGCGGCGGCGGCCAGCTGGGCAGTCAGTGCAGCCTGGGCCCAGACCGCGTACATCCACCCTGCTTTGGGGTGCAGACCGGTAGACTCGTCAGTGATGTGCCAGGGACCCCCAAGCGGCGTGAGCCTCATAGGCCAGTGACCCACGTGGCCTGTGGGTGCCACCAGACCAGAACCAGCTGTGTACTGAAGTGCTCTGAGCCTGCACAGGTGGCGGACCTAGGCCTGACTGGGTGCAAGCCACTGCACCTGTCCCTGCACTTGGGGGCCACACACACAGGCCATTGGGAGCCTCCAGTCCTGTCTGGTAGCAGGACGTGTAGGGCACTAAGTGCTACCTGCCCATGGTTCCGTCTCCCAGCAGAGATGAGACGATACGTACCTTGTGTGAGGGTCGCAGCGCAGCAGGACCCCTTCGTAAGGACTGGTCCCCCAGGTCTGGCCTTGGCTGCTGGCCCTGGGGGGAGGGGCACAGCACTGAGCTGTCTCTTCTTCACTCCACGGGTGATGGGGCAAAGTTGCTCATCCTCCTCATCTCAAAGTAAGCATCTCCCCAAGAAGAAGTAGCTCTGCCAGCCGGGGCCTGCTGGGACTGGTAGAAAAGGGGGTGGTTAACCTGCAGACAGGGGTCCCCATGGGCCAGTGACAGCTGGCCTCACCTGCGCCCTGCCACGTATCGTGGGACACCCCTCCAGACCTTCACGAGACGGGGACCACCTGTAACTTCGCACATTCATGTCTGTTTCAGAAAGCACGGGTCCCGGGACCCCTGGGTGGCTCAGTTGGTTAAGCGGCTGCCTTTGGCTCAGGTTATGATCCCAGCGTCCTGGGATCGAGTCCCACATCGGGCTCCTTGCTCGGCAGGGAGCCTGCTTCTCCCTCGGCCTCTGCCTGCCACTCTGCCTGTGCTCGCTCGCTCTCTCACCTTCTCTCTCTAATAAATAAATTTATTAAAAAAAAAAAAAAAAAGAAAGCACGGGTCCCTTTGGTTGGTGTTCAGGAGCTGCTTGAGGGCGCTCTCACCTGGGGGCGGAGACCTCGAGGCCCCGGGCCCACTGCCCGGGGGACCCTGGCCTTGCTTCCTGGCCACAGGGCTGCTGGAAGCAACCAAGTCCACCAAAGTGGCTTCTTGGACACCGACTCGAGCTGTCCTGCTGGCCGCAGCCACCTGCTGGGCCGGGCCTCCCCAGAGTCCTGTCTTGGACGGACGTCATGTTTCTTGGACGCGTCACCCAAAGGGAGCTCCAGTTATCCTTGACCGTCGTTCACAAGCTTCCAAAGGTTACGTAAGAGCAATCTTCTTTTTTTCACGAGCTCTGTTTAACAAGGTAAATAAACGGTTTCTTTGCCAATTTTGCTGTCCTGGTATTTGGCACCGCCAGTCATGGCAGGGGCAGAAACAAGTGGACGCGTTCCCGTGCGGCTGTCAGGGCCACGGTCACCAGGCCTGTCGTAAGCCTGGCATGGCGTGCTGACACCCCTGCCCCCGCCAGCCCGGGCCCTCAGCACTGACCGCGTGTCCTCAGGCTTCACCACCTCCAGACGAGGCGGTGGCCCTGGGAGGGTTGGGGGGGCTGACCCCCTCCCCCGAGCAGTCTGACGCAGAGCCGGTGTCACCTCGAGCCTCACTGTGCCTGTGTGCAGGCTGGCCGTCTGCCCCAGGCTGTGTCTTGCTCTCTGAGAGTCTGGTCTCAGCAGCAGCCGAATGGGCCCGTGTCCTCACACGGCGCCAGCAGCAGCCGGGGCGGCCCTGGTCGCCAGCATACCCCAAGGTTCATGAGCCAGTGACAGACACCCCAGCTCTGGCCTCCACCGGGGGAGAACCCACGGCTCAGAGTGGTGTCAGGGACGGCACTAGACTGTGGGTCCCTGTCTGGTGGGAACCTTTCCTCCCCCTCCTCCCTGAGCCCTCTTTAGCGCCCCACCCAGAAGGGATCAGGGCACCCCACACACATACCATTTCTTTATTCCTGCAGAGCAGAAACCCAGCCCAAAGTGCCCGTCCACCATGTGTCGGAAGCCCGGCTGTTTCTAGGCCACAGGGAGCACGTTGGGTCTCGCCAGCAGCCCAGTTAGCGGAGCTAATTTCAGCACAGTGTCTGGTCTCTCTGGAGCCGCTCTGGGTGTCTGCAAGGGGGCAGTCTGCTGGAGAACAAGCTGTCCCTGCTCCCCCCGTCCAGCGTCCCAGGAAGCTGAGAATCCCGGGTTGTCGCAGAGCGCAGGCGTGCACCAGCGGGCCCACCACACAGAGTGGTGGCCTCCGTTATCCAGGGCTGCGGTCAGCACGAGGACCATGTCTGAGCCTGGAGAGTCCACACAGCAGCAGACGTGGCCGGCGCCCAGAGACTGGAAAGAGCACAGGGCTGGAGACGTGCAGGACCCCATGCCCCACGCAGCTCCCGCGTGCAGGCCTGGCTCCGTCGTGCCAATGCGCGCTGCTGCCCCACTGCGCTCAGGTGCCCCTGGGTGTAGAGTGCTCAAACAGCACCCACGGAGCAGGGCCCCGGAGCAGGGCCCAGGAGCAGAGCCCAGGCCTTCTCCCACAGGGCCCTCCAGATGCTGTCAGGCCAAAGCTTGGCCCTGGGTGCCCTGTTCTGTGCAGTCTGAAGAGAAGGCATGACAGGGAGGCAGGGTCCGGCTGGCCCAGGTCTCAATCCAAACCCTTGTTCCAGTCCCGAGGACCAACGTGATGCCCTCCCCTGGGCTGCCTGCCCGTGTGAGCAACACCCTGGGGCCACAGGAGTGTTCAGGGTGGAGTAAGGCCAGGACTACTGGCCATCTGCCCTGAAGAGGCTGGCAGTGACCCCGGCTCTAAGCCCCCCACACCCCATAAATCCATAATAAAATTAATCCCTCATTTTCCTGACATGCCCCAGTTCCAGAAGGGCCTCCAGATGCATCACCGTGTTGCTGCATGAGGGGTCAGGGAGGCCCAGCTGACCCCCTTTCAAAGAATCACATCACGAAGGACTCAGGAGCCCAAAGGGGCAGGGGGCATCCCATCCTGCCTCCTAGATGAGGACACAATGACCAGTCACAGGCCCCCAGCCCAGAGGGGGCTGCCAGCGCTTCCGCTGAAGGCCTAGTCCCGGCCTCTGCAGGGTGGAGGTTGGGGAGCGGGGCCCTTCCGGCCTTCCACGGCTGCTGTTGCTGCTTGGGGGCCCCCGCCCAGGAGGCAGCCCGGTGCCTGCGTCACCCAGTGGCCCCAAGGGCAGCACTCCCCCGAGAGCCGGGCAGCAGGGCCTGCCAGACACACCCAGAGCATCGGGCTGAGGAGACCAGGACGTGGTCCGTCCTGGAGGAGTGGGAGGCAGAGTGGGCGTCTGCTTGGGTCCCACGATGGGCCGGCTGAGGAGCAGGCAGAGAGGGGACGGGCCTGCAGGGAGGAAGGCCCCCTCCCTCCCCAGAGCCCGCAACGCTGCTCAGCCTGGCCTCGGGCACCCCTGAGGCAGACACACCCTCCAGAGGCAGCACATTCCCAGCTCACCCCAGGGCCTGCACAGAATAAGTCTGGCTCTTCCCAGCCCAGGGTCAGCAGAAGCATGGCCGTACGCCTAGCCCTCAGGGCAGCTACCCAGTCAGCCCATGCCCGCCTGGAAATGGGGGGCACAGGCTCCCACCTACGGGTGGCTCAGCTCCAGGGCAGGACCCTGTCCAGGGCCCCAAGGCCCGTCAGCAGACACTGCTGAGGCCCCTGGGAGTTCGGTGTCCTGGCCCCATCCCTGTCACTCCCACCGGGCCTGCAACTCTAGCTTCTCAGGGCACGGACGGCTCCGGGACAGTCTAACGGCTCCAAGTCTTTGGCGCCAGCCCTCCGTGGGAGACCACCGTCCACCGCCAGAGCTGACTCCGCACGCGCGGGGGCTGAGGAGCGGGCTGGGCAAGGCCAAGTCCCCGGGGTAGACCCAGCCCAGAGGAGGAGGGCAGAGGGGAGGGGGTGGTGCCAGGGCCCGGCCCCAGGTGGCAGGAGCGGGCGGGGCACCTGCCTGGGCTCTGGCCGCCTGTGCGCCCGCTCTCATTCACTTGGCCCTCGCTGTCACTCACCATCACTCGGTCCTTGTCAGTTGGCCCTCGCAGGCACCGTCCGAGGTAGGTCCGATGAGCGGGTCCCCCGTGCAGAGCAGGAAACCGAGGCGGGGGCTTGTGGGACTCGCCCGGGTCCCACCGGGCTGACCTGGACCCTCCTAACCCCCAGATGCCCCTGCCTGTTGTCTTGGAGCCGGGGGCGGCAGTCCTGCGCGGCCCAACAGGCCCGACCCCACCGGCGGGGAAGACCCCCTCGGTGTTCGGGCGGGCGGGGCGGGGCGGGGGCGGGGGCGGGGCGGCCGAAGGGGAGGGAAGCCGCGTCCTGCGCCGTGCGCGCCGCCCGCAGTGCCCGCCGAGCGCCGAGGCCGGGGGCGTCGCGGGGCGCGCGGGACGGGCGGCCGGCTCCGGCGGCGCTGCGCGCAGGTAGGGCAGGGGGCAGGCGGTGGGGGCTGCGGGCGAGGCGGCCGCCCCCGCCCCCGCCGCGGAGAGCCCACCACCACGTGGCTGTCCCTGCCAGGGGTGGGGATGCTGGACTGGGGGGTCTCTGGGAGGGGAGCAACCGCATGTCCCCCATTGGCTGCCCACACCCCCCCCCAAAAAAGGCAGGTTATGCTCCCCTGGGCTCTGACCCTTCCAGGACTCCTAGTGTGGCTGCTCTGTCCGCAACCGGCAGGGCCGACCCCCCCCCCCACCCGCCCGCAAGATGGAGACCTTCCAGCGGGGAGTCCCCTCCACAGGTTGGTGCAGAGAGGGTCAAACTCCTGTCACCCCCTGCCCACCCTCCCCAAGGTCCAGAAACCCAGTCCCCTGGCTCTCAGCCTCCCGTGATGGGAGCAGGGCCTGGGGGCCAGTGGAGGACTCCCTGAGCTGCTGGAACCGGCTTTAGTGGGGGAGGCAGGAAGCAGCCCGCTCTGTCAGGCTGGTACAGGCAGAAACTGGGCCAGGCGGTTTGTGAATAGTGCAGGGGGCAAACATGGGCAGCAGCAGGCTGTAGGCACTCCAAGTTCCAGACCAGCTGTGCAGCCTGTGACCCCATAACCCTGAGCACCTACTCCTCCCCCAAACCTCTTGGCTAGAGATGCAAATTGCAGCCAAATTCTCCAGGCCCCAAGATTAATTTCCCTTGGGTAGGCTTCCCCAGGCAAAGTGGAGGGACAGCCCATGGCCCAGGGAGGCCAGGCGCGGCCTCACCCCTCACCTGAGGGTCTGGGGTGCCCCCTCTGCAACAGGGAGTGGGAAGTGGGCCTTGCAGTTGGAGGGTGGGCTTCTGGGAACCCTGTGCTGTGTGCCTGGTCCTGCTCTTGCGGAAACACTGACCCTTTGCTCTCCAAGAAACCAGGCCACGGACAGGCTCTGACAGGGGTGGGGAAGACGCAGCGCTGAACAAAAACTTTCCTCTGCAATTAATTAACCCCATGGGGGGAAGGGCGGGCACACGGGGCCTCATCAGTGGAGCCTCAGCTCCAGGCCCAGCACCCTGTGGACCATGTGGGTGCCTCTAGGGCCCCCAGGATAGGTAGGGGTGGTATAGCCCCTGGGGGCCTCCCCAGCAGCAGACTGGGCATTGGTCTGGTGGGGAGGGAGCCTCTGGGGGATGACTGCAGGCTGGCAGCCCCCTGGCTGTCTCTCCCTCCTGGGCCCTCCAGCCCCAGGCTGGCCACTTCCGAAGCCCCCGACGCCATGGAGGAGTGGGATGTGCCCCAGATGAAGAAGGAGGTGGAGAGTCTCAAGTACCAGCTGGCCTTCAAGAGGGAGATGTCGTCCAAGACCATCCCTGAGTAAGTCCCCGGGACCCCCCAAGCCCAGGCCGGCTCTGATCTGCATGTCGTTTCCCTGCCCTGCGCTCGTTTGCATGAGCCAGAACCTCGGCCCTGCACTGAGCCACTGGGCAGCACCTCTCAGGAGCCCGGCACCCACCTGCGCAGCCTCACCCTCCCCACCTTGCCCACCCACAGGCTCCTCAAGTGGATCGAGGATGGGATCCCCAAGGACCCGTTCCTGAACCCCGACCTCATGAAGAACAACCCATGGGTGGAAAAGGGCAAGTGTGCCATCCTGTGAGGCCCCTGCCCCACCCCCAGGCTCTTGCTCGTGTAGGGAGGACAACTCTATAAAGGTGTGACTTTTATAAGGACTTTCTGAGAGCGCCCGTGCTTTTGTACATTTCCTAACGGAGAAAACACAACCCGACAGCATTAAGCGTGGTCCCTGGGGCGTCCCAGGTAGAGGTACCAGGCCTGGGTCCCTGGGGCGTCCCTGGTAGAGGTACCAGGCCTAGGTTCCTGGCGGCGGGGGCAGCCCCCACTACAGCAGGTCCCTGATGTGCACACTGCGCCGCACTGCGTTGGAGACGCCCTCCTTGAATCGAAACCAGACGTCACTCCTGCCCACCGCCGTGCCTATGCGCCGCTCAGCTGTATCCGTCTCCGGGGCCGCGTCTCCTGTGAAGGCCACATGGTTGCTCCCCTGCCTCCCCCCCCAACCTACCCCCCCCAGCCCCTCCCGCCCCTCCCACACCCCAAGCACCTGCATTTGGGGTTGCCGCTCTCTTGATGACCACACGACCAAAGAAGTCCCTCTCGGGCTGAAAGGGGCAGGCTGGTCAGGCTCTCAGGACAGACCTGTGGCGGTCACTCCCTGCCCTAGGGGGAGGAGCCAGTGGCCCCAGGCTGTGGAAGCAGAGGCCCACCTCCCCTTCTCAGGCCCCCTGAAGCAGACTCCTCCAGCACATGTCCCTCCCATCCCTCATCACCCACCCAGCAGCTCCCTCCCCACCACAACCAGCAGAGCCCCTCCTGCCCACAGGGGAAGCTGGGGCCACAGGAACCCTCCAGGCTAAGCAGCAGACAAGAGACAGGCCCCCCCAGGGCCAAGAACCGGCGACCCCCCCCCCCACCCCGCACCTTCTCCTCCAGGGCGGCTCTCTCCAGGATGCGCTCCAGCCGCCGCTGCAGATGCTGCTCCTCACGGCCGCGTCCCCCTTTGTCCCCAGCAGCCCCCGGCAGAGCCTTGGCCCCTAGGGGAACCCCGTCTACCTGCAGACCGAAGGTGTGGGGAGGGCTGACCGGGCAGGGCCACTCTGGGACGCTGTCCCTTCCGACGGCCCCGCCGAGAGCCCAGGGCAGACTTACTGGGGGGCTGTCCCCAACCCGGGCCAAGGCCTCCGCCCGCCGCATCTTCTCCATTTCGATCTCTCGGGCAATGAGCTGCTTGGCCTGGTAGGTGAGAGGTTTGCGGGCGGGCAGCTCAGGAAAGCGACACACCTCCTCCACGTTCCTGCTCTCAGGGCGGGTCAAGAGGCGTAGGCCATCAGCAAGGAAAGGCAGGTGCCACCTACCACACCGGTCCCAAACGCCACAAAGCAGGAGCTGCAGTGTGGGATTCAGTCCTGGTAATACAATGCCTGTACCCCACAGCAGCAGGGGATTGCCCACCCCAAGCCTCAGTTTCATCAACTGCTTGTGGGCATGAGAAGGGAACCGTCCCAGGGCTGCAGAATGAAGAAATGAGACAACAGGGCAGGGCCTAGGCTCAAGACCGGGGCTGAGCACTGAGAACTGTCACCATTACCAACTCCTTGCAAATGGCACAAAAAGGGATGGCAATGGTCCCCTTGTTGGGCAGCGGGGCCCTGGGGAACATCTCTGCCTGGGGCAGCAGAGCCCTGGGGAGCTCTAGTGCCCTCTGGAAGCAGTGCCTGGGGGACACTGAGGCAGGCAGACCCTCTGCAATAACCCCCCATAAGGGGGACACCCCGCCTCACAATCACACTTGTGCAAGCCCTGTGCTGGGACTGAGCCCCTACCACTGCCCCACCGACGGGAAAGTGAGACTCACACCTGGCCGAGATTCCTGGCCTGCCTGCCACAGCACCCAGAGCCCAGCCTGCCCCCGGCAACCCCCCCAAGTGCCGCAGACTCACGGCTCTAGCCTGTAGACATACTGCCCGTCGGGCAGGCGCTCCTGGCGGTAGGTTAGGCTGTAGGCAAGCATGGTGCCCACGAGGCTGGCCAGCTGCTGCTTCTCACGAGTGCTGTACAGCTGCGTGCTCACCTGTGGGCAGGGACGCTGAGCACGGCCAGGGCCTGCCCCCGCCAGCCGCCCCACCCCCACTCTGCACTCCGGACAAGGCACTCACAGGGCGCAACTTGGGCGCAAGGATGTCCAGAATCAGACAGAGGGCATCGAGGACAAGAGCCTGAGGCGCAGCTCGGCTGCGGGTAGCTGGTGCGATGCCCGCCACCAGCGTCTGGATGAGGTTCTGTGTCCGACTCGTCCGGTTCTGGGCCTGGGGTGGAGAATGAAGCGGGTCTAGGTGATCTAGGATCTCTGGGCCAGACCCCAGGCCCGGGCAGGGTGCAGGAGACACACCTCCTGCTGGCTGCTGGGGAAAGCAATCCTCGGCACGTGGCTGGATGCAAAGAGCAGATGGAAGGCCGCCGGCAGGAAGGGCAGGTAGCGCAGCAACTGGAAACTCTGGCCGTGGTGGGCAGCACGGCTCAGCAGGTCATCGAAGGCCAGCCAGTCGAGGGCCGTGCACACGGCACCTAGGCTGGAATCCCGCAGCCGCAGGCGCAGGAAGTTCTCAAACAGGCCCTGGGGGTAAGCGGGCGGGGGGACCGCTAAGCACCCCCAGCTGTAGCCCCCAGCTCACATACAAGCACCCCACCCCTCTGCTGGGACCCTGCACCTCCACCTGCCCTGCCAAGTCCAAGATCTCTGGGACAGCAACTAGCACCAGCAAGTGGCCCTGAAGCCCCAAAGGAGAAGCCAGGAAGACTCAGCCTGCTGCCCCCACTGTTCTGACCAGAGCCCCGAGAGGTGCAGGAAAAGAACCCCCGGCCCATGACTGCCTCAAGGAGCCCAGCCTCCAGGACCCACCCCCTCCCCAAAGGACGCTCTGCGGGCCAGGACAGAGGGCACAGATGCCCGGCTCTCGCTCCTGTGAGACTCCCATGCTCTCGGGGCGCAGATTCCGGATTTACTCAGATCCACAGCCGCTAATCCAAAGCTTACGCAGGGAGACAGCTTAGCCCAGGCTTCCCGGGGGTGGGGGGTACTTCTGCCACCTGCTCCAGCCCCAACTTCACCCCGCCTGCCCTACCGCATGTGTCCGTTACCACAGCTCACATCCAGAATGGGGACTCTCCGGCCCCACTCACGTGTCCCAACCAGCAACTGAAGTGACCCCAGACGTCAGATGACTGCCCCACCGCGCACCCAGCCCGCCTCCCCTCCCTGTCAGCCCACGCCTGCCACCACCCACCCCCCGCCCCTGTCGCCAACTAGTCCCTCCTCCCGGGCCTCTGTCCCTGCTCGCCATCACCTCTGAGGGCTCCCTGAGGCCCTGTGTCCACCACCTCTTGCTCCCGTCCCATTTCTCCACGAGCATGACACCATCTGAAGCATCGCCTGTCCTCTAGGGACAGAGACGCGGCCGGGTGCTAGCCAACTGCCACGTCTGGCAACGTTCGAGGCAGGGCGAGATTACCTGGACCACCTTCTCGTGCTCGCCTGCGGAGGCAGCCACGTGCAGGATGTGGTAGAACCGCTGGGAAGCCGTGGTCAAGGGCGCCTCGGCAGCACGGGGCCCCAGACCCAGATGCCCATCACTGAGCAGGAGCATGTGTGGGGGCAGGGCCGGGTCCTGGCCCCAGCGTTGCCTGCAGGGGGAGCCAAGGCTGGAACGGAGCCCCCCACTTCGTCCCCCTCCGTGGTGCCGCGCTCCCCAAAGTGGCCCAGGCATCTGCACACAGACGATGCTCTGCGGGACCCGGGAGCACCCAGGGCCCATGCGGCACCCAGGCTGGCGATGCAGGCAGGCCCTCCCGCTTACCTCTGCACCCGGGGCAGCTGGAACACCTCCTGCCACACGGAGAACAGCCCCTTGCGTTGGTCCTTGAGGCCAACCCGCGTGGTCCACACAGCCTGCACACTCAGCTCCCGCCGGCCCCGCCCATGGAGGAACTGGACACAGGGCAGGGCTGGTGAGAGGCAGCCCGCCCGGCCGCCCCCAAGCAGCCGCCCCCCACGCACCCGCCCACCTGCAGCGTGTTGACGCACGCACGGATGTCGTTGTCTGTCTTCTCACACAGAGCGGCCAGTGCGCCCGGGTCGGCCCTCAGGCCCTGCCGCAGGGAGATCTGCAGGGGGCGGGAGAGTGGGCGGCCGCACCCCAGAAACCCACCCCGAGGCCCCCACTTCCCCAGAACACAGAACCACCACCACATATCCTGCTTCGAACCACCTCCCCCCAACACATCCTGGGGCCACCTGGGGGATGGGGCCTTGGATACAAGAGGGGACGGCAAGGGAGAAGGACACGGGGGCCAGGGCAGGAGGCGCATCCCCCCACCCCATAGTCAGCCACGTGGCCCCCTAGTCATGTGCCCCCGCCCCAACCATCACCAACCTCCTGCAGCCGCTGCGCGAGCCTGGAGGACAGTATGGGTGGGAAGTGCAGCAGGAAGGCCTGCTGTCTCAGCTGCCTCAGGGCGGGCACAAACCTGCAGGGGACCGCCGCACACACACACACGCTGCCTAGGCGGGGGCACGGCGGGTGTGCCACAGCCCAGCGGGCAGAGGCAGCCAGGTGGGGCTGGGGGTGCGCCCTCCCCAGGCTGCTGCCCTCCTGCCGGGGGGGCCCCCGACACCCCTCCCCACCCGAAGCCCTGCTCCACTGCTCACTGGTCGTTGCAGATGCAGATGATAGGCCTCATCAGGAGCCCCCCCTCAGCCCGGCGCCGCCGCCGCCCACTTGGGGGGACCGGACCCCCCGACTCTGCGTCCTGCGGGCCCTTGCGGTCCAGGATGCTCAGAAGAACGTTGACAGCAGCCTAGGAAATGCAAAAAGGACGCAGTGAGCCCCAGCCCGTTTGCCCACCCACCTGTCCCCCCAACTGGGGCCCCCAGGAGGCCCACCACGGGGGCCCCGTCGATCTCATCGATGACCAGGCAGTTGGGCTTCCCGCCAGCACCCAGCACTGACTCCATCTGCGTGGCCGCTTCAATGCACGTGCGGAAGGCCTCGGGGCTGCGGTCGTCACTGGAACCATGAGGCCGGGGGCAAAGCCGTCAGGGCAGCACGGCCTCGGCCAAGACAGCGACCAAGGTCCCTGACAGAACCACCTCCCAGGGCAGAGCCACCACACCTACATCTCAAGGCGACCACCCCAACGAGCCCTGACGCAGCAAGAGCTCCACTCCGCCATCCCCGCCTCCAACCCACTGGGGCCTCAGGGCTGCGTCACGAGGGAGGCTGGCCTCCTGCCACTCACCTTGCGTTCATCTCCACCACGCAATACCCAGCATGCCGTGCAATCACGTGGGCCAGGGTGGTCTTGCCAAGCCCCGGGGGCCCACAGAGCAGTGCCACCTGAGGCCAAGACAACACACATGCCCACCTGCTACAACTTGTCACCACTCGAGGAACCCCCCACACCCGCCTCGACCTCGAGGCTGAAAACCCTGTCCCGTGAGGCCTGCTACGAAGGGAGGCGCGCCCAGCCCCTGTGGTGACCTCCCAAGAAAGGACCCCAGCATGCTGATGCCTCCCACACGACGCAACAGAGCGAAAGTCGCACATGGGACGAGGAACGAGGACGTGCGGCAGAGGCATAGCCACCCTGGCACGGCTGACCCCAAGAAACTCCCACCACCATGAGCGTCCTGGGAAGGGCCAGGATCCTCCAGAGAGCACACGCTTTAACCGAGCCACAAAAACAGACTCAGGGTCCGACTCCCAGCACTGACGTTCCACGCCGACACACTGGTGTTCTCAACGCCCCAACCGTAGGAGCACTAAATGTGCCTCAGGACCCCATGAGGCTGCGAAGGCACCGGATGCCCAAAAGCACAGCCGCGGGATCAGGGGTAGGGCCGCACCTTCTGCCGGGGCCGCCGGCTTGGGTCCAGCTCAGCCTCTAGCATGTCCTCCAGCACCTGCTCGTGACTCTTCCATTTGCTGGAGCTCGCGGCCTCCTTGCCACCCCGGGCCAGCTCCACGCCGGGCCTCGGCCTCCTGGCAGGCCTCTCTCGTCCGAACACCACCAGGTCCCACAGCTTTAACCACTTGAGGAGGCAGCGGTTAGTGAACTGCAGGAAAAGAGGCACGGCCTGCAGGAACGGCCAGCACGGAGGATTCCCTGTGCCTGCCCTTCGGATCAACCTGCTGTCATGAGCCCTGGAAACACCCAAGGAAAATGAAACTAAACGACAAGTGATCAGTGAGCGACAAAGAGAGGCTCATACCAGACTCTCCATCCCCACCACCACCATCCCCAGGAGCATACCCAGCATCAGCTCTTATGAGAGCAAGAAAGGAAACAGAAGTTCCGGGTGGCGGGGGCAGGGGACGGGTATAGATCCCAGCCCAGATCACGGGTGACGCAGAGTGTGCCAGTCCCGTGCAGGCCTCAGTGTCCCCATCTACAACTCAAATGTGCAAACCAAAACCACCTCTTCTGGGGCACCTGGGAGGCCCAGGCAGTGAAGCGTCTGCCTTCAGCTCAAGTCATGATCTCAGAGCCCTGGGATCCAGCCCCGCATCAGGCTCCCTGCTCAGCGGGGAGTCTGCTTCTCCTCTCTCCCTCTACCCCTTCCCTTTCTCATGCTCACTTCCTCTCCCACATAAACAGAATCTTTAAAAACCAAAAAGCATTTCTTCCATTGCTGACAACATGAGGTTAAGCTGAATCCTGCACCTTTTATTTCTTGCAACAAAAAAGCCAGTTACGCTTGAACAGGAATAGGGTCTCACATCGTCACTGAGCAGCTCCGTGTAGGACCGAGGGGCAAACTCGTCCACCCAGAGGCAGTGCTGGGACTCGTCTTGGTTGCTGGCCAGCTCTTCCTCAGGAGCCGCTAAAGGCTGGACCTCCTCCGACCTGAGGCTGGAGAACATCGTGCCTTTGGAGGGACTGCGCGCCCCGACTGCAGGCGGGAGGTCAGGGGTGGAAGGGCCCACCGTGTCACCTGTGAAGTGTGTCTGAGAGTCGATGGGCCTCCTCGAGCAGCTGCTGCCTCCGCTGTGCAAACACCAGAGGCTGGCATCTGAATGACTCCAACATGCGGTCCCCCAGGAACCACCCTTCTCTTCCCAGCAAGCCCCACCTCATTGTCGACCTGCTCCTTCAGGGATGCGAAGGGCACGCCCAACAGATCCAGCTGGCCGTGGCCTCGCCGCCAGATATCAAGGAAAGGGGTCTGCAGGAAAGCGAGGGCAGCCTTCGTCACCTTCCGGGACATAACCACCCCGGACCCCCTCCCAACAGCGCTCAGGGACCCAGGCGGCGTTTTTCAGCACGAACAGACCAACAACAGGACAAGCTCCCTCTCTAACCAAGAACGCCAACGAAACCAGACACCGGGATGGGAACGACTCTACGGAAGACACACACGCACAAGAGGTGAAGCAAATACAAGGGAGAGACGGGATGGAAGACAGGCCTGCTGAACTTCCGGAGGCGTCCCCAGGGTCCCGGCGGGGATGTGAGGTCTAGGACTCTCCTGGCAGCACAGAGCCCCCCACCTCTCTTGTGGCCACACAGCACCCACCTGCACCCCAGTGCCCACTGGATCAGCCCGCAGGACCAGAAAAGCCCGGCTACCCCCCGTGGAGGTCACACTGACATAGTCCTCTAGGACAGGAGGCCGCCTCAGGACAGGACTTTGGGCTGCCGGCGAGGCCTGCAGGAAACCCACATCGACAGCGGCGTCCAAGGCCCTGGGAAGGGACAGGGGCTGTCTTGGGGCCTCTCACCTCCTGCTACCATCAGAGGAACCCAGATCCGCACAACCACACATCCCTCCCACCCACCCTCCGCCGCAGGCCTCTGGAAACCCGTGCCCCAAGCCACACACCCCTTGCTCCGCGGTTCAGTGGGGACCTCGGGACTCGGTGGGGGGGTGATGTCCCCCGCAGGGGAGTCAGGAAGGGGCCACTCCTCCATTTCCTCGGGCCTGAAGTTCAGCTTCTTGACGACTTCCAGCCTAAGCCGTTTGACCCTGGGAGCTGGGGAGGCAGAGGGAAGGGACAGAGGCTCTTCCCCAGCCTCACACCCCACCCCTGGGCCCCGGGCCCCGGGGGACATACTGGGGGGCAAGGCCCTGTCCCTCGCGACGTGGCCGGCCAGCTGCCGCTTCCTCGCACTGCCTCCGCGGTTCTCTGGAGGTCCCCCCGGAGAGCAGGGAGCGGCGGCGTCCCCTCCAGCCGCGGCCTCCTCGAACGGCAGGCGGGACCGTCCCACCATGGGCCAGGGGTCCCTGGAGGGCGACAAGGCCGCCGTCCCTGCAGGAGACAAGGTTGACAGCAGCTGCGCCGGGTGGGCGCAGGCCAGGGCTCCCGCGGCGGCGCCGTTCCAGCCTCGCGCCCCCCGCTCCCCTCCCCTCCTCCAGGCAGCCCTCCCGGACTACGGGGGACGAGGCTGCGGCAGGGCCCGCGCCCACCTTCCAGCTCGGCCAGCACCTCCAGCTCGTCGGCGAACTGGCTGTGGAAGTCGTCCTGGGCACCGGCCAGCTCGAGCTCCGGGTCGCCCATGGCGCTCGCTCTCGGCCGACCCGCCGCCAGCTCCGAACCTCCCGCGCCGCCGTCGCGCGCCGTGCCCGACCGCAGCGTCCCGGCGCCGCCAATCCCTGGCCGGCGTGCCCGGCGGCGCTCGCCATTGGCCAACGGGAAGAGCGGGGCGGAGGCGGGGCTGCGCGCGCAGGCGGGGCGGGGCCGAGCCAGTGCGGCGGCCCCGGACGCTCGCCATTGGCCCACATGGCCGCCCGTCCGCGTTGTGGGCGGGGCTGCGGGCTCCGGCAGGGCCCTGTGAGGCGCGGCTCCGGGGTCGCGGGGTCGCTGGGTCGCCAGGCGCGGGGACCGTGTGCTGGAGCCAGGGCCCGGCAGCGGCCTCGCGGGGCCCAGGGCGGCGCGGCTGGGGTGCAGGTGGATCTCGGAGTGGGAGGGGCCGCGGGAGGCCCTGGCGGGCGGCCTGTGGCCGTCGGACGCGGGGGTCGAGGGTTCGGGGAGGGGGTGGGGGGGTCCCCTCGCTCGGCTGACCTGGCCCGCCCGGGCCCCGGGGGCGCGGAAGGTCTTGCCCCTCCCCGCTGCGACGAGGGCTCCCGCGGCACGTTGGCGCGCTGTCCCGGGGGGTCCGCGTTGGGGGCGCGGGCGCAGGACGGCTGGCCCGGCCTCCGCGTCTGGGTGGGGCAGCGCCACAGTCCCCGCTCGGAGGCGGGCGTGCAGCGGGGTCTGGCGGTGCACACGCAGTGGGGCCGTGTGCCCGGCCGGCCCCGCGTGAGCTGCTGCCCAGCCGCGACCCTGGGGCCCTGAGGAGTCGGTGCCGGCTCCCCGCGCGCCCCCACTGCACTCGCCGGCCCCGCGCCGCAGGCCGCCGCCATGGACGCGGGCCGCACGGAGAACCTGTCGGTGGTGTACCGGAGCCGGGACTTCCTGGTGGTGAACAAGCACTGGGACCTGCGCATCGACAGCAGGATGTGGCGCGAGACGCCCACCCTCCAGAAGCAGCTGCGCCACCGCTTCCCCGAGCTCGCGGATCCTGACACCTGCTACGGGTTCAGGTACGCGGGGCGGGCCCTGACGCCCCCAGCCGCTGCTGCGGGAGGAAGTGGCCGCCCCCAGTCTAGCCAGCCTGACCCCCTGCCCCATGTCAGATTCTGCCACCAGCTGGACTTCTCCACCAGCGGGGCGCTCTGTGTGGCCCTGAACAAGGCGGCAGCCGGCCGCGCTTACAAGTGCTTCAAGGAGCGGCGCGTCACCAAGGCCTATCTGGCTCTGGTAAGGCCCGACCGGTCTCCCTGGGACAGGGATTCTGACCCTCAGCTTCTCTGGCAGCCTGTCAGTGCCAGGTGGGCTCCCCGGAGGTGGTGGGTAGCCCTGAGAGCAGCTCAAGAGTCTCTGCCCAGCAGGTGCGGGGACACGTGCAGGAGAACCAGGTGACCATCAGCTACGCCATAGGCAGGAACAGCACGGAGGGTCGCGCTCACACCATGTGCATTGAGGGCACTCAGGGTACGCAGGGTGGGGCTCGTCACCCAGTGGGGGCCCTGCATGAGCCGGGCTGGGGTGGGCTGGGGCGGGCTGGGCTCTGCGCAGGTCCGGCCAGCCCTCACAGCTCGTCTTGCTCTCCATAGGCTGTGAGAACCCGAAACCGAGCCTTACAGAGCTGGAGGTGCTGGAGCACGGGCTGTATGCCGGCGCCCCTGTTTCCAAAGTGCTGCTGCGGCCCCTCACAGGTGTGTCCGGGGCCGAGGGAGGCGGGACGCTTTGAGGCCCGCTTGCTGTCTGCTAATGGCGGGTCCCCCTCCCCGCCACGTGCGCCAGCATCTCTTCCTGCAAGGGACTGCGGGGAAGCAGTGGAGCAGGGGCACAGCAGCCTGCCTGGGGCCACTCCGCCATTTCCACTCCCCTCTACCCGCCCCCACCCCATCCTGGGGCTTGCTGCCCTAGAAGGCCGCAGGGGTTCTGTAGCGCACCTGGCTTTGCCCCGACTGGCAGCGATCTGGAGGCCGACTCCTCTTCTAACTCTGACGTTCTTATCCGTAACAGAAACTGGGGTCTGCCATTTCTAGGGGTTTTATGGGGCCTGAAGAGGGCACTGGGGGATAGCGTTAGGGGGGATGGGAGTGGGTGAGGGACGGACATGGGATGGCACCACCACCCTACCAATCCCCTTGCCCCGCCTCCCCCCCAGGCCGGACGCACCAGCTGCGCGTGCACTGCAGTGCCCTCAGCCATCCTGTTGTGGGGGACCTGACCTACGGGCAGGCGTTGGACCAAGAAGACCAGCCCTTCCGCATGATGCTGCATGCCTTTTATCTGCGTATCCCCACGCACACGGAGCGCGTGGAGGCCTGCACACCCGACCCCTTCGTGCCGGCACTCGATGCCTGCTGGAGCCCCCACACCCTGGTGCAGTCCCTGGACCAGCTCGTCCAGGTTCTGAGGACTGCTCCCGACCCTGGTCCCACAGAAGGGAGCCCTGCGCCCTGCAGCACTCCCACACCCCCCAGCAAGCCCCCAGAGACAGAGGCACAGCGGGCCTCCTGCCTGCAGTGGCTGTCGGAGTGGACTCTGGAGCCTGACAACTGAGAGCAGCAGGCTGGGCGGGAGTGGCAGGCCGGGCCCACGAGGGGGACGGGGGCTGCCGGGGAGAGCCCTGGGCCCGTCCTGAGTAGGGGCTGGTCCCTGTGTGTGGCCGCTGTGATGGAGCCTGAGGCCCTGGCTCCAGCAACCAGGCCTGGAGAGACGGCAGGGCCAGCAGGGGGCGCCAGGCCGCCGGGAGTCGGGAGGTGGGCCCTCCCGCCGAGCACCTGCCCTCCCGGGAGGGGGAACCAAGGCCTTCCTGGCTCCCAAGCTTCCCTCCTCTGGGTTTGTTTTATGGATCTGCCCAGGGTCGCTGTCTCAGAGACAGAGCCCACAGTCGGGCCTCGCCTCCTCCGGGCCCTGGGCCTCTGAGTTCCCTGCTCCACCGCTGTGCTCTCCTCGGACGTCCAGTGTCGGTCAGCCGCTCCTGGCTGGGTCCTCCCCACCTGCGGGCCCCGACTCGCCCTGCCCAGCCAGTGCTGCCTCGTGCCTTTGCTTTTACCAGACTCCGCTTGTGGGCCCCCCACCCATGCGGCATCTGGGGGAGGGTCTGAGCCGCGCCCCTCGGTCCTCTCCCAGGCCCTCAGGCTTCAGCTGGGAGCAGGGTTGGCCGGCACCCATCTTTTCCATCCCGAATGTCATGCCCATGTCGGCCTAGTTGTAGCTGAGCTGCGGGGCCTCAGAATAAATACTCAGTGACTGACCTCGTGAGTGACCGTGAATCCATCCAATGGGGAGGTTTTGGGGGCCCCAGACCCCTGCCCTCTTTCCTGCACTGAGCAGGTGTCTGTCCTCGGCCTCCCAGCAGGAGCCGGGATGGACCTCGTGGTCCTGGCTGACGTGTCCGTCCCCTGCCGTGCAGTGAGCACCTGCAGCCAGTGCGGACGCTGGGCCCCGGGTGGAGGACGGACGCTGGGCAGCCCCGTTCGTGGAGATCCCAGCTCTCTAAGCCAAAAGCAGTGGAGCGTCCATCTGTTCTCCCCAGGGTCCCTCCCTAGAGCTGTTGTCCCCATATCCCCTCAGGCGCCTCCACCATGAGAACACAAGCTACCCTGCAGGGTCGGCATTCCTGGCTGCGGGTGTCCCTGGGGAGAGAGCAGAGGGTGGGCGTGGCCAGCTGGGGACACAGGTCTGGACACCTTGGCCTGGTGGGGCCCACAGGCTGGGCCTTCAGAGCAAACCCCAGGGAATTTGGATAGCGGACAGACTGGTGGCCCCCAAGGTAGGGAGGCAGGACAGGAAGGTGCATAGGGGTAGGCCCTGCCTGGGAATGTGTGTTGCCCCTCCCCCAGCCCTGTTGCTCCCCCTGAAATGTCTCCTTAGACCCTTGAGCCCCCCAGGACCCAGAGAGCCAAGCGCAGGCTGGACCCAGCTCTTGCTTCCTGCAATTGGCTGTCTCCTAGTGCCCTGGGGCCCTCTAGGCTGAGGCTGTGGAGCCCAGACACGGGGCACACACAGGCCTGTCCGACCCCCAAACACACCCTAGCTGTGAGCGGGCAAGGTTTGGAAGGTGTGGGAACTGAGCAGGGTCTCCTGCACAAGGACAGCAAGGCGAGTTTCCTCAGGCCAGCGTGACTAGACAGACGGACGCTGCAGGGGCAAAGCGTGGGGCTGACCCATGACCAGCAAGCTCTGGGGGGCAGGTGTGCTGGTGGGGCACCACCCAGGACCACATACAGCTCTACGTGGTGCGGCTGGGCGTCCATGGGGGCGGTCCAGGGCTGGGGAGCCGTCCTCAGCTGTGGGTCAGCGTGTCTGCTGGGCCATGGGCCACGTGCAGCCCTACTTGGGGTGCTGGTGGCTAAACCAGGGTCCTGGGGCTCAAGGCTCGGTGCCCCCAGTTGCGCGCCTCCCAGGAGATGAGAGTCGGGACTCAGTGCCCGGCCCTGGCCCTGCCTGGCCTAGCCAGGCACCTCCCACAAGGCCTCAGAGGGTGGACTGCGGCAGCCCCCGCCCCCCCCCACCCGCTGGTGGAGCTGCCCCCGTCCTGGGCCCCAGGGCATGTGCGGCACAGCTCTCTGCCGCTGCAGCCGCCTGCCTGGAGCCTGCACCCTCTTAGCTCCCGGCAAACCCCAGTAGGGACACACGTGCTCACAGGGCGGATAGCGGGACGCGCAGCACGGAACCCAGGTACCATGCTGGATCCACGTGTGACTGGCATCCCGCAGGGAACACGTGCATCAGGCATGCACATAGTTGGTGCTCCCAGATGCACACGCGTGTGCACAAAACCACCAGGACTCACGACAGATGCAGACACGCACGCGTACGAAGGCACATCCGATCCTCGGGGCACAGACCCATCCCCGGGGGGAAGGGGTGTGCGCTGGGCGGCTGCCAACCGTGAGCTCAGCCTCCCGCTCCCCGAGGGCTGGAGAGCAGGTGTCTGCCGGGCTCGGGGCCCCCAGGGGTGGGCACGACAGCCCCACCTGACACCTGGACCCTCCCCTGCAGGAGCAGGCGGCCAGGCGGGTGTCAGTGAGGCGTGGAGGTGAGCAGGAACCCCGGTGCCCCCACCCTGCACTGCCGCGGTGGCCCGGTGCTCAGCTGCAGGGTCTGACGCACTCCGCGGACTGGGGTCGTCGGGAGCACCTGGCACCTGGCCTACACCCCCAAGCCCCCTCCATCGGACAGCCACCGCGGGGCCCAGGAGAAGCCTTCCCTCACAGCAGATGGTCTCCGTGCTCCGGTGAGAGGCGAGGGCTGGGGCAGGGCCACTGCCACCTGGACCCACGGGGCAGTCTTGGTGTGAACCTGGGTGGGGGGCTTCCATTCTGTCCCCTGCAGAGGACGGTAACTATCCTGGGCCGTGCAGAGTCTAGAGCCCCTTGGGCACCCCCACACCACCTCACAGTTCAGGTCTCCAGCTGGAGACTGTGCAGGGCCGCCTGCCGGGTTGTGGTGTGGGCTGTGGCCGGAGGCCAGGTCTGCCTGGGTGTCTGAGGCCCTGAGAGGGGAAGAGGACTTTCCAGGCCACCCAGGAATGGCAACAGGTTGGAGAGCCCCCAGGCCTCCACCCGCAGCTGCCTGCAGGGACTTACTGGGACCACCGCCCCTTCCCAGTAGCTGTCAAGAGATCTGTTTACTGGAGACACCGAAGCTGCTAGGGGTCCCAGGGGCCCCGACCTGTGATAAGAAAGGCCCTGGGGTTTGGCCCGGCCCCTCCTCTCACCACGCCCTTTAGTTCCAAAGAGGCATCGTTTGTGGGGTTTGCGCCCCTCCCCAAAGACAAAAGACGGGCTGCAGGGAGCCCTTCCTCTATGACCCTGGACGGCACCTCCCTCTCTGTGCCTTGTGCCAGAGTGGGCAGGGGACGGTGATGGGTGGGCCTCACCTCCTGTCTCCTCTCCAGCTTGTCCTGTACCCACCGCCTGTGACCCCACACCTTTCTGCCAGGACGAGCAGTGCACACCGCACGGTCATGGGTCCCAGAGCAGGTGAGGCAGCCCTCACCAAGGGGCACCTTAGACCCTGGGGGGTGGGTCCCACGGCCAGGCTCCCCGGAGGCATCAGGGCCATCTGTGATCCTAGGCCTCTCCTAGGACCCAGGGAGCCCTGGGCCGACCCTTGAAGGATGCCCCCAGCAGGCGGCGCCCAGCTGTGCTGGGGGGCTGGCCGCTGCTCACGGCCCATTTTGTTCTAGGTGGTCAGGTGAACCCAGGCCTCTTCCTCCTCCTGTGGCTCACAGCCCACTGCTCTTGTCCCCAGGCCCAGGGCTCCTCCCAGGGAGGGCTAGAGGCCAGCGGGGATGACCTGTGGGGCAGGTGAGTGCCAGGTCATGCTTCTTCAGCTGATCCTCTGGTGCCGAGGGGGGGGGCGGGGGGGGGAGGGTCCGCACACGATGGCCTGGGCACAGCTGAGGCAGGGCCCCCATCACTCACCGACCTTGCCCCGAGACGGCCCGGAGCTTCCAGAGTCCTGCATCAGACTTACCCATGTGGCCAGGAGTGGGTCCCCAGGCATCGCGCTGGATGGGGCCCCCGAACCCCTCACGGCTTGTGCTGCTTTCCGGCCTGGTGGGCGGTTACTTCTTGTGCTGAGTCCTCTCCAGTTTCTTCCTCTGCCCCAAGACTTGGCGGCTCTCCCAGGTCACAGAGACACAATCATTCCCAACCACTGTCCTGGGGTCTCGCATGTGGGCTCAGCCACGCTTCACTTTCCTGGAGGGTCAGAGATCACGGATGAGGCAGAGTCAGAGGCCCAGGCTGATGTCCCAGAGGACGTCCTCCCCACACACAGATTCTGCTAGATAGACGCACACCGAGAGCGGCACTGAGCAGAAGCCAGGCCCGCTGCGGCGCCGCAGCTGGTGCTCAGGCCCATCTCCTCCATGCTCTCAGCCATCGCAGGTACAGTGGGGCCTGCCCGAGCTCAGAGCCTGCCAGGACCCCAGAGTCCAGGCCAAGGCCACACCCAAGCCCTGCTCACAGCTGGGAGCCTGGTGCCTGCTGTGTGAGCGCGGAATGAAGCTGTGATCCTGCATGTGCCCAGGGGCCACGGGCCACGCTCCCTCCGAGCTGGCGGTGCCGACCTCGATGCCGCCCCTCACCGCCTGTCCCCTTTCTGCCCAGCACCAATAGCTCCCTCCTGCACGGCTTCTGGTGCCAGCCAGCCAGCCAGCTGTCCCGGGACCAGCTTTCCACTCTCATCCAGGGGATATCGACTCAGCAGGTCCCCCTCAGGGCCTGGCAGGTAAACGGCTGTGGCTGGTGGGAGCGGGCCAGGGTGCTGAGGGAGAGGGCACACTTGCCGGAAACAGGTGGGGAGGAAGGGTGTGCCCAGCAAAGGACACAGGTCAGCGGAGGCCCACGGGACTGGGATGGGGCAGGAGACCCAGCCAGCCTCCTGGGCACCTGAGACACGGCTGCTGGGTAGACCCTGACATGGCAGGAAGTGTAGCCATCAGAGGTTGGTTTTTCCCTCCCTTGGGTGACTCTATGGTGCTGCCCACTTGGGACCATTTCCAGGACTTCTCAGCCCATTACCTGCAGGCCCCCTGACTTCTATTCTTGGCTCGGGCAAGGGCTTGTCCAGCAGGCCTGGGCTGGCCACTTCCTGCCTCCACTGGCACACGGTGCCCACACTGGGACAGGTCCTCTGGAACCCTATGGAGATCTTCCAGCCTCCTGGCCTCTCCCATGTGGTCTAAGCCCACCTCAACCTGCCCCTGAGTTTAAAGAAACAAAAGGAAGAAAAGCTACTATTTTGCCTCGTTATAAGATTAGTATAAAATTAGCAATACATCTGAAAACCCCAAAGTAAGTCCAATGAGACAAAAAGTCTAGGCAGGAGGTAGCACTGGGGTAAATTACTGAGCCATGGAGAACCGTAGGGGGTGGGGAAGCTTTCAGGCTGGCCCTGACGCCTCCTGAGAAGGGCAGACCACAGGGCATCCAGGGACAGAGCCCAGGCTGACAGGCAGGGCCCCACGCCAAGGGCGAGGGTGTGGGTAAGACAGCAGAAAGACGGGGGCTATGGGCCCCGGTCTGGCCAAGCCCGCTACATGCCACTGCCTTGCCCAGCTCAGCTGCCTGGCCAACCTAGCCACTCTGCATGGCCTCCAGGATGACTTCGAGCTCCACCCCCCCAACCTGCTGCTCTTCTACAAGTGAGTGCTGCCCCCAGCCCCCAGTGTCCCAGCGTAACAACCTGAGAGTGCCTCCTTCGGAGTCCCAGGGCCCCCCAGCTCCCCAGGGACATCTGGGCCACCCTAGAGGAGGGCCCTCGGGTGGCCCCACCATCCCAACAGCCCCCAACCCACCCGCAGCCTGACGAAAGTAAGGGAAGCCACCTGCCGGGCCTTCACCCGCCGCGCCGCCCAGGGGGACACGGAGATGCTCGCCAACCTGCCAGACCAGAGGTTCGCCCTGCAGCACATGGCCTTGGCCTGCCTGGTAGGCATGATGGGCAGGCTGGGACGGGACAGGGGGAGGGCGGACAGGCACAGGGCCAGCTCGTGCTGACCCGCTGTGTGGCAGGGAGCACCCCGCCGACGGCTCAGTGCCTTGGACCTGCTGCTCCTTGGGGCCCTGGTGTGTGACATGCACGCGTCCCGCATTGAGACCGCAGACCCGCATGTGCTGGAGAACTTGCAGCGCTGCCACCGGCTGACAGTCCCCCAGCAAGCTGCCCTCAACTCACTGCTGGCCGGTGGCAAGACCATGCTGGGGTAGGCTGGGTCCGGTGCCTCCACCCAGGCCGCCCCTCCTTAAGACAACCTGGAGATCCCTAATGTCTACCATCCTGCTGACTTTTCACCCGTCCCCCAGCTCACAGCCCCACTGACCCTGCACAGCCTCAGGGTCCCACCACCCTCTAGACCCCCCAATTCCCCTGCCCCCACACCAGGGATGGGAGGTGTCCCCAGTAGGCAGGCCCTGCAAACTGGGTGCTCAGGAAGGGGCTGGCCGCCTCTGGGGGCCTGGGCTCTGCTCCTGACCCTAATCCGGTGCTCCCTTACCACACACCAGGCCTCCCAGTTCCTGGAACCTGGAGGGACTACAGGCCCTGGGAGCTCTGGCCAGCTACATCAGCTCTAGCCTGTGGGTGCAGGTGCAGGAGGTAGGACCCTCTGCAGTGGGGGGTGGGGGGAGTGTCAAGGTGGCTGTGCACAAGGACAGGGGCATCCAACCTTCCGCCAGCCTGTCCGGTGTCCCCAGTCCCTCCCTGCCCCAGAGTTTCCATCTGTGGGACGGGACAAGGAACCAGGCGGCCCCTGGCAGCCCCTCCCCAGGCATGGAGTCTCTATGCCCGCCTGCCAGGCCGTGGGCCTGGCCCTCTTCAGCAGCATGGTGGCCACGTACCGAGCTGGGCGGCTCAGCCAGAGCGATGCCAGGCGCTTCGTCACGGGTTTTCTCAAGGCCAAGGCCATGTCAATGTCCTCCCGGCCCAAGCGGGGCACAGGTCAGTGTGGCCACTAGGCCAGGGAATGCTGTCCCTCCCCTGCCCTGGTCTCCTAACTTGAGTGCCCTGGGGGTTGGGCACTCAAAAGACCTTCCCACCTGCTGCTGGACCTCCTAGGCACGCCCGGGGGTCTGCATCCAGCCTGGGGTGGGTTAAGGTCAGGGTTGACTCTCTGGTCTGAGCCAGGTTCTCAGCTAGAGGTCAAGCCCAGGAGGGAGTCAAGGGCAGGCTGAGGTTAGGAGTGAGGCCGGGCCCAAAGTCAGCAAAGGTCAGCTCAAAACCCCCACCCCTCCCCGCAGATGCAAGGAGACCCTGCGTCCGTGGGGACATCACGGCAGCCACGCTCCTCGATGACCTCTTCCTGGTGCGCTATGACTGCGTGCAGCTCGAGTCCTGCCTGGGGAGCCGCGTGCTCCAGGCCAACCTGAACCCGCTCCTGCAGCACCCGCTCCCGGCCGAGTGCCAGCGCGTCGTCAAGGCCAAGCTGGCTCGGGTGCGCTGCAGACCGGCTGGGGGGGGGGGGGGTGCGGCAGGCAGGCGCCCCGCCCAGCCTGACCCTCCCGTCCACCCAGGTATACCCGCACGGCGTCCCCGAGGAGCAGCTACGACTCATCACCTCACTGGTCTACCTCTACTCCCGCTCGGAGATCAGCCAGTGGAACATCACGTCCAGGGACACGGTCGTGGCCCTGCTGGCCTCGGACGTGGCCCTGGAGAACCAGACCGAGGTGAGGGCAGCGCAGGGGGCAGTGGGGGCGCACCGCCCCTGGCCCCACTGACCCAGGTCCTGCCTGCAGGCTGTCCTACAGAAATACCTGGACCACAACGGCACCATCACCAGCGCCCTGCTCATAGCCATCGGGGGCTCCCGTCTCTGCTGGATGAGCGCCAGGCAGATCCAGGCCATCAGGCCAGCCGAGTTCCGGTGAGCCAGCCCGGGGTGCGCCCACCGTCGGCTCAGCCAAGGAGGGAGGGGCTCGGCCTGCAGTGTGGTAGGTTCCCAGGGCTGCACAACCAGGTACCACAATCCAAGCTGTTTAAAACAAGAGAAATTCTCCCGCGCTCTAGACACCAGGAACCTGAAATGGAAGGGTCCTAGGGTCAGTTTCCTCTGAAACCTGCAGGGGAGGTGCATCCTGCATGGGGTGCTGCCGGAACTCCTCGGCCTTCCCCGGGCCGGGGGACGCACGCCCCAGCCTCGGCCTCCATGGCCACACAGCCTTCCCCTCGGCGCCTGGATGCAGAGTCCCCTCCCTGCTCCAGCTCTTGGACTCGGGGCCGCGCTAATTCGCTGCGATGCCGACTTCATCACAAAATCTACAAATAGGAGAGGCTCTGTGTTGAGGTTTTGGGCAGGCGTGAGTTTTGGGGGTACACTCTTCCGCATGGTACGGAGGGCAAGAGGAAAGCTGTGGTGGGGACCGGCCAGGAGCTTGAGGGGCGCCCGGCCCGCCCACCAGCCTCCCTCTCCCCCAGGCGGGCCGGGGCCCTGGATATCTCCTCCTGCCCGCAGAGCCGGAAGGACGCGCTCTACACCAAAGCCCGCGAGGCCTTTGGCAGCACCAGGAACACAGCTAGCTACTACCGCTTCATGCGCCCCTACCTCGGTGAGACCCTCCCCTGTGTGCAGGCCCCCCAGTCCCAGGGGCCCCCGGCCCGGTCCTCTGACCGCTGCCTGCCCCCAGGAGGGGCCCCCGTGGAGGAGCTGCGGCACCTGGCCCAGGCCAACGTCTCCATGGATATCGACACCTTCACCAACCTGAACCCCCGAGTGCTGCAGGTGGGCCCCCGGGGCGGCCTGTCTGGGGCATGGGGGCGGGGCTGCCAAACCAGGGGAGGCCGCTGTCACAGCCTGCAGGCCCCAAGCACCCCGAAGTCAGAGGTGTGTGGTGAACCCCAGGTCGCTTCTGCCAAGCCTCACCCCTGCGCTCGCTCCTCAGTTAAGTACTGCCCTGCTGGGTTCTGCCCCCAAGCTGGCTGCCCTCCGGCCCCGCCCCCACAGCCCCCCCACCCACCCCCCCGCAGAGCCTGAGTGTCGGCAATGTGACGACCCTGCTGGGCCAGAATGTGGGGGACCTGCAGAAGGCCCGCAGCCATCCCACCATCAGCTCCTGGCTCCGCAGCCTGAACACCTCGGCCCTAGGAGAGCTGGGCCTGGACACAGACGCCACCGGCCCCACCAGCCCAGCCCGCACCACCACGGGGACGCCGGACACCACACCCTGGGCGTCCCATCTAGCCCCCACCTCGGGCCAGCTGGGGAACAACGCCCCCACCTCCGGTATGCCCCAGACCCAGCCTCCCCATCGTGGGCTCCCCTGTCTCTGCCTGGCCCCGTCTGCCCAGGGCCTCTGCAGACCCCCGACAGCTCCCAGTTCTGCATCTTGCACCCAACCTCCTACTCTGTTGGCCAACTCTCCTCCCTTTGCCTCCTTGGTTGACATCTGGGTCAGATGTCTGACCTTGGCTTCACTCCTCACTGGCTGCTGAATCACTGAAGGACCAAGGCCCCTCCTCCAACACCTGCTGAGCACCCGAAAGGGGGGGTGGGAGAAGCTTTGAGATGCCTTTCAGGGCCCAGAACAGCAGCCTGGGTGCGGTCCCCGCTGGCGCACCCAGAAGCGCACCCAGAAGCGCACGGGGAGGGCTGCCCAGGCTGGGAGGCTCCCATCTGGGCCTGATGGGTGCTCACCCCCGTCCCACCCACAGGCAGCGCGCCAGCCCACCTGCGGTATTTGCCACTCGCTGCAGCCCTGCCCTCCGGCCTCCTGTGGCTGCTGTACTGGGGCATCCCGGGGCCCAGCCAGGACTGCTCCCAGGGCACCTGCACCAACGCCTCCAAAGACAGCGCGGGCCCAGTGCCACATGCAGGGAAACTGGGGCTGGTAGGTGGAGCTAGACACCTCCTCAGGCCCCCGCCCAGGCTCCAGGGCCAGAGGACATGGCCATGTCCCACCTCCTAGGGGCCTGCAGGGCTGGTCCCCACTCATACCCAGCTCCCAGGACATGGAGCTGGAATGAGGACCTGGGCCCACGCCGTGGCCAGCCCCATACAAGTGACAGAGATGCTGCCCCAATCCTCTGGCCTCCCCCAGGATGAAGAACTGGTACGGGGGAGGGGGCCTTGCTGACTGATTTGAATAAAAGACAAGGTGATAATCCTGCCTGCTGTCCCTTTGCTCTGAGCCCAAGGAGGAGCAGAGACTCTCCGAGCAGGGAATAGGACTTCCGTCTGCATCTCCTGGGCTCTGTCCCCAGAAGCCACCCTGAGTGTTGGCCTGGCCTTGGAGGGAAGGCCCCATCACCAAGTGCAAACAGGAGGAACTCCAACTCAGGGACCCCAGCTACCACATCCCAGGGTCGGGCCTCCCCTCCCAGTCCTCAGAACACCACAGACCATCTCTGCAGGGAGGGACAGGGGCCTTTTATTGAATTCTAGTCCCCTTGGGGTGGACCAGGCAGGGTGGACCAGGCAGGCCGTCACGGTGGGGGGACATGACGTTCCGCATCCAGGACGGTGGCCTCACTTGGGGATCAGAGCCAGGAGCAGAGTGAGGATCGCAGTGAGCACTGTTCCGGGTCCCACAAGGCGGGCGCCCCCCGAGGGGGCCTCTGCAGAGAGAGTGACTCAGGCGCCCTGCATGGCTCTGCCCCAGCCCCACCCAGCAGAGCGTCCCAGCCCACCTCGGAGCCTGAGGTCCATGGCCAGGTAGCCATTGGGGAGGCCACCGTGCAGCCCCAAGCCCAGACTGTCCAGGTCATCCTGCCGCTGCCGGACGATCCAGTCCCGCACAGGGCTCCTCTCCTGCTCCGCCTTCAGGCCCACCAGGTTTGGACCCAGAAGGTTTTGCACCTCAGCGACGGTCAGCGGCTGCCAGAGTTCCCAGGGGGCCGTCAGAGTCGCCCGGCCTCTTCCCCAGAAGGCTGCCGGCCTCTGCTGCATCCAGACCTCCGGGTGCTTCCCGGGCTTGAACACCCTGCCTGGCCCCTCCAAACTTCCCAGCTGAGCCCAGTGCTCAGGCAGCCCTGGCCCCGCCCCGCCCCCACCTTGGCCCCGCCCCCCACCGTACCAGCAAGGCCTCCGTCCGCAGCGTCTGGAATGTGGCCACGTCCATGTTCACCTTCTGACTGCTGAGAGCCCGCAGGTCCTCTGTAGGGGCCCCGCCTGCTTGCGGGGAGTGGGGCCCCAAGCATGAGACCTCCCAACAGCCCCCAGTCTTATCCTCCAACCCTAAGGAATTCCTAGGCCCCAGGTTCCCCTGGGTGGGTGCAGAGGCTAGAGGGGGGCTCGGACTCACAGGGCCTCAACCGACACAAGCGTGTGAGGGCAGGGGCCATGTTGACCACCAGTCACACCAACAGCAGCAGCCTCGTGAGGCAAGACCCCGGCAGCACCCGTGTGGGCAGCCTGGGCCCTCTCACCCCCCAGGGGCTCTCCCTGGCTCACCCAGGTAGGGCTTGATCTTCGCAAAATACTCAGGCCCGCTCACCGTCTGGAAGGCAGTGCGGGCCCGGGGATAGAGGACGTCCATCTGTGGAGGGCGGCACGCATCCAGGTCCTGGGGCCCGGCTGCCCTGGGGAGGCAGCGTGGGGCCGGGCGGTGAGCCGGGAACACGTGCCCACCCCGCCCGGCAGGCCCCTGGGACTCACCTAAGGACGCTGTGCGGCACGGAGCGCAGCTGCTCAGGACTGAGGAAACACAGGTATGCGGGGCTGAAGGTGGCCAGCACGTCCAGGGTGGCCTGGTCCAGCTCGCCCCCTCCCGCCACATAGCGGGCAATCAGGGCAGCCACCTGTGGAAGGAGGCCACGGAGGCGTCTCGGGGCTGGGAGAAAGGCGTCCCCCGGGGCCTGCACACCATCACCCCACCTGTTCCCTCCGGGGCGGCTGTCACCTACCTGAGCGTCCCTCTTCTGCCCTTTGCTGACTTGAAGAAGAGATTTCACTGTTTCCAGCGATGTCACGTTCCACTTGCGGATGTCCGCGGGGCTGAGCTCGAGGAAGAAGTAGCTCAGGTTCTGGGTCAGGGACTCAGGGTAGCCCTGTGGGTAGAACTACCCAGGATGGCGGCTGTGAGGGCCACGGCCACGCCCTGGCTGCCCGGGAAAGTGCGGCACGGCGGGCAGGCCTGAGCCAAAACCAGCTACCTCGTCCAGCTTGCGCTTAAAAACGTCCAGCTGCTGGTAGGTGAAGGGCACCATGTTCACGCGGTCCATCTGAGCGGCCAGCAGGGCCCCATCCACACAGGCCTCCAGCTCCCACTCCTCGTAGAAGACAAGGTTTTCATCTATCACATGGGCCTTCCGTGCGGGTGGGCAGACCTTGCCTGCAGGAGCAGGCCGGAGGTGGGGGGCTGGACTTCTCCAGTCAACCTCCTCCTCCCAAACCTCGCCAAGACGCTGGGGAACGCAGGACCCCCTCCAGGCCTCAGTTTACACATCAGCAAAATGGGGCCATTCTGTCCACTCTCCAAGCAAGTCGTGCGGCCAGGAAGGGCCCCAGATGTGTGGGCAGGTGCGACCCCACTAGGCTACCCCCAGCCCCACGTCTCCCAACAGCCGGCGGGGCAGGGTGTCCTGCTTACTGTCTGTGTCCCGCCGGTCCCGTGAGAGGACGACAGGTAGCTCAGGTCGCCACCAGGACAAGACCCGGGAGGTGCCCTGCAGCCATGGGGTCATGACACCCTGAGGACAGAGCAGGGTTGCGGCTGAGCCGTGCTGGCCCAGGGTTCGAGGACCCCCCCACCCGGGGCCAGACACCTCCCTCCCTTTTCCCAGAGGGACCTTACCCGTCTTGAGTCTGCAGCTTGGGCCCTGGAAGGTAACGCCCACCCTGTGGGGGAGGGGGCACAAGGCTTGAGGGGGTGGCGGGGGACTCCTGGGTGTGCCCCACCTTGGGTAGGAAGGAAGCAAAGCTGCCCCCTCAGAATCTGCACCCCATGATGTCCCAGCCTCCCCCACCCCAGGGAGCCCAGGCCTCCTACATCCTCCCCCTAAGACCTCACTGCTCAGGGCCATCAGGTACCCAGGTCGCGGACACTGTCCCTTTGGCCTGAGCCCCCCTCACTGCCCCCAGCTCAGCTTCCAGTGCTGCGCGGTGTGGAGGAACACAGCCGCCTCTGGGGGCAGAGACTCTGCGGACAGCCTCCCTGGGACTCGGGGCACCTGCCCAGATTTGGGGCGCATGCCAGGCCTCGGGGCACCTGCCCAGAATTTGGAACAATAGCCTGCTGGAGGTGGGGTGGGCACGTGGGCACTGCCAGCCTCCAGGGAGGAGGCGTGGGGCAGGCAGAGCCTTAAGGCCCCTTGGGTGCTGTCTGATGCTCTCTGGCCCCCGACACTTTACCGCAGCCCACCCGTGTTACTCACCGAGGCTGAGAAGCAGGAGCAGGAGGCTGCCACCCGCACAGGTGCCCCAGGACCCCCAGGCAGGTTGGGCGGTTCGCATGGCCGTAATCTGTGGAGAAGAGCCACTCTGATATCCTCACCTCTTGGACGGGGTGCCCACCCTGCCCCCCGCCCCCGGTTGTCCTGGCCAGTGCAGGGCCTTACGGGGCTAGAGGGGTGTCAGATTCCCCGATGGAACCTTCTCTGGCCCCTGCGGGCGGCGTCTGTGCGGCCTCCAGCCCTGCTCTCAGGACCAACCAATCTACCTGGCCCGCCCTGCCGCCTCCAGGAAACTGGCCCCTCCTGCCGGGGTGTTGAGTCTGAGTCAGCCAGGCCCCCAGCTGTGAGAGCACAGGAGGGCCGCTTGTGGCTGGTGTCTGTCCCCTCTGCCCACAGGGCAGGGCGAGGAGGGGGAGTTTAGTGCAAGAAGGCAGGGCCACTTCTGGTTCAGGCTGACCTCAGTGTCCCCATTCACACCAGGGCTGGGGGCAGGGCTGAGTGACCCCTCCCCACTCCCTGGGGCATGGCCGTTCTTGCCTCCCCATCCTGCCCCTCCCATGGCCCAGGTGGACAAGGCTGGTGGGGCCCCCTGCATTCCTGGTTTCCCTCCCGACGTCCCTCCCAAAACAGAGGCCTCAGTGGGTGGGACGCCCCTTCCTACGGGTCAGTCCCTTGAATGGGGCAGTGGGTGGAAAGGCATTCCAGGAAGACTCTCCCACCGTGTGTGCATTTCTGGAGTGGAGTCGGCTTGGGGGGTCAGAGGGGGCCGCTCTCCAGGGAGTATGGTCCCCGGGGGAGGGCGGGGTCCCGCAGGAGACCTCAGCAGCCCTGCACTCACCCCTGCCAGGGAGGCCCAGGGAGGGAGGCTGCCCCTGGCTGGGTAGAGCGGAGATATCCCCTCCCTGCATGCCTCCTGCCAAGCCTGTGTCAGCTCCTCCCGGCTCAGAAAGGGGGGAGGCAGCTCCTTTCAGTTGGGCAGAGAGCCTAGCCCTCAAGGAGTGTCCTGGGGAGTGGCCCCAGGGGAGCCCTTGCTCCTCCCCCACCACGCTCCCCAGGAGGTGGGAGGAAGCCAGACCCCCAGACCAGAGAAGGGGCAGCGGGGTGAGGCCCCCAGCCCCTGGATGGAGGAGGCCAGGCAAGAACCGGGCCTCCCCCTGCCGTCCCCCACAGCCCTCCCCCAGCCGCATGTCACCAGGGAACCCCCAGCACCACGGGTGGGGGCGTCCTGGGAGCATCTGCAGGCCACTGTGGGCCCTGGAATCTGCATCCTTCATCTCCCCACCCCCGGGAGGGCCAGCGGGCGCCACAGAGGCAGGTCAGCCGTCCTGCGGCTCCAGCTTCCCAAGGGGCCTGCAGCTGACCTGCCATTTCAAGTCTGTTTCTGCCAGCGTGGAGAGCCTGTGCTTGCGTGTGACCTGGAAACAGCCGCCGACCCACGCTGTGTCTCCCTGGTCATGGCTGCCGGGAGGGGTCCTTCTCTGTCCTGTGTCGGTTCTTAAAAAGGCCACGCTTAGGGGCGCCTGGGGGGCTCCTGCCTTCGACTCGGGTCATGATCTCAGGGTTCTGGGATCGGGTCCCCGCATCTGGCTCCCTGCTCGGCGGGCAGCCTGCCTCTCCCTCTGCCTCTAACCCCCTCCCCAGCTTCTGGTCTCTCAGTCTGTCAAATAAGTAATTTTTAAAAAAAGCCAGGTTCGTGGGTCACAGCAGGGGCAGTAAAGGGAAAGCATCAGGGCCGGTCCCATCTCTCACCCCGAGTCCTCTGTGGCTGGCACCCACCTGGTCTCCTGTGAATCCCTGACCGCCCACATGGTCACAGCCATATGCCTGCGGCATGCTGGCGTCACTCAGACCCGGGGGTGCGCTGGAGCCAGAAGGGTTCAGGCCCTGCCCCCGCCCGCCTGCACCTCCCTTACATGCATGGTGCAGTAGAGGCGGCTGCGTCTGTGAGTCACGCCGGCTCCTTCCCACAGCTGGAGTCCTGAGCTCCTAACGCTGGCAGGCCTCCCCCTGCAGAATCGCCCAGCCCAGCCCAACCCCCTGAGTCCTGGCCCTTAAGGGACGGAAGTCAGGCCACGCTCCCAAGCTCAGGACCCTCTGGCAAGACTGGGCAGGGAGCAGTTGACTGGCTTCGGGTGCTGGCCTCCTGGTCATGTGGTCAGCCCTAAGCACAGAGAGGCTCTACAGCCGGCCCAGGGTCACACAGCATGGCCAAGCATTCGGGGCTGGGGCAGAGCCGACCTGAGGGCACTGCTGTCCGAGCAGAGCAGGCTGGGGGCGGTGGGGGCTGTCTTCGGCACTCCCCAAGGGCCATGAGGACCAAGGGAGGGGCATGTAAGGTGGCACAGGGCAGAGTTGCCCCCTGGCCTGCTTCTGGGGGGGTGGCCCAGTCCCTCCCATGTAGGTCCCCGGATGAGCCTTGGCTAATCCCTGCTCCCACTCAGACCTTCTTGGCTAGAGGTGCCAGGAGTGCTGATGGACATGACCCCCTCACCTCCCCAGGCACACCCACGCAGGTGACCCAGACCCCGACTGGGCCGTTGTCCCTGCCCCACACAGAGGAGGCCGTGGTAAGCTCCTCGTAATGCTGAACACTGGGGTGGGTCCCCAGAGGCCCCTGGGACAATCCCCCAATGCCCCAAGGCCGGTGACTGTTTCAGGGTGATGGACCAACCCTGAGCCTCTCTCCCTTGGCCTCAGCTTGGAAGTGAGGTGGTCAAAAGCTGGCAGCCCCCCAGATCTGTCACGGGAGACCAATGAGGCCTTGCCAGGCCGCAGGAAGGTGCGGGTGGAGGCTCTGCGAGGAGCCCCCGGGGAGAGAGGTGCCCAGGGCCGAGCGCTCCCCCAGCCCAGCCTTTCTGCAGTAGGTTAGGGTGGCAGCTCCCACCTGGCCTGGACCGGGCACACGTTGCGAGCCAAGGCCTTGCTTCACCGGCTTGCACACCCCCATTTCTCCCCCCCGAGAGACGAGGCTCAGTGGAGCAGAGTGGCCGGGACCGTGAGGCAGAGCAAGGGTGTGGCGTCCCAGCTAGGGCTGGGGCAGGCTGTCTGCAGGCCACCCCACCAGCCCGAGGTCAGCAGATTAGGTGGTGGCTGTCAGCCATGGCGTGACTCCCCGGGGCATCGGCCAGAGTGGGAGCTCTTGGAGCAAGTTCTAGGCTCACAGCAATATGACACAGACATCGCTGGTGGTGGGTGGGGCTTGGATGCAAGCCCAGGGGTCACAGAAGGTAAATCCGCACCAGAGGGAGCTCCAGCAGGCACCCAGCACTGCCCTCCGTGGTGGTGGGGCCAGTGGGAACCTGCCAGCCCCCAACACTGGCATTGATGGGTGGTAGAAGCTGCCTTCCTGTGGCACTGGCCAGTGAGGAGGGACAACATGAGCCTCTGATCTGGCCAGATGCCGGCATCTGCACACTGAGTGCCAGCCGTGGACCACAGCCTCGTAGTACAGCCTTGAAGCCAATGTCCCCCCAGTGGCTCCCTGCTCTCCCTCCAGCTCCTGCAGTAATTTTGGACCAGAATTCCCTGTGGAGAGCCTGTCTCTGCGTTACATACCTGCAAAGGGTTCTGTTTGCTAAGTCATTCGGAGATGGGTGCCGGTGTCTCGTCTTCTTCTGTGGGCTGGGCTTCCTATTATACGCAGCCCGGCCCAATGGCAATTCAAACAGAATTCGGCAAAGCTGCCTGGTATGAGAAATCAATTTACAGAAGTCAGCAGGGGAGTATATGCCTTTAAAAAAAGTCTCACCCATAGATAACGACTAAAACATTCTGGACAAAACGTAAAAATAAACAAATCCCCGAAGGTTCAGGGAAATGAACAAAAGTCAGCAGACTTTGAAGGGTAATCGACACCTGAGGGAGGAGATTTCCATGTGTGTAGCTTTATCCTGAAAACAGCCAGAGGCGAGGCTGTACTGGTCCCAGCTCTCAGGCTCCTGGAGAGACCCCCAACCCCCCTATCTTTCCGGGCGAAAGAGGAAGGAACCCAGGATAAACAGACACCAGAGAATGAGTGGAGAACTCCAGAAGGGAAAGTGCCAGAGAAGGGAACCCAGATTCTGTGTTTGAACTCTACCCAAGACTCCTGCTGACCCCTGAGTCATGCATGTGCAGGGGATACTGGAAACAATTCAGCCAAAGATGAAATATGGACCCAGACGGACCTCTAACCCCTCAGGGTTTGCAGACCTCATGGCGCAAGCCTGAGTACGCTCATTGCCACAAAACAAAAGCATCCAGTGTCTTCACAGGAAGATAACAGAACGCAGTGTCTCCACAACCTGGTCACAGCATTCATGATAAAATCCAACACTGTGGGACACCTGGGTGGCTCAGTTGGTTGAGCGGCTGCCTTCGGCTCAGGTCATGATCCCAGCGTCCTGGGATCGAGTCCCACATCGGGCTCCTTGCTTGGCAGGGAGCCTGCTTCTCCCTCTGCCTGCCACTCTGTCTGCCTGTGCTCGCTCGCTCGCTCTCCCTCTCTCTCTGACAAATAAATAAATAAAATCTTTAAAAAAAAATCCAACACTGTGTCCACTACACATCACTTAAGAAAAATCCAAACAACTTATCAGAGGAAGAGCCAGGAAACCGTGACTCATCCTCAGAGGGAAGGAATCCACTGAGGCCAAGGCCACGATGAGTCAGTTACTAGAATCGTCAAAGATTTTTCTTAAGATTTTATTTTTAAGTACTGTCCACACCCAACGTGGGGCTCGAACTCATGACCCCAAGATCAAGAGTCACACAGCCTGCCAGCAGCGGCTGAGGCTTCCAGGCTTCCATCAGACGGGACACAAAGCACATTAGAGACCTCCACATGGCCGAGCGTGTGGATAGGAACTGACCCGGGAACCAGGCCCAGACCCAAACTGGATCGACCTGGCATTGATGGGCAACCTTGGCTTCATCAGAGTTCAGGGTTCCCGTTCAACAGACGCTTGCCGGCTGGCAGGGAGATGTGAAGCAGGGTGCGGGACGCCCGACACCTCGCAGCGCCCCCGGCTCGCTGAGCACCTGGAACACTCCGAACAGGAGTCCGGCAGCCACAGAAATCCCGGTGCAAACAGGGGGATTCACAAAATCAGAAGGGTGGGTGGTGGGTGGTAACGGGTGCTGATGACCTCCGAGGGACAGAGCAGCAGCCGAGGCGCGGACGCGTGCAGCAGAGCCCTCGCCGGCTCCCACCGGCCTCCCAGGCAACTTTGCACCACGGAGGCACGTTCCCTCCCAGGGTCGGTCCTCAGTGCCTCCTTGGCCGTTCCGGGTGGCAGGCAGGTGCACGACCTGTTTGCCCTTGCTCGCCGTCAGGTGTGGGCTGTGAGTATCTGCCTCCAGGCTGTTGCCGGCCCTGTCACTCTCCGGGTGAACAAGATGAACTCGGGACTGTTTATTCTGCACAAGAAGAAAAAGCCTTTTTTCTTTCATGTTGACATGGCTAAACCTGTTCCTCGTCAGGGAGGTGTCCAGTCACGCCTCCGGAGCTGGGCGAATAGTCACTCCTGGTTTGAGTGCTGGTGTGGACATAGTTCACTGTAATCTCGTCATCCCGACTCCAGGGCTGACCAGCCAGCAGCCCCAGCAGGACCCAGGTTCTCCGGGGTGGGAGGTGGCGTCCGTTGCCTGAATTCTCTGGGCTGTCTCCTGTCTGATTTCTTAAAGCATCCGTCCCCAATGTGGAAAAAAGAGAAAAAGGGATCAGAGTCTGCTGGCCTGAGGCAGACCTGTCATGGGTCTTTGCACCAGGCTACCTCTTTCTGGAAGCCTTCCTTGGCTGGCGCAGCCTTCCTGACTCTGGGAGGTCAGCCCCTCTCCTGTGAGCCATGGTTTCCTCCAGGAGGCCGGACCGGAGCACGACATTCATTCTGCAAATGAAGAACCACTGGGGATGGCTTTTTATCCCCATTTTACAGAGAAGAAAATGGAGGCCCAGAGAGATCCAGTGACTGACCAGAGCCCACCCAAGAACCTGGGCCCCTGGTTTTGGTGGAGAATGGGGACAGTTCTGGTGTCAGGTGCCCCTGGGGCCACGTTCTCGCCCAGCTGCTGCCCTGCGAGAGGGTTCTAGAGCCTGGGTTTCCAGCTCTGCAGAGTGGGCATCAGCGTGCAGGGTGGGGTGTCTGGTGTCAGTGGGCTCTGGATGGACAGCTTCGCTTCTTCAGAGCTTTCCGACTTCAGCAAATGCCTGTAACTGAGCCCCAGATCCAAGGGCGTGAGACGGGCCCCCTCCTGGCCCCCAGAAGTGGCCAGGTGCGGTTGGTGGGCAGGACAGCTTTCCTTGCTGCTCTGTTCCCAGGCTGTGGGACTGCAGCCACCAGTGAAATAGGCTGGCCGGAGGCTGACCTGCAGGCAGAGCCCATCCGAGGGCTGGTGTGGCTGCAGCTAATCACCAGGTGCAGGACACATCCCCTGCCCTGCCGAGCCTGACTTCTGCTCACAGTGAAGACCTGCTGGCCTTCTTGTACGCCGTGGACCCCAGGGCTGCAGGGGCTGGAGTGACCTCACCGGAGGATCTGCTGCGTTCGGGCCCTGCCCAGCCCTTCCACCACCACCTCCCAGGGGTCTACGCCATCATCTTGGAGGCTGCATTCCATTGTCTGGGGCCAGAGCTTCCCCCATGGCCATCACTGACCTCAAGGGCTGCTTCTGAGGGCCGCTGACTCTCCTCCTGGCCTCTGGGACTCCTGTCCCAGCCCACTCCCTGCACCCAGCTAGAGGCCTCTGTGCGTCCCCCTGACCCACACCCTCAACAGGGGCAGGACTGTTTCTTCTGGGGTGAGGAACCCATGCCAGGGCCCAGCGGTGCTAGGGGGTGTGGGCCAGGTCCTAGGGTTGGGCGGGGCTTGGGCCAGGATCGGGGTTGACCTGGGTGCCCATCGTCCCGCTGCCGCTGCCTTCCAAGGCCTGGGCTATGTGTCAGAGCCTGCGTGTGTCCCCACTGGCCCCCTGGTGCTGGGGTAGTCTGCTGGGCTCTCAGGCCCTCCCCGTGACCATCATTCGTCCCCCAGCATGACCATCCCGGATGCCGCCGTCACGCCTTCTCAGAGGAGTGGAGTAGGCTCAGACTCAGCTGGACTGGGGGGATGGCGGGCAGCACACCCAGCTGTGCACAGCGATATCGGGGAGGAGAGGCAATCCCGGAGCGGACCCCAGTTTGTACTTGGGCCCTGCTGACCCTGCCGCAGCTGGCTGCGCTGGCCGAGATGAGGGCCGGCCAGACCCGGCGCGCCGGCATCTGTGAGGAGCTGTCCTGAGGGGCCATGGAACAGCCCTTTGCCCAGCGGAACCTGCTCCTCAGGCCTGGCGGCGTGAACCCGGCCATGGGCTCTTCAGTCTGCAGAGCGGCTCCCAGCCCTGTCTACACCCAGGCAGCTGGCTCCCTCCTCCCAGTGCCCCCAGCGTAAGAGAGACCTCATCTTCTATGCAGTGTGGGAGACCCCCCGGAGCCTGCCTACTCCCAGAGGCCACAGCCCCAGTAGGTGAGCTGGAGGGTGTCCTCCAAGGAGACATTCAGGGCAGGAGGGAAGGGAGCCTGCGTGGGGGTCTTCTGGGGAGGGCCCATGACCTCACAAGCTGGGATCCTTCCAGGCTTGGCTCTGAGACCCAGTGCACAGGGTGACCCTCCCACAGGGAACAGGCCAGGCTTGACCTTCGCCAACCAATGAAAGCACCACGCAGAGAACCCCAAGTGGGCCCGGATGGCTCTCTAGTCACTGTGCTGGTCAGGCCCCCTGAGCCCTCCCGGGAGTGCTGAGCCAGCCCCACCCGAGCTCCATGGAGCAGAGGCATGGGGGCTGGGGGAGAGGTGGCAGGCAGGACCACATTGGAGGGGCTGCCCAGGGCCAGTGGGGGGGTCCACAGAGGTGGGTAACCACAGAGATGGGGAGTCAGAAGAAGACTCAGACACGGCAGCAGGGCAGGGATAATGCCCATGTCCCCAAAAAGCAAATGCCCCAGAGACCGACCTGGTGCTGCTGGCTGCCAAGGGGCCAGACGTGAACGTGGAGATGTGTGTGACCCTCAGCCCCAGGGAGGGATGGGATATCTGGATGGCCGGCCCTTCCGGTCTCTGAGCCTGTCATCTGCCGAGGGACTGGGGCCTCCCCATACCCCTACCAGGGGTTCCCAGCCTGACCAGCCAGCCGTGAACCCAGGAGGGGGGGCAGGGATGACGGAGGGTACTGTTCCTCCAGAAGCCGAGCTTCCCCCCTGCTGGGTGAGCGCCCAGCGCTGGTGCACGCAAAGAGCAGGCATCCACGGCCCAGAGGCCTGGGATCCCCCAACAGGACCCCGCCCCACCCAGCCGCCCTAGGGTCCCACCACCCGACACTCGCCTCCCCAGAGGGTCCCCCTGACGACCCAGGGACTGAATACAAAGTGTGGGCACCACGAGGCTGACGGCCTGGCCTTAGTACGCCTCACGGCAGGACCACGGGGCTCACGCAGGCCTGCAGAGCCCCCTGCCCTGTGCCGTGGCGGGGGGCCCCTCCTGTGAGCGCTCCGTGTGCTCCCGGGGCCACAGCCTGAAGGCCCCGCGGCAGACCGGTGCTGCCAGGTGCCCAGGCCCTCCTGGCTCTCTCCTTCGGCACCGGGTCAGGCAAACGAGTGGGGGGCTGCCTCCCTTCCTCCTGGCCTACCTGCTGGCGTGCCCCCGCAGACGCAGCCCCGGCCCCTGCTCGGCTTCCGTGCCTGCGAACGTGTGTGCAGGGGTGAGGCCCTCCTGGCAACCGACTCCTTCCGCCGCTTCTTGCACCGCCGGGGCTGGAAGAAGCCCCGAGAAGCCCCCGCACCCTGGCTCTGACCCCCACCCTCCCCAGCCCCAGGCCCACGCCGCTCTCTCCCTGGGAGGGGCAGGTCACCGCAGGCCTCCTCATTAGCGGCTAATTGCTGCCTGCGCCGGGCCTCCCAGCGCTGTGGCCAGATTACACCTGTTGACAAGCTGTGGCGGCCCCGCGGGAAGGCGCCCCGTGCCGATTAGACCGCTAATGATGTGCTCTTGCCCGCGGTGACTTCCTGCAACACATCAAACGCTGTGTCTGCTCAGCCCAGGGACAAGTCTGGCTTCACAAGGAGCCCGGGGGGGCTCAGATGGGGACACCTCTGGCCACGACCAGCGGCCACCCGTGCCGTGCCTGCTCTCTCTCTCGGCTCTGAGAATGGGCGTGCCAGGAGCGCCTGATGCAGACCCACCCCGTGTGGGCCTCCCCTCACCCTCCACCCCCCACCCCCAGCCCAGGGCCTGCAGAGCCTCCCGGGGACGTGGCCTAGAAGGCTGTGGCCCCACACCCATGTAGACAGGGAAGGACACCCAGGACCCACAGGGATCTGGGCTGATTCCCCCAGAAACCCCTGAGCATGAAGACCCTCACATGGTGAGGAGACCCCTAACTGGTCACCCACATGAACAGGACAGTCCCCAGTCTACAGAAGGCGTGGGGACACATTCAGACGGCCACAAGTCATTGTTTGGGTGTGAAGCCAGCCTTGTCCTACGTGACTGACCTACCAACAGGGGCTTGTAATGCAGCGGGAAGCCCCCACTTGCGGGTCCTGGTTGTCCCCCTGACCCCGACCCCGTGTCCAACGTGGGGCCCAGGGCATCCACACGGGCTCCAAGTGTCTGGGCAGGTCCACAGGGCAGATGGACACCACAAGCACGTGGGCCACACCCAAGCACACGTCCTTTCCCCTACACCAATGTGGAACGGGGGGGTGGGGGGAAAGCCCATTTCTACTTTCCAGCATCTCATGATACAGTAACATGAGGGAACATGCTTAAGAAAAACTTAAAAACATTTTTTATTATTATTTTTTATTTATCTATTTGTCAGAGAGAGAGGGAGAGAGAGAGAGAGCGAGCACAGGCAGACAGAGTGGCAGGCAGAGGCAGAGGGAGAAGCAGGCTCCCTGCCGAGCAAGGAGCCCGATGTGGGACTCGATCCCAGGACGCTGGGATCATGACCCGAGCCGAAGGCAGCCGCTCAACCGACTGAGCCACCCAGGCGTCCCAAACTTAAAAACATTTTAAAAGTGTTTTACTTAAGCAGTTTCCACGCCCAACATGGGACTTGAACTCACCACCCCAAGATCAAGAGTTGCTGCGCGCTCTTCCTTCCGACTGATCCAGACAGGAGCCCCTAAACATTTCTTGGAAAAGACAAAACGCCTTTTACTTTTCCTGACCCTGGACTGTAGTATTCCTACCGCACACGGGCTGTCTGCCCCCCAGACACACCTGCTGGCTCAAGCCCGGCTAGCACGGGTGGTTGTCTCAGCCCACCCCTCAGGGCAGTCCGTGTGGGAGGGGAGCTCTGATCTGGGGAGACACATCCCATTACGCAGCTGTCCTCTGACCCCCGAGAGTCCCACAAGAACCTGGACATGAGGGCTATGGTGGGTTGAACAGTGCCCCCCAAATAACATGTCCCCCAAACCTGTGAAGGGGACCTCACTTGGAAATAGGGTCACTGCAGATGTAATTGAGGGTTTTGAGATGAGATCATGCTGCGTAGTAGGCTGGGCCCTGAGTCCAATGATGGGTGTCCTTAGAAGAGCAGGGGAGACACACAGGAGCTCTGCGACGGAGCCGTGGGGGCTGGAGGGACAGAGCCATGTGCCCAGGGCTGCCCGGGCCCACCAGGCACGGTGCCAGGCAGGAGGGAACCTTTGGAAGGTCCTGCCAACACCTTGGCCTTAGACTTGTGGCCTCAAGAACCGAGAAAAAAACTTGTTACTATAAACCCTCCGTCGTGCGGCCCCTGTTGCAGGGGCACTGGACACTAACACAGGCCCAGGCCCTGCGACCGGTCCCCCAGACAACTGGAGGGTCGGCAGCTCCACGCATCTCGGTGGAAACCGTGCCTGCTCCCACCCAAAGATCTGCTGGCCGGCTTTGGGCAAAGGGGCTCCTGCAGGCACACCTGGAGCAGAAGCCAAGCTCTGCATCCGTCCCAGCTCAGGGAAAGGGGCGCCCACACCCCGTGGTCCGGGCTGGCTGCAGGGCCCTCCGTTTCCCCCACGTGTGTAAACCCTGGCATTGCACATGGGAAGCGTGCGGCCAGTACTCAGTAATGACGATGATGAAACAATCCGCAGGTGTGAGAGCAGGTGCAAGAGGAGGCGGGCACGGTGCTGGCTCAGGGGCCTCAGGGTCTCCAGGGGCCCTCATCACGTGTGCGTGCGTGTGCACGCGCGTGTGGGATCAGAGACCCCCAGGCGGAGTTTCTGAACCAGAAGCTGTTTCGGCCACCCAGGCACCCCACAGGGATGGTGGGACTGGGGGCTGGAAGCCAGGAGGACTCAGGTTCACTCACTGTCCCGCTCTTGGAGCCACCTTGGGGCCGCCGGTTTCAATGAGATACAGACCCACACATCATACAATCTACCCACTTAAACTGTGCAATTCAATGGTTTTTGATACGAGATGTTATTTTTAAGCTGTAGCAACATGTACGCGACAGAATTTGCCCCAGGGACCCCATGCACGCGCCCCAGTCCAGGCCTCAGCGGCGTTCACGGGGAGGTGTAACCACGCCTCCTTCTCCAGCGCTTCTCGTCACCGCACACCGAAACCTCCTCCCCAGGCCCAAGCTACTTGCTGTCTCCATGGCGCGGACTCTGCAGGCGTCCTGGAAATGGAGCCCAGCGATGCGGGGCGTTCTGTGGGCTCCTCTCACCGAGCCTCGTGTCCTTGGCGGGTCACCCACATGGCAGTGGCGTCCCTGGCTCGCCTTACAGCTGAGTACTCATCCGTGGCAGGGAGGGACCACAGCTCCTTTCTCCCTGCGTCTGCTGAAGGGCACTTGGGCTGATGCCGCCTTTTATCCCCCCACCCTTTGCTCCACTTGGTTTGCGCCTGCAGACCTGGGTTCCAGGGGGGCAGGGAGGTGGAGGCCCGCCCTGCACCCACGCGGGCTCTGGCACCCCCGGGGTGCGCTCCCCATTCCAGCGCTGGGAGAACCCTCCCTGCACCCCAGCCTCAGCCGGAGCCCCTCCCGTGGAAGCCCCCTCCTCCGCTCCGCCTGACTGATCCCAATCCTGCCCCCAGCGCACCGCGGCCTGTTCGCTCCCGTATTTTTCGTGAACCTCCTCGGGGGGGTTCAGGGAAGCCAAGGTTATTTTGGGCTCCCTACTCCTAAGAACCACTTGGGACTGTGCAGTTTCAGGCATCCTATCTCAGACCTCGGTCAGGGGTTGTCCCGACAGGCATGGGTGGCGCCTGGAAGTCCACCTGGTTTAGCTGCTGGGGAACATCTCCCCCAGCCCCAGCCCCAGCCCCAGCCGCTGGACCGGAAATTCCCGTCCGGCAGCCAAGAGGAGCCGCTGCAGCCCCCGCCCCCACAGGGAGGCTGCCCCAGCAGGGGCGCCCGGGCTCTCTGGACCGCCCAGAAACCCCACCGGCAGGTGTGGGGTCACCAGGACAAGCCCACACTGGGGCAGGGACTCCCCAGAAGAGCGGGAGCCCAGGCCAGGCTGGGCCCTGAGGCACGGGATTCCCCCGGACGTCCTGGGCTGAGCCCAGCCCTGCTCGCGCCACACCCAGACCCAGCTCCCGGAGCCCCCCGGAAAGCCCTAATAAAAGGTGGTCACTGACTCCGCGCTGCGAAAGCTCACGGGGGAGCGGAGTCTTCTCCACGGGGTCCCCCAAGGAACAGAGGACGGCGTCGGAGGCCGGGCCAGAAGCGCGCGAGCGCCCTCCGGAGCCCCGCGGCTCGGCGCCCCGTCGCGGCCTTGTCCCTGTCACCCGCAAGTTCCTCACCCCGCCGCCCAGACTGGGGGCCCACGAGGGCCGGGCGCCCCTCTGGGGTTTCCAGCGTCTGTGCGACCCAGTACAGAGAAGGCGCTGCCTCTGCAAACTCCCAGGTCGAGGACTGCGGGGCCGCACACCTGGCCGGCAGGTGAGCCCCGCCCAAGAGGTGGCGAAGGCGACAGGTTCCTCCGCGGGACCGGGCCGGCCAGCAGGGGGCGCGCGCCCTCCAAGGGGGGGCAGGCGCGCATGCGCCGCGCGGGGCGCTTTCCGGCAGCGTGGCGGAAAGCGCTTGCCGTTTCGCGCCGTTTGGCGACTTCTGCGCCCGAAGCCCCGTGACAATACGGCAGCCATGGCGTCGCCCTTCAGCGGGGCGCTGCAGCTGACGGACCTGGATGACTTCATCGGGCCCTCTCAGGTGGGCCGGCCCGCGCGGGCGGCGGCCGTATGTGGGGTGGGGCCCCCCTACCCGCTCAATTTCTTCCCCTGAGAAACGGGATCCGCCCGCGCCCCCCGGGCCTCCGGCGCCCTGGCCAGCTTCCTCCCGATGGGGAGCCGCGGCCGGGGATGCCAGTGGCCCGAGCAGGGCTACGGCGCCGCGAAGCTTCGAGGAGCGAGGCTTGGCCGAGGCCGCGAGTGGGGGGCGTGCCGAGTGCCCCGTCACCGTGGGCACATGGAAGCCGGGGGGAAGCCGGGCAGGGCCGCCGGCGTCACGCCCCCGGGCAGTGTTGGGCTCGGGGCCGGGGCGACCCTGTCCACTCCCTCTGGTAGAGGCTGGGACGGTCCCGGAGGTCCGGAGGGCAGAGGAGCTGGTCCCATGGCGTCACCTGCCCTGACTACCCGGTGCCCGTCGGGGTGTGTGGTCGTCGCTGGGGGAGCTTGCCCCTACGGGAGGCGGGACAGCTACACTGGCAAGGGAGTGTCGTCCTCATCAGGTGTCCCTGCCTATCAAGCGCACCGGCTGCGCGGGACCAGGCCCGGGATGGGGGAGGGCGCGGGGCTGGGCGCAGCACCGTGGGCAGGGCTTTCTGGGGCGCACCATCCCTGGGAAGGCAACCGCCAGAGAGGTTCTTGTGATAGGGAGACCCCCAAGAACTTGGGGAGTTGGGGAGAAGGAGGAACTCCTTTCACTGGGGCCTGGGCAGGGCGGTGACCTCCGAGCAAAGCATTCCTGCCGAGGTGCGGAAACGGCGGCTCCTGGGTGTCCTCTCAGTGGCCAGCCCGCGTGCTGAGAACAAGAGTAAAGTTCAGAGCAGGCAGGCTTGCAGGGCGTTAGCGTGCGGCCTGGCCGTGCGGGCCTTCATCTGGCTGCGAGCCGCAGAGTGACCGCTGGTGCCGGGGGGCTGTTCGAACGTGTAGCCCGTGTGCAAGCGGGGTCAGCCGCCTTCCTGCTAAGACTGCTTCCGCGGCCGGACGAGAGGAGTCAGGTGTGCTGGCGACCACCAGGTCGCTCCTCCTCTTGGGCAACCTCCGTGCACTCAGGCCCCCGTTTGCGGGTCTCTTCCTTGAACAGGACTGCGTCAAGCCCATGAAGGTGGATAAGAGCACAGGAAGTGGTGTGGCCAAGATCCACGTTGAAGAAGATGGGAGTTACTTCCAGGTCAGGCAGGTGAGTTCCAGCCCAGATGACCAGAAACACGTGCGTGCTACTCTTCGCAGTCACGAGCACGGTGACCGGGAGACCTCTCACAGCAGATTCACTGTCATCAGGGCCAAGAGGGCGGGGATGGGGCGGGGGTTGGGTGGAGGGGCACAGAGGCCGAGCACGGAGCTTGCAGAGCTGGTGGTCTGTGTCTTCCCTTTCCCTCTCTCCGTGGCTTCTCACTGTGTGGGATTGTCCAGTTCAGACAGCTTGTTGTCAGCGAACCCCTGTTCCCTGTATGATCGCGCAATAACAAGATCCCGGTTTAAGGACCATCTGCTGTTTGGACCCTCAAGAGTGTGCCATCCCATGGGCCTCAGGCATGGGCACACCTGGCCCAGAAACTTCTCCCGGGCAGGGGAGGAGCCTCAGGGGGCACAGAATAGGGCTGGACCCGGGATGCAGCGCTCACAGGGAGAGAGCCGGACGTTTGCTCAGGCCAGGAGCCTGACCCCGCAGCACACCACAGCTCCTGCCCAAGCCTCGCCCAGCACAGGGAAACATCACCTCAGGGTTGAGGGGGGTGGTCCCACAAGTGAAGAGATCCAGGAGAGGTGGGGGCATCAGTGGGCCCTGCCGTACCAAGCAACAGTGATTGATCCGGAGGTAAGTTGGGAATAGGTCTCTTGGCACAAAAAGCCTGGGCCTTTAGGCCCATCTAACTCTATAAATACCCACTGAGCTCAAATCACGGCTTTGCTGTGAAGCGCCGCCCTGATGAGCTGGGCTGGAAGGGGGTCCCCGTCTCCTCAGCCCGCTGGTCACTTTCTGGGCCCCGGCAGCTCGCCCTGGCCCCGACCCTTCCTTAGTTTACAGAGGGAGTAAAGGTGCTCAGCTGGGGTCCTTGCATCTCGGGAAAGCTGCAGGACGTCAGCCTGGAGGCCCACGTCCCACACCAAGCTCTGCACCTGTTCGGCCATCCGGCTGCCTCACTCTGCCCTCTTCCCCTTCATCTCAGCCTTCCCTTTCTCATCCTCCCGTCGGAGCCTGGCCGCTGACATTTTCCCCTCTGCACAGCCCCTCGAGCGTAGACTAGGAGCCTCTGGCAAGTCACCGGCTGCTCTGCAGACCGCACACCCACGCTCCACCCGGCAGGCTGCAGGCCTCGTTAACACGCCTGTGGTGCGCCAGCTGAGCTGGTGCCCAGATTAGAATTCGATGGAGCTAGGCTATATGTAGACTGTACGTACTTCTCCAACAAATATTTAATTTTTAGAAATTCAGTGGCATTCAAAGGCAGCCAACTACCACGCTGGTTGTCAGTATTGCGAGCCAGAGAATCAAGGTTTCCTGTGTGTCCCGTTATCCCAAGGGCTCGTGTCCTTGTGCAGGGGGCCCTGTTGAACACCGAGTGCTGTGCTTCCAGGACGGAGAGACTCAGAAGCTAGAGAAAGCCAAGATCTCGCTGGGTGACTGCCTGGCATGCAGTGGCTGTGTCACCTCTGCAGAGACCGTCCTCATCACTCAGCAAAGCCACGAGGAACTGCGGAAAATTCTAGATGCCAATAAGGTAAGTGGTGGGTGGTCTTGGAGAGTTTCTTAGCCTGACATCGACCGCAGCATCCTTTGCTCTTGCTGCCAAGGGCCGATCTCCAGGTGACTCCCTCATTTTCAAAGTGGCGTCCGTGGGATGCCAGTGACTTGTCCCACCGCAACACTGAAGTGCCGGGCCCCACCTGCACACAGAAACGACACGCCCTGGAGACAGGGCGTGCTCTCACCAGCACCGGACTCCTGGGGATGAGCACGGAAACTGCCGAGTGAGCACGTGTCCCTTGCTTTGCAGACGGCGGCCCCCGGTCAGCAGAGGCTGGTTGTGGTTTCTGTCTCGCCCCAATCCAGAGCGTCGCTGGCCGCAAGATTTCAGCTGACCCCTACAGACACTGCCAAGAAGCTGACTGCGTTCCTCAAGAAAATCGGTAGGCACCCAGCATCACGGGAGTGCTCCCTCTCAGCATGGGGGAGGTCCCACGAGGGGGCGCCTCGGGCCTCTGAGTCACTGAACTCGAAACGCACCAGAACCTTCCAAGTTGACTTCAGGCCAGAGTTTTGGTTTGACACACGAGAGCTGCGCCTTTTAAAAAAGACCTTCTGAATCGTCTCTGTGCTCCCCCGGCCTGGAGCTTACCCGCTTCTCGCACTGTGTTTAAATGATCGTCATCAAGGCCCGTTTCCCAGGTTCCGGCTCAGATCGACTTTGGTTGATCTCTGAGCCAGAAGCTGGGCTGGGAGGCTGTGGGCTGGGTGCCACCAGGACGTGGCCCGTCCCGGACAAGCCAGGTGGCAACAGCTCCCTGGGGCGTGGCCGGCAGGGCCCCGTGATTCAACTGCCCTTCGTGGCAGTGAGGTGAGTGCTTGCTTTTCAGGGGTGCACTACGTGTTCGACACCACCTTCTCGAGGAACTTCAGTCTCCTCGAGAGCCAGCGAGAATTTGTGCAGCGGTTCCGAGGACAGGCCAGCTCCACGCAGACCTTGCCTGTGCTCACGTCTGCCTGCCCAGGTGTGTCCACGCTGCTGGACGCGGGGAACAGGAACGCTGGGGGGGGGCGGGGAGCAGCACAGGCTTCTGGCAGGATGGCCTCCTTGGCGGAAGGAGGCGCCCTGAGTCACTCAGTTCCCCGAGACCGTGTCCCACGGGCGCTAGCAGCACTCGACAGTGACAGCAGAGCGAGGGGCGTTCTGTAATGGGACTGTAACTCCTTGCACGAGTCGGTCCCCTGCAGAATGTCCTGTCACTCGCTGCCCAGCCGGTGAGATGCTCCTTTTCTTCCTGGTGTCGGCCTCAGGCTGGATCTGCTATGCCGAGAAGACGCACGGGAGCTTCCTCATCCCTTACCTCAGCACAGCACGGTCCCCGCAGCAGGTCATGGGCTCTCTGGTCAAGGACTTCTTTGCCCAGCAGCAGGTAACAGGAACGTTCCAGCTGTGAACCAGTCACTGCCATCATCCTGAAAGATAAGCCAAGACCCGCACAAAGAACCACGGTCACATCCTGGCCGCTGGCTGGTGTCACCCCCACCTTACCCGATGGGCCCCTTTCCTGTTGGGTCAGGCCGCGACTCCACATTTCCACATTTCTCGGCAGCATTTGACCCCTGACAGGATCTACCATGTGACGGTGATGCCCTGCTATGACAAAAAGTTGGAAGCTTCCAGACCAGACTTCTTCAGCCAGGAGCACCAGACTCGTGATGTGGATTGCGTGGTCACCACAGGTTGGTTCCCGCTGCCCTGAGCCCAGGGCACGGACGGCATTGACTGGGTCCCGCCCGTCGGCTCTGGCTGGAGCCGCCGTCCCCAGTGGACGAGACAGCCCCGGTCCTCCCCTGGGAGCCAGGCCATACCTCACCCCGTTCCACTGTCTTGGAGAACTGTGGCCAACAGGCCCCCCGCCCTACTGGGCTGTTTGCTCTCAAACAGTCTGTGTGGGGAGGTGGGCGGAGATGCCTGGCAGCTGCTCTGACTCTCCTGGGTCACCCCATTTCCGAGTTGAGCGGCCTCTCAGACTCTCCCGAGGGCTCCAAATACTGAAAAGTAAACGCTTGGGAGCCTAGCCAGTGGGGGGAAGGCCCCCCTGCACGAACGCACGCCCTGGCCCGCCTGGCGGGGAGCCGGGAGCACCCCACACAGGCGTACCCCGGGGATGGGCATGCCCCCCCAGCTGTGTTGGCGGGCATGAGGGCGCGCTGCAGGTCCGGGGAGCGGGCTGGCTCTCTGAGGGGCTTCAGAAGTGAGTCCTCCTTCCGCCCTGTGACCGGGTTCTCATCCACCCGCAAGCCGGGAAGTGGGCGTCAGGGTGTCCATCCACCAGGGGCGCGGGTGCCAGGGGCTTCCTCATCGGTTTTACTGCCATCTCAGCTGAAGAGCACCTGTGCTGGGGTCTTCTCGTAGGAGAAGTCTTCAAGTTGCTAGAGGAAGAAGGGGTCTCCCTTTCGGAGCTGGAGCCAGCCCCCTTGGATAGTCTGTAAGTCGCCTCCTGCGTGGAGTGGGGTCAGGGTGCTCATGCTGCGGGTCCGGGGGCTGCCGATGTCTTGACAAGCGGGAGTGAGCACGTGGAGCACATCCCCTCCCTTGCTCTTCCCCACCACGGCTTCCTTCTGGTCGGCCCCACGTCTGCCCTGTGGTCTGTCTCAGCGTGCACACGGGGTCAGCTTCACGAGACAGCTGGTGGACAGCTAACGGAGTCATCAGAGCTGACCCCAACTTGACCCAGGCCTGAGCTCCCCGAAACAGGTTACTCAGCAGAGGGATAATCTTTCTCCCACCTGAGCTACCACCTGACACACGGAGCCCCCAGGTTTTGGACTCCTTTCCCGTTTAGAAAGCAACTCCTTCAAACGCAAGAGACAGAAGCTATCTGAAAGCCCCGTGGACAGCAGCTGCTGCTGCCCCCTGAGGCCGTGCCCTGCTCCCTAGGTGCAGCGGCACGTCTGCCCGAGAGCCCACCAGCCATCGCGGCGGGGGCTCCGGAGGCTACCTGGAGCACGTGTTCCGGCATGCAGCCCAGGAGCTCTTTGGGATCCACGTGGATGAGGTCACCTACAGACCCCTGAGGTCAGTGAGGAGGGCTGGAGCTTGGGAACAGGTTAGCCCAGTTGGGACAGCCTCGGCCTGGGTCCCCTGGCTGAGGTGGGCTTGGAGGACAGCAGGCTGGGTTTGGCAAAGACCCGGGGCACCAAGTAGGAGCTGAGACCTCTCCGGCCAGAGCTCTCCAGGGCTCGGCCTCCCCAGGTTGGTGGCCCTCGTTGGGAGGGAGTGGATTCCCATCCTGAGGATCGGGACACCAAGCAAAGTGAGCTTCCCACCCTTCCCTTCCATCACCGTCCTCCACGGAGGAGCTGGTCGGGGTGGCCCACATGCCCGCCGGGGTGGGAGGCAGGAGGGAGCCCAGCCTGTGCTCCCCTCAGGAACAAGGACTTCCAGGAGGTGACCCTGGAGAAAGAGGGCCGCATCCTGCTGCACTTCGCCGCCGCCTATGGCTTCCGCAACATCCAGAACCTGGTGCAGAAGCTGAAGCGAGGGCGCTGCCCGTACCATTACGTGGAGGTCATGGCCTGCCCCGCAGGTAGCTGCGGCGTGGGGGCCCTTCCCAGGGCTGCAGGAGGGGTGGGAGCAGAGCTCCGTCTCCTCCCCGGCCTGAGGGGCCCGGAGGCTCAGGAGAGCCAGTGTGGGAAGGGGCTGGGCTGTACCCCCCGTGTGCAGGCATCTGCCCGTGACCGTGTTCTCGCCTGCCCTGCTCTGCGACAGGATGCTTGAACGGCGGAGGCCAGCTCAAGGCCCCCGGCACAGCCAGCAAGGAGCTGCTCCAGCACGTGCAGATGCTGTACAACGCGGTGAGGACGCAGGTGCCAGAGGATGCACCTGGCATCCAGGAACTGTACGAACACTGGCTGCAGGGCAAGGGCTCAGAGCGGGCTGGCCGCCTGCTGCACACAAGCTACCGCCCGGTGGAGACAGCCAGCTCTGGCCTCAGCATCAGGTGGTAGGCTGCCTCCTCACGGGGCTGCCGGACCCACCCAGCCGGTACTGGGACTCCCACGAAGCTCATGTCCTGAGACCCCAGCCCAAAACCCTGACTGAGCTGCAGGGATGTGCTGGAACCCACACAGAAATGGGACTCCGGACCCAGAGCCGGTCAAGGGGACCTCCAGCCCACCCTCACCCACACTCCCCATGGCAGGAGACCAGAGGTTCCATGAGGTCCCAGAACCTCCCTGTGGGCCCAGGTCTGCGATCAGTGTTCTCTCTGCTGCCTGGAGACCCAGGTAAGGCCCGGGCCCGTGGGCAGCTTAAGGCAGAGCAAAAGTGGGATTCCTCCTCCCCATTCCTGGAGTCACCGTGCCAGGCTGGTGGAGAGCCCTCCAGCCCTGGATGGCAGGGAACACTGGCCAGAGAGGAGCGTGCAGCCCACAGCACCCCACGCTGGGGATGGCGTACCTGCCCCACTTGGAACTGGGCGTTGAGGACGCCGTGGTCTCTGGGACCTGACAGCTTGCATTTCTGCGCAGTTCCGGGCAGGAAGCAGGTTCTGTTAGAGAGACCCCGTGAGGTCAGGTGCTGAGTCCCATCTGCACAGCTGGGTCCCCCTTACGGGGGTGGGGGAGAGGGCAGAGCGGGGTGAGACCGCTTTGCGTGGTGTCACAGAGTTCCCCGTCTAATAAAGGGTCTCTCTGAAAACGCTTCCAAGTCCAAGAGGATCCGCCAGCATCAGAAAAGAACCCTTCCACAGCTTTATTCAAAGTTCAGGAGCCCTGTGCACCCCAGCACGCATCCCAAACACCCAGGCCTCGGGGCTCACACCCACCCCAGAGAGGGGCCTCACATGTCCAGTGCCAGGGTGCCCACTCTCCAAGTCTGGACAGCCAGCTGGGCAGGGCCGTGGAAGGTGCCAGAGGCAATCCTCCCGTCGGCTCAGTCGGCCAAGGGGTGAATGAAGGAGGAGAAATGTGCTGCCTGGCCCCACAGCTGGTCCTCCGGGGGCTCACTTCTGTCGAGGTGTGCCCAGGAGCCCCCACTGCAGGGCCAGGAGAGCCCGGGCCTGCGGCTGCAGCGGCTCAGCCGCCTGCTGGAAGCTCGCCCGCTCCTTGCAGAGTGCCTCCAGGACCTCGGCTGGGGCTGCCTTCCCCGTGAACTTGCGCACAGACTCCTCTCTGTAGGGAGAGGGGACGCCGTGGGGAGACTGTTGGGGAACTGCCAGGGGGTGTTGGCAGGAAACACTTAAAGAGCAGCCGCTCCCTGGTGCCAGTCAGCCCAATAACCAGTCCCCTGGCACCTTTTGCAGTACCCAGATGACGCTAAGGGGGACCAAAGGACAGCAGGCCAGCCACGGGACACCTGCTCTGGGGTGCAGCCCCTGGGGTGGGCACAGGGCCTCCCAAGAAGGCCGGGGACGCCAACCAGTACTCACGCCACCCTTAGGAAGGGGTTGTAGAGCAGCTCCTCGCTCAGGGTGGATGGCACTGTGGGAAGGTCGTCCTCATCCCTCTTCTGGAATGATCACAGGCCCCTGTCACAGCCCTATCTTGAGAGCCCCAAGCAACTTGGCTCCACTCAGCCCTGCCCCTCCCTGGGGGCGGGAGCAGAAGAAGGGCTTCCTTGCCTCATCTGGTCCTCGAGGATGGCCACCCCACCAGCTGCAGAGGCCCCTACCAAAGCCACCCACTCCTCCCCTACCTAGTAGGAACCTCAGTCAATGGTGGACCCCTAGCTAAGCCAGGCCTGGTCATGTCTGACTCCCGCTTTAGCCCCCCTCCTCAACCCCAGCCTTCGTCCACCCTCCAAACCTCTAGGAGGAGAGGGGTGGGGTGGCCGCACCTTGGCCCATGACAGCTTTGCTCTCACGTGGTCATTGCCGGGCTCCACTTTCTGTGCAAACTCAAGGTTGCCCAATGTGTGTTCATGGCCACAGAACACCTTCTGGAGAAAGGAGGCACTCAGGGGGTGCACAGCGCTGCCACGGGCAGAGATGGGGGGAGGCGCTCACCTGGGCGTGCCCGGCCCCTCCCTGCACTCTCGCACCCCACGCCTGGTCTGCCCAGGCTCCTTGGCTGGAGTGCTCATTCTGTACCCTCATGGCACCAGTCAGGGTCAGAGTGTGCGGGTTGTGCAAGGTGGCAAGACCCTGCAGGAGGGGAAGGGATGGCCACTCACCGTCTCGGGGGGCAGACTGCCCAAGGTCTCCGTCAGGCTCTCGTACATCTGCTGAGCTGTGCTCTCTAGGCGCAAGCCGCAGCCGGCCACCGATAGTGCATCCCCTGGGGAGGACAGCAGGTCAGAGAAGGTGGGGCAGGGTCACAGGCAGGCAGGGCTGGTGGGGCGGGGCACCCAGTACCCGAGAACACCGCGGGTGGATCCGGACACTCTTCTTCCCATAGAAAGTAGCTCATGTGGCCGGACGTGTGGCCTGGCGTCAGGAGACAGCGCACGTGGATGGCCCCGAACTGCGGCAGAGGGGCGGCTGCTGGTGAGGCGGGAGAGCCCAAGGCGATTCCCCGCCCTCCCGGGCGCACGCTCACCCGCAGCTCCTCGCCGTGCACCAGCCTGCGGGTCAGCGCGCAGATGCGCTCGTCCGCGCCCAGCACGGCCAGTCCGGGACGCAGCCGCGCCAGCTCCGCGTTGCCCCGCGCGTGGTCCCTGCGGACGGGTGGGAGCAGGATCACTCCTGGGTCGGGGTGGGGCAGGGGCGATGCCCTCGCGCCTCGGCCCGCCCCGACCGCGCTCACCAGTGGTGGTGGGTGGTCAGCACGGTGGTCAGTGATACCCCCTCCCGGCCCACGATCTCCAGCAGCTGAAAGGGACGGGAGTTAGGGAGATGTGGAAGAGCCCGGTGGCCGCCGCACCCCTCTGTCCCCCAATTAGGGCGCCAAGTGTGATGTACACAGAGTCCCGGGGGGTCGGGGGGCGTGGAGGTACGGGAGACCCAGCAGACAATGACTGAGCGCCCAGGGCGTAGGACAACGGCGAGGCACCAGGGAGCGGAAAAACGGGGGTCAGGGACGGTCCTAACTTCAGGGCAGCCCCGAGGTCATCCGGGAACCGTAATCGCCATGTGCCCAGAGATCAGAGAGCAGGGGAAGGGCCTGCTCCAGCCACGGTGGTCGGGAGACCCCAGCGGCGCTCCCCGCCGCCCACAGGCTGCCCTCACCCTCTTGGGCACGGCCACGTCCACGGCCACAGCCTCCCGCGTGTGCTCCTCGATGACCAGGTACATGTAGTTATCCTCGAGCACCGGGATGACCTTGACCTTCATGGCCGCAGAGCTCAGGCACCCCGCGTCTCCTCGCCGAGAGGCCCCCAGGCTTCCGAACCCCTTCCTCAGGGCGGGGGCTTCCCTCTCCGGACCAAGGCAGGGCTGCGCGAGGGAGGGGTCAGCTCCTCACACACATCGGGGGCCGGAAAGGGAGCCCGCTCGCTGCTCCGCGGACTTCCCGGAGCTCCGGCGCGGAAGCCCACGCCCCAGGCTCAGGCCAAGCCGGCCAGCGGCAGCGACGACAACGACCGCGCCGCCACCGCCGCCCGCAGCCGCGAAGGCCCCGCCCCTCGCGGCGACGCAACCGCCCGCCCCGCCCTCTCAAGCCACGCCCCGTCCGCCGCTCAGCGCGTCGCGCTTAGGCCACACCCCCGGGCCCGCCCCGCCCCCCTCCCGCCGCGGCGCTACACGGGCCGCGAACCGTTTCCTTACCCGCACGGGCTGACTGCGCGGACCGCCTCAAAGACTACCGGACAGAGACGGGTCTCAGGCGCTGGCCACGGCGCCTTAACGGAGCGCGGCGCTCGGCCCGGCCGCCGCCGTGGCCCGTGCCCCGGCGTAGGGAGAGCGCGTGCGCATGCGCGCGCGTGCCCGATGAGGGCCGCACGCACGTCGGGGACCGCAGCGCCCGGCGCTCGGGCGCCGCCTCCAGGGAGCCCTCCGGGCGCCGGGGCTGAGCCCGTCCTCCTGAGGCCCCCAGTCCCTCGACTGGAACGTCCGCGGCCCTTTCCCTCAGGCTGGGGGCGGGGGAATCTGTCCAGTTTGTTCACCTGCCCATCCCAGCGCCCAGCAGTGGGCACACAGAAGGCGCCTACTGTGCGAACGCCCACGGCAAGGCAGGGCACCTTGCGCGAGGACAGCAGTGACGGCGGCGGTCGTTCCATTCTGTGCTGGGCCTTCTCCTGAACTCCTGGTTCCATCAGGCCCCAGAATCAACGCTGCAGCGCCCGTCTGCGTTTCCGAGGTGAAGGATGGGTAGCCATATACGGAAGGAACCGAGAGTCCCCCTCCCTGGCTCCCCTCGTGGGTGGGGCCCCAGACACCCCCGGGACCAGCAGGGGGCCAGCAGAGGCCTTGGCAACACAAGCCACTGTGTTGCAGCAACAAGCGGGTTGGCAAGGCGGCACTGCCCTTGGGGAGGCCAGAGCCCTTTCTGCCTATGGAGCATGCAGCAGCCACAGCCCCCAGGCCGAGACCCCCGCCTGGGGCCACTGAGAATGTGAGTCTCTCCAGGACACTTCTGCTTCTGCCATGGCGCCGGGGTTCCTCCCTAACCCCTCAGAGGCCAGGAGAAACTGCCCTCAGTCTGTGTGTGGAGGCGGTACTGGGGAGGGGGCAGTGCATGGCTGGCAGCTCTCCTTGGGAGTGGAGGCCACTCCTCAAGCCTAAGACACAAGTGGGCGATGGGGGGTGATGCCTCCCCAGGTTCTGCCCCAAGCGGAAGACTGGGCAGCCTGCCTCAAGACAGAGCTGCCCTCGGAGCTGGAGCTGAGCGAGCAGCAGCGCCTGCAGGTGCGGCGTGAGGCCCTAGGGTGCCAGCCAGCAGGCGGGAGGGTCCCCCCGGGCACCGCCTCTTACTCTGACCACCCACAGATCTCCAAGGAGTTGGTCGACCTGCAGATCTCAGCTCACCGCCTGCGGGAGCAGCATGAGGCTGAACTCTTTGAGCTGAAGAGTGAGGTGGGTGCTGGCAGGTGCCCACGCGTGCCGGCCCAGGTACATGGCGGGAGGGTGCATACCTGGGACCAGTGCTGTGAGGGGTCCAGGTATGCTCATGGGACTGTACACGCTCATGCAGTGTCTGTGATACCCACATCTCCCGTGTGTGCTGTGTGTGCCTGTATGCTCCCAGGTGTCGACTTACCCTGGGTGGCCTGGGAGGCAAGTGCACCTGCTCACCCCATCACCCTACAGGTCCTACGGCTGGAGAGCCGGGTGCTGGAGCTGGAGCTGCATGGAGATCGCACAGCCCCCCGAGAGGCTGCCTTGGGGTGCCGCCAGGAGCTGGCACGGGGGCTCCAACACAAGGCCTGGGAGCAGGGACGCTCCATCCACCACAGACCCCAGGTCGCCGTGAGTGCCTGGCTGGGTGGGAGCCAAGCAGGGGTGCAGCATTGACAGTGAGGTTGGGACCAGCTCTCTCCTACAGGCACAGCCTGAGGACTTCCTGAGCCCTAAGGATGAACAGCAGAAGCTGCGGAACAGCGTGAGTGTGCAGCCGCCTGGCCTGGGGACCAGTCCGGATCTGTCCTAGCCCAGGTGTTGGGCAGCGCCAGGAGCCCAGAGCTTGTGTACCCTGCAGGGGGAGTGGAAGCGCACGCTGGAGGAGCACAAGGCCCAGAGACAGGCACTGGAGACCCGTGTGTGAGTGGCTGCCTCACGAGGGACAGGGAGGACGCAGTACCGCACCAGGCTCGGAGTGGCTTTTCCCGAGAACCGGGGGAGTCCCCGCCCTGGGTCCAGCCAAGCTTCACACGCATGTCCGCAGGGCAGACCTGGGCCGGCGGCTGCAGGGAGCCCGAGAAGAGGCCAGGACAGCTGGGCAGCAACTAGCGGCACAAGCCATGGTGAGGCCCCGCCCTCCCCACGTTGAGGTCTAGCAGGTGGCGTCCTACAGTCAGCAAAGGCCCACCTCGTGGAGTGGGGCTTCGAGGCTGCCTCCACCCCCAGGTGTTGTCTGCCTGCCAAGACCAGCTGCGCCAGGCGGAGGCAGAGAACGCCCAGCTGCAGCTGCAGCTCAAGAAGCTGAACGAAGAGTATGCCGTCCACTTGCAGCGATGTGCGCGAGCCGTGGCCGTGAGCACCGGGTGGGGTGGCCCTGTGGCGAGGGAGGCCTCGCGTCCCGGGGAGACCAAGCCTAGCCTGGGTGTGCCAGACTGCTTCCGGAGACCCCGGGGTCCCTGCGGGCTGCACTGCCTCGGCCGCTCCCCAGAGGGGGCTATGGGAAGCGGGGTGCGCCCAGCAAGCCCCGCCCTCCCCAGGCCTGGCCCCACCCCCTTCCCGCCCCCTCCCCTCCAGGAGTACGCGAACGGCGCCGGCCAGGAGCCGGCAGCCGCAGCCCTCCGCACGTTCCTGGAGACCACTCTGGAGCACATCCGGGCAGCGCACCGCAGCCGTGAGCAGCAGCTGGCCCGGGCCGCTCGTGCCTACCGCAAGCGCCTGTCAGATCTGAGCCGTAGGCACGAGGAGCTGCTGGCGACCCGCAGGTGGGCCCCTCCCTGAGCCGGGCACCGGGGTGGGGTGGCCCTATGTGACTTGGCATGTGGCTTAGTGTGCAGCAGGTGCTGGCAGACTCCAGTGGGGCACCTGGGACCCCCAAAGCTACTTTTGACGCAGCCACCTTACACCTGGAGCCCCAGTCTCTGCACCTGGTCACCAAACTCGGCCACCCAGAAGACCAGGCCAGGCAGGAGACAAAGCTCCGGAAGCTCCAGGCCCAGGTGAGCGTTCCCTGCTGCCCTACACTGGCCTTGGGGCAAAGCACCCCAGAGCACACCCCAGGCCCATCACAGGCTCAGCAAAGACCCAATTGCTGAGCAGCCGGCCTCATTCAGCCGACTGAGAGTCCCTAGCACTGCTCACCACGCTCATGCTGCCGCTCTTGTTCCTACAGAAGGGGCCCAGTGAAGCCTCCCTGGGGGTCACAGACCCACAGTGAGTACCCTGGGGTGGGTGGGTGGGTGGGGGACCTGCAGGGGGTCATTCATTTATTCCCCAACTCTAAGCCCTGGGTGGGGTTTTGGTAGCAGTGGTGAACAACGTGGCCCATCTGTGCCCTTGGGTTTTGGTCTGTATGGGAGACAGCCAAATGCCCGGGTGAAGTGGGGCCCCGACAGGAGAGGGGCTAACCTTGAATGGAGGGCCAGGGAGAGCCCCAGAGAAAGGGACATTTCAGTGAGACCCAGGGAACCTAAGGATGAAGAGGTGTGGGGGATGGCCAGTAGAGGCCCTGGCCCGGGGTGGGGGGGACAGGACAGAAGCAGGTTGCCTGGTGACTTTCACAGCCCTTGCCTTTGGGCCTCCATGTTCCTGCACAATGCACAAGGGCTTGTGTCAGCTTATGTCCCAGAGTTTTGAGAAATAAACCCCTAGAATGTGGCTTAGCCCTCTGTGAGCAGCCGGTGGGCCCTCTGGGCCCGGGTTGCCCTGCCCCCATGTACCGATGGACGGCTCAAAGGCCCAAGCAGGGTTGAGTGGACAGGCGGGCACATGCTGTCCCAGGCAAGCCAGGGATCTAAGGGTCCCAACTTGAGCAAGGTCAACACCTGAGAGGACGCTGGCCCTCCTGCCTGTCCCTCTCTCTCCTCACAGGGGCCAGGAAGCTGCCTCCTGGGCCCAGATCCACCAGAAGCTCCAGGACTTCTCCCGCGGCACCCAGGTAAGAGGCAAGGCTGGCTGGGGCCTTTCTCACACTGTCTGGCCCTGTGGCTTACGCCCTCCCCATGCCAGGCGGAGCTGGAACGCGAGCGGGCACAGCTGCTAGTGCGGGCCACGATGGCTGAGGAGCAACTTTCTGAGCTACAGGAGTATGTGGACCAGCACCTTGGCAGGTGGGCTGGGTGTGACCTGCAGGCCTCGGTCCCAGGTAACAGCACCGCCAGGCCGGTGACCAACCCGGATCCCTCCTAGCAGGTACAAGCAGGAGATCCTGAGGCTGAGAAAGCTCACGGGTACACAGGACGCCTGGGGAGTGGGGACCACACCGCCCATCAAGCCCCGGCACCCAAGGACCCAAAGCCGCTAGCCAGTTGTCAAACTCAGGGCAGAATTCTTCTTCACAGCCAGCATGGAGCCCTCCTCAGAGCACCCCCTCGGGCGGGAGCAGGGTCGGGGGCTGTCACTCCACCCGGCCTCCACCCAACAAGAATCCGAATGAGTCCACTGAGTCTTTATTGTATGCAAATGGTCAGCCAGCCTGAGAACCGGGGGGCCCAGGGGCTGATGCAGAACTGGGTCCTGGGGACACCTGCCCAGCCAACCTGCTACTCGGGACATCGTACGCCCAGACCCGGTCCACACCCTCACCCATCACAGCCACAGGCCGCCATGTGGGGAGGGGGAAGCGCCCCGACACCACTCGGGCCCCTTCGGGCAGCTCTGCCTGCAGCTTGTCTTCCAGCAGTGGGAGCTATGGGAGAGAGCAGGAGGATAGGGCGTGAAAGATGGAACACGGCCGCCCTGCCCAGGTCCTCCAGGCCTAACAGGTTCGGGGAGGACGTCCTGCGCCTCCCCTGCCGCTAGCAGCCCCAGACCTACCACGCTAGGGGCCAGGAACACGGACACATTGCGGCAGTCCCTCAGGTCCACCTGCAAGAAGAGGTCGCCCCGGCAGGGAGTAGAGCCCCAGCCAGGAGCAGGTCTGGTGGGCATGGGGCCACCGTGGCTTCCAAGTCCTGGCCCCAACCACGCAGGCGGCCGGAGAACCCGCTCCCGAGCCAACACAGCACTGAAGTGTGGAGGTCGGGTGTGGGGTCTCAGGGGCTCCGGACTCCCTGGGTTACCTTCCAGAGGTCCTCACGGCGGTAGCAGACGCTGCCGGCACAGCCCGCCCTCCACGCGTGCAGCCGAGCCAGCGCCACCAGCCAGGGGTTCAGCTCGTAGCCCACGGCCGGGCGGAGGCCGCACCTGTGGGCGGCCAGCACCTGTGGGCACAGGAGACTGTGGGGACCCGCCGGCGGGCAGGGCGCGGGCGAGGGGCCCCCACCCCGCACGCCCTCCTTACAATCCTGCCGTCCCCGGAGCCCAGGTCCGCCGTCTTCCCGGGGCGGCCTCGCAGCAGCGCCAGCACGTGCTCCACCTGCCGCGCACTCGCGCCCGCGTACGGCACCTGCGCAGGGAGGCAGGCGGGGCTGGGTCCCCCCGCGCGCGCCCCGGGCCCCCCGCGCCGCCGGCCCCCGCCCGCGCCGCACCTGCAGCCGCAGCGGCACGCGCCGGAAGCCGGGCTGCAGCAGCAGCGCCCACACGGCGTAGGCGGCCAGGCCCGAGCCCGCCGCCGCCTGCAGCAGCTCCCGCGCGCCGCGCCGCCGCCCGCGCAGCTCCGCCAGCGCCTCGCCCGGGTCGTCCTGCTCCATGGCCGCCGGCGCGCGGCTCCGGGACGTCCCGCCGCAACGCGCCCGCCCGGCCCCAGGAGGCGACGCCGGAAGGGGCGGGGCGGAGGCCTCGGCAGGAGCCGGAAGCGGCCGTCCACTGGCGCTCCGGCCGGGGCCCGGGGCCCTTCCCGCGCGTTCCGGGCCGCGGAGCCTGCTCCCCCCGCCCCCACCAGCCCCGGCCCCGCTCGAGGCCTGCGACCCCGTGGACCACGCGTCCCCGCGCAGGGAGACGCGACACGGCCGGCGACCTCAGGAGGGTTAGACGCGCCAGGGAAACGGGCCCTGCGCCGGCGGCCGTGGAGCTCGGGGCGGCGACGAGGCCGCAGCCGCCCCGGGGAGGCGCGTGTCGGCCCACAGGGACAGCCCGAAGGCCAGTCCCCCGGCCCCCCCTGCCCGGGGCCGGGCTCTCTGTGGCTGTGGCGGGGAGCTGGCCCACACACGGGGTGCCAGAAAGCGCCCCAGGAGGGGGAGTGCACCTTCCTTCTCCAAACATGACCCAAAACCTGAGACTCGAGAGGCGACCTGGCAAAGCCTGCGGGTGGAAGACGGAGGTGGGGCCGGACTCCCTCCTCATCCCACCCCGAGGCGGGGCGTCCCAGGACTGTTGAGGGGCTTGTACCCACCCACGGCCCTGGTCAGGAGCCTGGGCGTCAGCCCCCACCCCCAACTACACACGGCCCCACAGGCCTCCCTGTACTGGGCCCCAGCCGCCCCCAGTCCCAAAAGACAGGTGCCCCTGGTGGCGGGGAACCCCAGTGCCCTGCTCCCAAGACCTGGGCACTGGGGAGGTGAGGTGGCCCCACCTGGCTCACAGCATCTTGTCTCCTTTGGGTCTTTCATTCCTTGCATCATTGCCGGTGTCTAGAGCCGGCACCAAATAAAAGCTTGTTGGGCAGACGAACACACCTAACCCGATTCCTCCGTGCACACCCCACAACGCCCGTGTTCCCGTCCCGCGCTCTGCTCCTCCACCTTCAGGCACCGGGCAGCTGGCTGTGTACCCAAGTGAGTGTACGTGCCCGGGGGTGCCCCACAGGCCAGGTCCCGTAGCCCACGGCCCCCCCACACATGCTCACCCGCACCCTTTCCCTCTGGCCCCTTCCCCCAGGCAGGAACAAAGCCCCTGACCCAGGACTTGGTGCTTCTCTGGCCCTGTTAGCCACACTCACAACTGCCCTTGCTGCACTTTCTCCGAGGAGGGTGAGTGCACGCGAGGCTCAGGCACTTCCTAGGGCAGGTGCGTAGAGACCGCGGTCCAACCAAGAGCTTACCCCATAGCAGCTGCCCCTCGATTTCTTAGACAGGTGGTCCAAAGGGCAGTCCACAGTGGCCCCTGGTGTGGCCAGGAGCCTCCTTCCAATGAAAATATGTGCAGAGCTGACCAGAAAGGACAGAGACCAATGGTGAGGGTCTGCTTAGCCCTAGAGAGGAGGCCGTCCTTGGCGCCCGTCTGGACAGTGCAAAAACCTCCCGACAGGAGGAGGACCAGGCGCCTACCCTCCTCTCCTCCTCCTCTAATCTTTGCTAAGTCAGTCTTTGGCGAGGGGAAGGGGGCAGACAGGAGATAACCGTCTGCAGTCCAGAGAGGAGGCCCAGGCTGGAGATCAACATGTGGAATCATCAGCATCCTGACAGTTTTTAAAGCCACAAGGCAGGTCCAGCTCTCCAGTGCAGGAATAGTAACAGGAGGAGAGGTTCAGTGCCTGAGCACGGAGCACCCCATGGTTGGGGGTTTGGGAAGAAGGTAGCAGCAGAGAACCTCAGGAGGGGCAGGTGGGCAGAAACCCACAGGAGCCTACCTCCCCTACCCATAATTGTCAGCCGAATCTGGAGGAAGGGGCCCTGCCTCAGTTCCTGCCCAATAGATGACACAGCCTCTGGCCTCCACCTTCACCGTCGGGCCCTTCCTCAGTGTAGACTGGCAGGGAAGGACGGGAAGCTGCTTCCTGGGCTCAGCCCATCCGCCTACACAAACACACACACCCACAACCTGAGCTTTGGCTCTCTTGGGAACTGTGGGGTTGGGGTGAACAGAGTCCACTTGTCTCCAGTCCGGGAGCCCCTGCAAACACCCCAACCCCAGGGCCACTCAGCCTCAGGCCCTGGGCTTTGTCCCAAACTGCAGTGGCCTTTTGTGTGGCTGAGGCTGAGGAAGAAGGCGGAGCCAGCAACAATAGGGCCAGTGGCAGAAACGGTCCTTGGAGACCCCACTGTATGCCCCTGCACTCCAGCAATGAGCAACAAGCCTGACTCTACAGAGATGCTCTGCACGGACGACTGGAGGGGCCCATCTTTCTCCGAGGGTGGGACGGGGCCAGGAACAGTGGACTGCAGCGAGAAGTCCAGCCCGAGGCCAGGCTGCACCCCCTTCCCTCACAGGCCAGGAGTGATGTCTGCCCACCTGCCACCACTAAGGGACCCTGCTGCCTTAGACCTTGGTGGTTACTTTCTCCACCCCCACTCTGAGCGATAGCAGCACCTGGCGATGAAGCCCCCCGAGCGGAGGCTCACGTGGAGAGGAGGGTCCCTGCTTCCCCCCAAGCCAAGCAGCAGCAGCTCCTCCCCAAGGCACAGGCCTGGGCCACTCTCCCACTCACTAGCTGCTTAGCCTTAGATAGGGCACCCTGCCCTGAGCCTGTGTCCTACTCTGAAGCAAGAATCGGAGCGGCCCGCAGGGCGGCGGGAGCTCCGACGAGGGCCAGCTCAGGCACCGGACACCACCTCCGCTGGCTAAGGAAAGCCGTGTTCTTACTACTCATCACTCTCGCCTCCCAAGCAGCTGGTGCCGCCGGGAGGCAACCCCACAGCACCCCTCGACCAGACCCACTCAGTGCCCTGCTCCCAGGCCCCTCCGTCCAGGGCCACCTCCCGGGTGGAGGTGGCTGGTGTGGGCAGCTGCATAGGCACGGCTAAGTTCCTGGAAATGAGGCGCACAGCCCAGCGCCTCACGGAGGTGGCTCCGGCCCATGGAGAGGAAGGGGCCCAGATGCCGCCGTGCAGCAGGGTGTGAATGGAGGCCGGCCCCCAGCCCCCGGACTCCCCCACCGGGAACAGTGGCAGGGTCTGTCCTCTGTAACAGACTCCCGCAGCTCTGTGTCGTGGGCAACCCTGCGGACGGTTCCACTGATCACTGTGGGGAGACACTGGCCAGCGGCATGCAGGGGAAAGCGGGCCTCAGACTCCCCCCACAGCTAAGATTCGCTGGGACAGGCAGCCAGCGAGCAGGAGCTCGGGGTCACTGCAGGGCCTGCAGGCACCGGGCATGAAGGGGACATGGTGAGGGTAGGTCCTGCCGTCTCCTGGACCATTCTAGGCCTCCCCCCACTGGAGGCAGAAAGGACAAGGCAGGCCACCAGACCCTCCCTCGGCGCCTGACGGCACCTGGGGACCTGAGAGAGCATGTGGGCCCCTGACACATGCACATTCACGCATCCACAGACATGGGTCTAGGGGCCGTGCCCCACATGCGGGCATGACTTACGTGCAGGCCGTGGGTGTCCAGAGGCACGCTCTTTACACACCCACCTTAACACATGCACACCAGCGTGCGGAAACCCTGTGGCTTCCCAGAGCTGCCTCCTTGGGCCCAAAGACACCAGCCCAACCTGGGTGCATGGCAGGACGCTATCGTGAACCTTGGGGTCTCTGGTCTGGCTCCTGAGACAGAACAGAAAGACCCCCATCCCCTGTGGGGTCAGGCTCCGCTTCTACAGGAAAGTAAAGAGCTGGGCCTGGTGCCCTACAGGGAGGCAAGGCAGCGTCTCCATGGTGACCAGGCACCCGCTGGACTCCAGGAGCCCCTGACAGCCCCGGCCGGACGCTTTGATTCTGTCCCCTCATTCCCTCTTCCCAGCCCTCGAAGACCGAGAGTCTGGCCAGCCCTTTCCTGAGTCCTGAGGGGCTGCCCGCCTCTGTCTCTCCGACCTGTCCGCACTGGCTGTGTCATCTCTAGCAGCCCGCTTCACTCTCGTGCCTCAGTTTCTCCCTCTGTCCAGTGCGGAAGACGGCGCGTCCCCACCCCCACCTCTGTCGCCATCAGCACCGAGCCCGCGGGCGTGCGGGGGCAGTCCTGGACCTGGGTCCTCGCGCACTGCGAGAGCGGGAGGAGGCCGCGCGGCTGCTGTCTGGGTGCGGCGTGGCCTGCAGGAAAGGGCCGGCGCTCACGGGGACCCCAGCACACGCATCGGCCCCCCGCTCGGCCGGCAGCCCCTGCAGGACGCCGCCCGCTCCGCGAAGACCTGCGCGCCGGCGAAGGGCCGCGCCGGGCGCAGGCAGGCGATGCGGGGCGCGGGCGGGAGTCCGGGCCGGCCAGGGTCGGGCGCAGCGCCCCGGCCGGGAACAGCCCCTGAGCCACGACCTCCGAACGCGCCACGGACCGCCGCCGCATGCTGCCCGGCGCCTGGGTCAGGGCAGGAGGCGCCGAGGCGGCGGCCCTCTCGCCCCCACCCTCCCCCGAAGCCAGCGGCGGCCGCGGCCACCTGGTTCTCGGACCCCGGGGCGCCGGAGGGGCAGAGGCGGCCTCGCGGGGCTTCGTACCTGCCGTCCCAGCCGCAGCGGTGCTCCGAGGAGCGGGCGCGGGTGCCCGGGAGCCCCGAGCCCCGCGCGCCCCGAGCCCCGCGCGCCCCGAGCCCCGCGCGCCCCGAGCCCCGCGCGCCCCGAGCCCCGCGCGCCCCGAGCCCCGCGCGCCCCGGGGCGCACGTCGGCCCGCAGCCCTGGGGGCGGGGCAACGGCCCAGGCGGCCAACGGCGTCGCGGCGCAGGAACTTTCCGCCAATCGCAGCGGCGCTCGTGGGGGCGCGCGGCCGGGCCGCGGCCGGCGGGGCGCGGAGGACCGAGCGCGGGCGCCGCGTCGCCTTCTCGCCCGCCCCCTCCGGCCGCCGTACGCGCCCTCGTCCTCCAGACCTCGGCGGGCTGCGGCGGGAGTAACGCCCACTGGGACCTCGCTGGGGGGTAGGAGGAAGAGAGGCTCCTCTCGGGTGGCCCTTTCCTGGAGTGGGCCCTGGGCTTCCAGACCCCAGCCTGCCCCGGCCGGGCTCTGCCGGCGCGTCCCAAGAGATGGCACCGTACCCTAGGGATGGGGGCCAGAGGCTGGGCCCCCGTGGGCAGCATGGAAAGGCAGGAGCCAGAGCCGCAGAAGGAGGCTCCCAGCAGGTCCAGACAAGCTGAGTGGGCGCCAAAAAGGCTGGAGCTGAGGGGAGAGGCTGGCAGCCCCGAGATCTCCTGGTAGCGAGGACTTCCCCTGGGGGGAGGGTGTGGGGAACAGATAGCCAGGTAGGGACTGGGGAGAATCCAGGCAGCGGGGAGGAGCAGACTGCCTTGGCAAAGGCCAGGAACAGGGCGAAAACCCTGGGCCAGATCACGGAGGCCCTAGGCACAAAGCCTGGAGTCCAACCGTGTACTGGAACCCTTGGGGTCACTAAGAGCTTTAACCAAGGTCTGCAGGAAACAGCACAGACTCGCCACCTATGGGTGCGAACCCTCCACCCGACCATCGCCCTACCCCAACCCCCCAGCTACTCCTGAGCCTGAGGGCATGGCTGACACGTAAGGGAGGTGGCCCCAGAGGGAAGCGAGAGACACCCGCAGGCTACAAGAGACCCCCCCTTGCTCTGGGCAAGGAGAGTGAGAAGCAGCGAAAACACCAAGTGTAGCCTGTGTCTACCAACAGGTGGAGAAACCAACAGAGGGCTGTGAGGCCGCCTCAAAGAGGGGGGAGCTCGGGGGACACCTGGTGGCCTCCGGTGGTCAAGCATCTGCCCGGACGGAGTGCTGCTCCAGCCCCACCGTGGGCTCCTGGCTCAGCAGGGAACCTGCTTCTCCCTCTTCCTGCCGCTCCCCCGCTTGTTCCCTCTTTTTCTCTCTCTCTGGCAAATCACTAAACATTTTTTAAAGATTTTATTTATTCATTTGACAGACAGAGATCACAAGCAGGCAGAGAGAGAGGAGGAAGCAGGCTCCCCGCAGAGCAGAGAGCCCCACTCGGGACTCGATCCCAGGACCCTGAGATCATGACCTGAGCCGAAGGCAGAGGCTTTAACCTGCTGAGCCACCCAGGCGCCCCAATAAATAAAACATTTTAAAGAAATAAAAATAAAAAGTCTGGGGGCACCTGGGTGGCTCAGTTGGTTAAGGGTCTTCCTTTAGCTCAGGTCGTGATCCTACTCAGCGGGGAGTCTGCTTCTCCCTCTCCTTCTGCGCCTCTCCCTTACTCGTGCTCTCCCTTGTGTGTAAATAAAATCTAAAAAAGAAAAAAAAAGAAACTTTTAAAAAAAAAAGATTCCGACCCCTGGTAGAGCCCAGGTGAGCTTTGAGGGCGTCATGCTGGCGCCATCAACCAGACACAGACACCATATGATTCCACTTCTGTGAGGCCCCTGGAGCCGTCGAGTTCACAGAGACAGAAGGTAGGTGGTGGGCGGCAGGGGGTGGGGAGAGGGTGTGTGATGGAGACAGAGCTTCAGGTGGAAAGGTGGAGGAGGGGCCATCTGCACAGCGATGAGAATGTGCCAGACACTATTCAACTGCGACCTTAATTAAAAATGGTGAGGGGGGACGCCTGGGGGGCTCCGTGGGTTAAAGCCTCTGCCTTCGGCTCAGGTCGTGGTCTCAGGGTCCTGGGATCGAGCTCTGCATCGGGCTCTCTGCTCCACGGGGAGCCTGCTTCCTCCTCTCTCTCTGCCTGTCTCTCTACCTGCTTGTGATCTCTCTGTCAAATAAAGAAATAAAATCTTTTAAAAAAATGGTGAGGATGCCCATTTTACTCAAGTAAAAATGCAAGAGGTAGACAGGGCCTGTGCTGGGCACGTAGAAGGTCAAAGAGGTGGCAGAAGGAGGAAAGAGGGCATTCGGGGGGCAGCACAGCTGCCTGGGCTGAGGGGCACACGTCCCTTTCCCACCTCAGCGCAGGCTTGGGGTCGAGCCCTTGCCCCGGTCTCTAAGGCAGATGGTGGGTTCCAGGCGCCCTCTGGTGGCAGTGCGACGAGTCAGCGGCCGACCCAGCAGGCAGACCTAGGGCTCCTGCCCCCCCCCCCCAGGAATGCGGCAGTGCCTGCGGTGCAAGGGAAGGGTTCCTGGCCAGTGGCCTGGTCCAGAAGGAGCACACACACTGCCCCAACCCATCTCCTCAACATCAGGCTTCCCCTGCCCAGGCCTATTGCCCAGGGCCCAGCTGTCAGCCGCAGAAAACCTGGACAGGGCCACCTGTCTTCACAGGTGCTGCCCCCCACCAGCAAAGCCATGGGAAAGGGAGCCAAGAAGGCCGAGCCTGCCCTGGATGGGCCATGACCAGACTCACTGCAGGTGCTCAGCAAACACACAGGGAAGGCGTATGTGCCCCCGTGAGTGAGTGGGGGAATGGATGACATCCCAAATCTCGGGCAATTCCCCCACTGTCTATGCTCATTACAGGGCTACTTCACAGGCCCCCAGCTCCAGACCCTTCAGGGTCCTGACCCTCCAAAAGGGGCTCTCTCCATTCTCACCCAAAACCCAGTTCTTGGCAGGGGCCACCGTTGCTGCTGGAACAGGAAGCATCATCCCAGCTGGCCCCATACTCCAGCGGGGGGTGGCCCCACACGGCAAAGGGCACCTGACAGGAAGCCCGAGGTACTGGGGGCATAAGGAAGGAGCACTCATGATCAAGGCAGGTGCTGGGCTGGTCAAGGACCTGGGGAGCAATGGGAAAGCGGGGCAGATCCAGTGCGTGAGGAGGGCAGGAAGACATTCCAGGTGCAAGAAACAGAGCGAGAGTCCCAAGGACAGTATGGAGCCCAGGACAGACCAGGAACCAGGAGATGGCCTGTGGGAGGAGTGCAGGGCCAGCCCCAGGCCCATCAGCCATGGGAGAGCTTGGACTTGGCCTGGAAGGGACAGTGAACAGGGCCGAAAGGGTGAGAAAGCCTAGGGAGAGAAGTCACAGTCTTTCTTGACTTGCATGGGACCCACCTGGGCTCTCATTTCAGCAACAGCAGGGGAGAAGGAAAGGTGTGACCTGGATAGAGGCCAGCCCTGCCCGAGGCCCCAGCTAAGCCTGTGGCCATCCAGACCCTTGCAGCCAGGACCACCTGAATGTGCCGCTCCAGCTGGCCCAGACCGGAGCGCTGCACCCCCGGGGCGGAGCTGAGGGCTGCAGACAGCAGAGATAGTTCCCCAACAGAATGCCAGGAGGTGCCAGGAGCCTGCCAGCCCTGGGGGAGCCCAGTGATGGGCTCTCATGGCTCCCACCATGAACACTGGCCTGGGGTGCCCCTACGCAGCTTGACCCAGGGAGTCCCAGGGGCCAGAGTGACCAGCCTGCCCAGAGACCCCATTAGGGCCACGGCTGTGTCTGCCGAACCCTCTGGCTCCCCTTCAGCTGTGCCCCATTCCCTGACCTTCACCCTCCGTGGAACCCGGCCTTGCCCACCTATGGAGGCTGTAACTGGAGACACGTGGCAGCCAGGTTCCTGTCGTGGGGATGTGTTTTTCCCTTTGACAAGAGATCCGCCCCCAACACACCTGGCATCTTCTGGAGGAGCCAGAAACGCAGCTGCACACTGACTTGCAGCTAAAAATAACCATGGGCTCCAGCCAGGGCCCAGGAAAACATCCCATTGCTAGGAGACCGCTGCTCCTGGGAGACCGCCATTGCTAGGCGACGGGGTTGTCGTGGTGACAGCTGGGCCCGAGTCCTGCTCAACCCTGGCCGCTCCGCCCCTCTGCCCCTGGCAGATCGGGCCTGGGTCCGGGAGGAGGAAAGGCTGGGAGCAGGAGCCAGCAGCGGGCAGGCAGCAAAGGGGTCCACCCCCTGATGCCTGCGGTGCCCATGGCCACCCGGGCTTCCCCGTTCTCACTCCTGTGGGCACCTGTTCGTTCTGGCAGCTGAGCGGGGAGGACGGCTGGCTGCCCCCCACCCCAGGCCCCCCTGAACCCCCGCCAGGGAGAGTTGCAATGTCCGTCCGGCCCTGTGCCTCCTTAGCAGGATGGGGTACAGTGGGCCCCTTATAATCAGGCATGAGGCTCTCAGCACCTATGCTGTCCTCGGTGCCATGCTGACCTTCAGGGCCCCCACCTTGGACCCCAGACCTATTTGCCAGGAGGGAAGTACTTGCCTGAGCCCCCCCCAAAAGGAGGATTTGAGCCAAGCAGGTGGCTCCAGGCCCTCTGTACCCAGAGCCCCCCGGGCAGCGGCTTAAGGACCCTCCTTCGAAGAGGCTCAGGAAGTCCAGAGCCGCTGCCCTGGTCCTGAGGAGCCAGGAGGCCTGACCCCATCATGGGCAGCCCAGCCCCTGAGGTGTCAGCGGCTCCCTCTCTCACCCTCCCGTAACTAAAGAGCTGGAGACCTCCAGCAGTCTGGACCAGGGAGACTCCTCTGTGTCCAGGCACCAGGGCAAGGAGGGCTCCCGGCGAGGGGTGCTCCGGAGGAGGCGATGCCGCAGGGGAGGAATGTGGCCCTGGAGGAAAGCCAGTGTTGCTGAAGTTCCAACAAGGGACCCAGCGTCGGCAAGGCTGCGGCCAGCTGCGCAGGAGACTCAGGCTTTGATAGTGGACAGAGCCCCGGGAGCATGGACACCATGCACCATGGGGAGGAGGTGAGCTGCCCTTCAGCGCAGCAGAGAGAGGCCCGTGGGCTCAGGGCCGGGTAACAGGTGGGGAAGGGGGCAGAGCCCCAGGTACACGGGAGCCAGGGCTCCGCACGATCCTCTGAAACAAGGCTTTCCCCTGTTTGGATTCTTCCAAGGCGCGGTGTCTCCTCCAGCCTCACCGAGGGCAGCATGTGAGGCCCAGGCCCCTGTTGAGAGGAGGAAGCCCCTGGAAGCAGGAGGTTGAAACCTCGCCCTGCGGGTCACGCACCGTCCACGCCGCGGCCCACGCGTGTGGAGGCTGAACCGGAGGCCAGCCTGCTAGACCCGCACACCAGAAGTGACTGTATGGGCCGGACAACACTGTCCCAGGCACCCCAAAGGTCTTCATGCCTACCATGCTGACTGCCCCCACCCCTGCTTTGACCGGAGTCCGCACGAGGGCCAGACCGTGAGTCCTCAGCCCCAGCCATGCCAGAGAGCAGGCTTCACCCCAGCCTCGACAAGTGGATCCAGCGCCCCACACGCAGCCAGGCCGGCCCTCCAGCCCCCAAACAGGCTTCACCCTGCAGCTGCCCCGGCTCATGCCAGCCCCACTGGGTCCTGTTTCCCACCAGAATGCTGCCAACACCAGCTGTTTTCATTTCTCTCAGACACTCTCTCTCAAGGGCCTTCCTTAAGGCTCTTCCCCTAGTGCAAAGACCCCTCTCTGCTCTCCCACACCTGATCCTGCCACAGTCTCTGCTCCCAGGAGACCCTGCGATGGGTACCATTAGCCTCCATTCTCCACTCTGAGCCTGTGGGAAGCCCGGCGTCTCCAGGGGCCAGGAGGGAGCCCTGCACACCCAGCCCCTCTCCCCCAGCCTGGTCCCTCCAAAGTGGCCGCCGCCATCACCTCCAGGGGGTTCCAGAGGGAACTCGCCAGCTCAAGACCTCCAAACCTAAAGACCTGTGCACGCTCCTTCCTGGATAACCTCACCCATCCTCTCCTGCTTGGGGTCTCCTGTCAAGGGTCCTGTCCTCAGGACAGGCATCACCTCCCCAGAAGCACCCCTCCCCAGGAGCAGTCCGTGGTCTGGCGCCTGGATGCGGAGAAGTGTCCCCGGTCCAGCCACACCGCCACCCCCTCCTGAGGTCACCATCACGTGGCCCTCTTGAACCTTCATCGCACTTGTCACTCTCTGAGATGGTCTGGTGGTGGCTTGTTTCTGGGGTTTGCGGGGGGCTGGGCACTGAGGGGTTTCTGGGCCCGGCAGCCAGCAGGTGCGCCGAGATTTGAGGGCCGCGAAGGCCGCCGGCGCTGCTCCCCTCCGCTGAGCAGGAAGGGCTCGGAGGGTGAGGGGTGGACCACCCTCGCCCCCGCAGGTGGCATCCAAGGGTCGGGACGCGCGGCGCCGGCCCCACAAGACCGCGCACCCCCGGGCCAATCGCCGGCGCCAAAGAGCTCGAGTCCTCTCCCCCCCGCAGGATTCCGAGACCCCACTTCTCCGCGCAGGCAGGGCTCTCCCCCGGCCAGCCCTCCGGCCGCGCGCCCTGCCCGCCCCGCCCCGCCGTGCGCGCGGGTTTGTTGTTGTGCGAGCGCCCGCGGGGAAGGGTGGGGGTGCTGCCGGGCCGGCGCGTGCCCGTGGGCGCCGCGGCGGGAGCGCGCGGTGCGCGCGGCAGGGCGCGGCGGGCGGGGCGGGGCTCGGCATCCTCGGCGCCCCCGCCCGGGCTCGCCAACCGGATTGGCTCCCGGCGCCGGGAGCGCGCGAGGGCGCGGCGCGTAGAGCCGGGCGGGGGGCGCGCGCGGCGCCGCCGGCGGCCGCGGAGGAGCGCAGGGAGGAGGGCGAGGGGAGGGAGGAGGCGCCCGCCCCGGCTCCCTGCAAAGCGGCCTTATTTATCTGGGCACTGCCTCAGCCTCCCCGGTGGGAGGCTCGGGGCAGCCGATCCTCTCCCACCGGGGAGCTCCTCTCCGGGCGCGGCCGAGGGGGCCGGCCAGGCCGGGGCGCGGGGCGCGGCAGGGCCCTGCCGGCCAGGCCAGCACCTCGGCCGCCTCCCCGCTTCGCCAGCGCCCATGCCGGGCTCCCCATGACGAGAAGACGCCCGGCGGACGGCGTGGCATGAGCCAGGTGCCCGGGCCGAGGTAAGGTGTGTGCACCGGGCCAGGTTGCGGGGCGGGGAAGGGGCCAGGCCACGCCATCGCGGCGGCCACAATGAGGATTGGGGAGGGGGCTTCGGAGAGGGCTGCCACCACCCCCGGGGGCCTCACATAGGCGCAGCTCCTTCCCAGGCCGAGGCCACTGGGCCTCTGGCCCTGACAGGCCCTCCCACAGATCCCGATCCCAGCGCCGCCTGGTCGAAGCATGGTCCCCCCAGTAACTGGACCAGGGCTGTGGGCCGGAGCCCTCTGACCACAGCCCTGGTGCAGCAGCATTGCAGGCCCCCAGCCCACCAGGCTGGCTGAGGTCCTGGACTTCCTTCGTGCTCTGAGCTCCCCTCCCCAGCACCATGAGCCCCTGGACCTATGAGACAGGTGTTAGATACAGTTACACTCCAGGACAAGCCATGTGGATGCCTGGCTGGGGGCTCTCTGCCCTGGACACCTGGGCGGGTGTGGAGCTGGCCATGTGCCTGGTTCTGGAGGGGTCGGGCCTTGGCCAAGGTTGGAGGGCCTCAGAAGGGGAACTGGGCACCCTGAGGCTTGCTGGGGAGGGGTCTGGCCTCCTGGGATTTGGGGGGAAGAGAGCCCCCACCCATGGCCCCAAGAGGGAAGAAGGCCTAGCTGTTGGAGCCTCAGGGAGCCCAGGGCCCAGTGGCCAATCCTCTAGCCCCTCCCGGCCTCTGCACAGGAACCCTTCCCTCCAAAGAGAGAGCAGATGGTGGATGCCGCTTCACCTGCCCACTCGGTCAGTCCCCTACCGCTGCCCGCCACCTCCCAGGCCCCTTCTTTCAGCCAACCCCTTTGAGCAGAGGCCTGGGTGGGAACCTGGGAGGGCCAAGGCCTGATGGAGACTTGCTGGCCTGGTAGGAGGTGGCCCTAGGGCTGGACCAGGAGCTGTGGGGAGGAGGGAGATCCAAATCCCCGTCATAAACCTGGGCAGTGCAGGCAGCCTGTTCAGATCCCAGGGGACCCCGGGACTCAGCTGCCCGCCATCTCCACTCGTCCTCTGCCACCTCTTCCCTGGGCCAGGCAGGCCTCTCAGCACCTGTCATGCTGGGCAGGCCCACTGGACAGGCGCTCCCCTCCAGCTCCTGTCCACTTCTGGAGCACTGCAGTGAGTCCTCTCTCCCAGTGCAGTGAGAAAACAAGCAGCCCTGAGGGCGGGGGACCTGGGGCCCTCAAGGCTACCAGCCTGGGCCTGGGAAGCCTGTGTCACTGAGACCCAGGGAGACATTCACCCCACGGTAGGGCACTGCTCGGTGGCCTGCGGCCCCATCTTGTCACGTGGGTGCTCATTGCTGTGTCTCAGGGGGAAGAGTGGAGGTGGCAGTGAAGGAAGGCTCTGTGGGCTAAGTGGGTGGTTCAGCACCTTCCCCGCCACTGACGAGGAGCCCCAGCCAGACCAGCCAGAGGGTGGGCTTGGGCCACACAGCCACACTTGGCTGGGAAGAGGGGGAGGGTTCAAAGCAGCGACCCAGAGCAGCAGGCACTAGATGCCCCTAGCCTAGGCACTGGGCGGGTGGTGGTGGTGGCTCAGATCCTTCAGAGGAGAAGAGCCAAGATGAGGCTTGGAGCCCAAGCCCATCCCCAAAATGCCCAGTCCCACATGGCTGAGCTGTCCTGAGCAGGACCACAGGACTCGGTCTGATGAAGCGCCAATCCTGGTCTCTTTGGAGGCTATGTGCTCACTTCCTGGAGCCCTTGGTGCACGGGTGGGGCAGCCTGCACCCCAGAAGCATCTCTGTGCTGGGGGCGGGAAGGGAGCATTTTGCTGGCTCATGTGCAAAGTGGCAGGGATGTGAATGTGCCTGAGTCACGGAGCTTGTCATGGAGTTCGTCAGCCCGTGCTGTGTCCCCAGTCCCAAGCTACCCTGGTTGTCACCCCTGTCCCTGGAGCTGTCACCACACATCAACCTGATGTGAATTTCTCAGGCTGCCCATGCCCTGCCCAGCTGCACGGCCCTCAGTGGGCAGGGAGAAATGGTCAGTGCAGGTCCTGCTGAGGCCAGACCCCTCCAGCACTCCGGGAAGCGTGTGTCAGACAGGGCATCAGAGATGAGGGCAGAGATCTCTGTGTTGGAAGCCATGAGGAGTTGGGGGTTTCCTAGGCATGAGCAGTCCAAAAAGAGGGTGTTCTGGGGGTGGGCATGCAGCTTGCAGCCTCTGGAGTGAGAGCAGGGGCACGACAGAGACAGTGCTGGGAGAGACCAGCAGCCCAAGGTCCCAGGCTGGGAGGACACAGGGGACTGAACAAGTAGAACAGGGCACAGAAAGGAGGGACGTTGCCCTCTGCACCTCATGCCTAGTCTGATCTTTGGGAGTCAGACTGACTGGGGGGGTCCTAGGATCAAATTCCAGTTCTGTACAACCTCTGAAATTGTCCCCAACTCTCCCTTTCCCCACTTGTGGTCAGGAAGTGTATGAGGGGCCAGCAATAGCAGAGTGGCACTGGGAAAAGCAGGGCAGCTCTTCCCTCCCCTCTGGTGGCTCCTGTGCCCTCTTTGGATATGGCCAGATTGTGGCCGATGGGCAGCCAGCCTCCCTACCCTGCAACTCCCAAGGTGGGGACTCAGCCGGAAAGGAGGTGTAAGCTCTCCTCTTCTCAAGAGTCTGACTACTTGCAAGTCCTACCACAGGCCCCAGCGACCACCCTCACTGTGGACACTGGCCTCTGTCACAAGCAGGATTAACAAACTGAGCTACACGCCCTCCCCACCACCATCCACCTGCCCTCTTCTGAATCTGGCCTGTCCTCCACCAAACCTCCTGGGCACCTGGCAGCCACACACCCCTTTCTGCATGATCCTGGTGACTGCCATTCCTCATTCATTCATTCAGCAAGCATCAGAGGCCATTCAGCCACGGTGCTGCCTGTCTTCAAGAAGTCCCCAGCCAAGGGAAGAGACAGATGGGTTGACAGTAATGACTGAGACCCTGGAGATGCTTTTTCAGTGACCCCAGTGGGAGACGGGGTGGCAATCACACTGAGGGGTGGAGGATAAAGAGCTGGCAGGGTGAAGAAGCAGGGAGGCCTCCTGAGCAAACAAGGGGGACCACCATGTGCCCAGGTAAAGAGGGAGAGAGAAGCAGGAATACAGAACAGGGGGTCTGGCTGGGCTGTAGGTTCAAGGCTGGGGAGGAGCCAGAGGTGAAGGAAGCTGTAATGTTGACATGCTAGGGCTCGGGGCCCTGTGACTCGATGGCAAGAGAGGCAGCTCCTTTCGGAGCCTCAGCATGGACATCTGCAGACTGTCAGCTTGGAAGCCACCAAGTTCTGGAGTCCTCCCAGGAGACTTGAGCCCCCGCAGCCTATCCCAGGAGGACCTCCTCCAGAATTCCGCTCCACACGGAGGCACAACACACCAGGGGCTGAGGCTGAGAATAGTACAAGTTTGGCCATCTTTTTAGAACACCTCTTTTCCTAGTGTTAGCTCCTGGTGCTTATCTCTAAGGGAGGAGGCAGTCCGCGTGAGATTGGCAGCTGACCCCGCCCCCTCCTAAGGAGAAACCCCAGGCAGGTCTTCTGAGCCTCACTGCGTGCAGTAGCAGGTACCAAAAGGGTTGGGGTCTCACAGCCCATCTGGCTGGGTGGGTGGGACTAGACAGAGGAGCACATGTCCCAGCCCCCCCCCCCCAAGGGACCGCTTGTCTGACAGGAGGACCCATCGCTGACCACAAGCTCAGTTCTCTCCTAAAGCTCTGACCCCTGGACCAAGATGTGGCTGTTTCCAGTTTTGAACCACGGAGCAAGGGATTCTCAGGCTGGGTCAGGGAGGCTGGGGTGTGCCGCGGGAGCCCGGCAGGACCATGGACAAGGTCGGGGAGCGGCAGGGCTGCCTCCAGGAAGAGGCAGTTCCAATCCGGAGCACAGCAGGGCTGATGCAGGGCAGGGCCTGGTGGCCAGGATGTGGGTGTGGGATAAAGGGCCGCCAGGCCTCGGACACCTCCCCCCCCCACCCCCCCACCCCCGTCCCCGGGCTGAGGCCATCCCCCGCCTGGCCCCTCCCTCCCGCGGGCTCTCTCCACCCGCTGGCTTGTTTTCAACAGCTCCACCCTGAGGCCTGAAGAGTGGGGATGGGACTGTGGGCGTGTGCAAATGTGAGCTCCGGTGGGGTGTGGGTAAAGAGCCCCGCAGACGCCCGGGGCATCCACGTGCATCCCGCCCCCCACCACCAACGCGGGCACTCCACGTGCACACCCGTGGCTGGGAGCATCTTTAACCTAAATCGGCACTGCTCCGGAGTTATTTCTCCCCTGGTGCCGCCTCCGCCCCCTCCTCCGGATCCTGGCGGAGCGCGCGGCTTCTCGCCCCGCCCCGTCGCCCGCAGGGCCTCTCCCTGCTGAGCTGGGTTTGCCCGGCCCGGCCCCCACCCCGCCCCCACCAGCCGCTGTCCCCGGTGGAGCGCGCCCAGGCCTGGCCTCCGAGCACGCGCACGCGGCTGGCGGGGCGCTGTCCATGGTGCTGCGCTCCGCGGCCGAGCTAGCGGGAAGCGGCAGAGGCTGGGTGGGCGGCGCGCCCCGAGCCCTGAAATCGTGGCACCCCGATCCCGGGACGCAGAAGGTATTCACGCTGGGGCTGCCTCCCTGAGCCCAGCCCAGCCCACAGGAGGGAGTCCACAGGACAGCCTCTCCCCTGCTCCCTGGAGTGGGGACCCGTCGTGGGCTTCCTCCTGTCCCTCCATGAGGCACTGCTGTTCCACCATGGTCTCCTCCTCATGTACTAGTTTTAAGAGATCTGGGGCACCCCTCATGTCAGGCTGCACCCCCATCTGCCACTGTGGGTCACCTGTAACTCCTTGGAGCATCAGGCTCCCAATCTGAAAGTGAGGTTAACAGTGGTGCTCCCAACACACACACACACACACACACAGGCCATGAGGCTGGAACACATGATTATCCCAGTGGGTATTCAGCAAACGTTGTTACGAATGTCATATTTCAGCCAGCGTGAAGCTGCTACTTTCCTGCAGTAAAGGGACAGCCAGAGTGGGGGAGCCTCCCCTAAGGAGGGCTGGCCTGATGTGGATTGCCAGCTTGGGGGCTCATGGCTGCCAGGGCAGGAAGGCCTTTGGACCCAAAGCTGGGTTGGCAGCCATGAGGGCCCTGTGTTCCAGTAGATTCCTGGTCCCAGCCTAGATCTGCACCCCTCCCCAGATGTGGGATGCCAGCAAGGGTTGAGTCCGGGGCTTGAAGCCAGTGGGGTTAGGGCATGGTGCTGGGTAGGGCAGCCCTCCCTCCCTCCCAGTGGCTGCTGACCCCTTCCCCTAAGGCAGACCATGGGGCTCAGAAGCAGCCTCTGTGCCACTTTCCAAACACTCACTGTGAGCCATGCAGTATGCTTAGCCCTTTTCACATGTTGTGCTGTGGAGGTGGATCATCCCTTCTCAGGCTTCAAAGTAAGGAAAAACGAGGCTTGGAGCAAGGAAGTGGCTCACTGAGGCTACAGAGCCTGGCTGTGTGACCCTGGAGACTGCGCCTGAGCCCCTGGGTGCAGTGCCTTTCCACTGGATGTCTGGAGTGGGGGTGGGCAGAAGATCTGGAATGTGGAGCAGATGGTGGCACAGTGAGGGTCCCGCCGTCCCCCTCTCCAGGGCTATCTGTGCTCCAAGCCGTCTGCCACCTGTTCACAGCTTCAGAGGCCCGAGAGGGGAGTTGGCAGGGGTGTCCAGTCCCACCTTGTGAGGAACTCTCTACAAATAGGCTTCCACAGCTCTGGTTCAAGCCTTGGCTCCGCCACTTATGGTGACCTTGGGCAAACAGTTCATGCTGCTTTGTTTTCCTCATCTGTACAATGGGCACAGTCATCATAGCATCACCATCAATGGGCTGGATGGAGGATTAAAGAGACAGAATGTGTCCAAGGCTCACTGTGCTGGCATCATCGTAAAGTCTGCCCTTTCTTTGGGCAGATTATTGGGTAGATCCAATAGCCACCGAGATTCTCAGAGGCTGGTATGTGAGTCTCAGACATGTACTAGAACCACACCAGAGATGGCACCTCATAGTGGAGGAGCCCGAGACCACCCCAAACCATCTCCTTCAGTTTTGCAGTCCCTGCCCAGTAGAGGTAGGCATGGCAGGCACTGAGAGTGGGCACTGGGGTAGTAAAGGTGAAGGGAGCAGTCATGAGCAAGTGTCTTTCTGTGTCTGTCTCTGCCTGCCTCTCTTTTCTCATCTCTAAAATGGGAACTGTAGTGCCTATATGGTCAAAAAAAGTCTGTGATTACAGGTGGAGCTCAGTGCACACAGTAGGTGCTCAGGGAATGTCATGGTCATGAACAGCCTGATTTCCTGTCGCTGCTCACAGTCAGGGAAGGAGTGACTTGGATTCAGATCCTTTCTGTTGGGTGGTTCTGGGAGTGCCATGGGAGGACAAGCCCGGGGATGGGGAGCCCAGCTCTCTTCCTGCAGCGACTCATTACCCCCTCCTGGCCTTTGTCCACAGATTGAGTGAGGAAGATGTCGAGCCCAGGTGTGGACGGCGACCCCAAGCCTCCATGCTTGCCTCGCAATGGCCTGGTGAAGCTGCCAGGCCAGCCCAACGGCCTGGGTGCAGCCAGTATCACCAAGGGCACACCAGCTGCCAAGAACCGCCCCTGCCAGCCCCCTCCCCCACCTACCCTCCCACCACCCAGCCTGGCTTCCCCACTGCCACGGGCTGCCCTGGCTGGGGGCCTGTGCCCCCCACCAGGGCTCCCCCTTGGTGGACCAGCCTCAGCCCCTGTTCCCGGGCCCCCAGTGGAGCGGCCACCACTGGCCACAGATGAAAAGATCCTCAATGGCCTCTTCTGGTACTTCTCAGCCTGTGAGAAGTGTGTGCTGGCCCAAGTGTGCAAGGCCTGGCGGCGTGTGCTCTACCAGCCCAAATTCTGGGCAGGCCTCACACCTGTGCTGCATGCCAAGGAGCTCTACAACGTGCTGCCTAGTGGCGAGAAGGAGTTTGTGAACCTGCAGGGCTTCGCTGCGCGTGGCTTTGAGGGTTTCTGCCTGGTTGGCGTCTCCGACCTGGACATCTGTGAGTTCATCGACAACTATGCTCTCTCTAAGAAGGGTGTCAAGGCCATGAGCCTCAAGCGCTCCACCATCACAGATGCCGGCCTGGAGGTGCGCCCCACTGTTGGCCTGGAAGGGACAGGGATGGTGTGGGCAGGGCCAAGCGCCTGCAACTAAGCTGGCGTGTGTGTGCATGGGGGGGGGGTGCCCCCAGAGAGAACTTGGGCATACGAGGAGCAAAGTGGCTGAGGGAAGCGCCGGTGCTCTGAAGATTGTGGCTCTGGGGGGAGGGGAAGCAGGACTAGTTGTGATTTGGGGGACCCAGTCCAAAATGAAAATTTCAAGTCCCTTGTCCAAAGATGATTAAGAATTTCAAGACAGCCACACCAAAGCAATCAATCGATCCAGTGGGAGGCTCTCCTAAGCTCAGGGCCTATGTGCCTCTGAAACCCTTGGGTGGGGGGTGCTGCAGGGGAGCAGGTCAGCACCAGCTGCACAGGCAGCCCCTGCTCCAGGGCCAGAATTCTAAGCTTCAAATCAGTAACACCAGCTGCTCCCCAGCACCTGCTCTGGTATGGCCCCGAGCTCCCAGGTCCCCTGGGCTCTGCCTCTTAGAACGGTGCTGTGATGGGACAAACCCACCGTAAGGGGCACCTGTCACAGAGCAGCTTGATGCATGTGTCACACATGTCCACATCCCGGAGCCCTGCTTCCTGGCCCTCAGCGGGCTCCCGCCACCCTCACCACACCCTGCCGCCTGCAGGTGATGCTGGAGCAGATGCAGGGCGTCGTGCGCCTCGAGCTGTCGGGCTGCAACGACTTCACTGAGGCGGGGCTGTGGTCCAGCCTGAGCGCGCGCATCACCTCACTGAGCGTCAGCGACTGCATCAACGTGGCCGACGACGCCATCGCGGCCATCTCGCAGCTGCTGCCCAACCTGGCCGAGCTGAGCTTGCAGGCCTACCACGTGACGGACACGGCGCTGGCCTACTTCACAGCACGCCAGGGCCACAGCACGCACACGCTGCGCCTGCTCTCCTGCTGGGAGATCACCAACCACGGCGTGGTCAACGTGGTGCACAGCCTGCCCAACCTCACCGCGCTCAGCCTCTCTGGCTGCTCCAAGGTCACCGACGACGGCGTGGAACTCGTGGCCGAAAACCTGCGCAAGCTGCGCAGCCTTGACCTTTCGTGGTGCCCGCGCATCACCGACATGGCGCTGGAGTACGTGGCCTGCGACCTGCACCGCCTGGAGGAGCTGGTGCTGGACAGGTGCGCGCGTGCCCCACCCACGGGACAGGTGGAGGGCACGACCCGGGCGGGGCGGGGCGGGGCGGGGCAAGGCCCGCAAGAGCGTCTAAGCAGGGAGCCTGGATGAATGGGCACACCTGCTGCTGGAGCCGCACTGCGGGGCCGTGGGGCGTGGGTTGAGGGGCAGGCCCTCCGCAGCCCCGGGCCTAGAGCGCGCTGTAACTACCCGGCGCCAGGGTAGGGGCTGGGGCCTGGCGGGGGCAGGGCCGTGGCAAGGGAGGGGCTATCATAAGCCCTGCAGGAGGGGACGCCCCGGGAAAGGAGGAAGGGCTCGGAAATGACGGGCGGCGCGAGGTGATCTGAAGGTGGGCAGCGCCCCTCTGTCGCCCCCACAGGTGTGTGCGCATCACGGACACTGGCCTCAGCTACTTGTCCACCATGTCGTCCCTCCGCAGCCTCTACCTGCGATGGTGCTGCCAGGTACCGGCCATCCCCGCCTCCGAAGACTGGGGAGTAGGCAAGGGGAGGTGGGGGACCCAGGCAAACCCCCGCCCAGACAACCCGCCGACCTACTCCGGCCCCCTCGGATCCTGCGAGGAAGTGTGGGATCCCTCCCCACTCGGCGGGCGACGTAGGCGGGGCTTGCGGCCCCCCCCCCCCCCCCCCCCCGAGACCTCACTGCCACTCCCCAGCTGCCTCCTGGCTCCTCCGGCCGAGAAAGCCCCGTCTCGAACCCCGCCCCCCGCCCCTCCAGCAGCTCCCGGCCTCAAGGCCCAAGGCCTGTCCCCAGCAGTGGGCTCCCCCGCAGGCGCGAGCGGAGCTCCTTAACTCGCCCCGCCCTCCCGCCCAGGTGCAGGACTTCGGGCTGAAGCACCTCCTGGCCATGAGGAGTTTGCGTCTCTTGTCCCTGGCAGGTGAGACCCCCCCCCCACCCCACTACCCCGTCCCCAACCTACCCCGACTCCGCCAGCCCTGCCGGGCCCCTCGCGCTGAATCCCACCTGGAGCTGAGTCCCGGGGTCCCAGGGCCAGGTCCGCACGGAGACGCCGGGCGAGCCCCGCCCCTCGCGGTGCGCTCGCGGCCCCGCGCGCTCAGACGCCGCCCCGCCTCCCGCCCGCTGCAGGCTGCCCGCTGCTGACCACCACGGGGCTGTCGGGCCTGGTGCAGCTGCAGGAGCTGGAGGAGCTGGAGCTGACCAACTGCCCCGGGGCCACCCCCGAGCTCTTCAAGTACTTCTCGCAGCACCTGCCCCGCTGTCTCGTCATCGAGTAGCGCGGGCCTCCCCGCCCCCGGAGCCGGGAGCCGCCACGCTCCGCGCGGGGACGCCTTCTCCCGGCCCTGCCCTCCGGGAGCCCTCGCGCCCCCGGCCCAGCGCGGGAGGCAGGGCGAACCCAGTGAAAGCCCCGCCCCGCGCCCCTCCTGGCCCCGCCCGGGCAAGGGGGGTGCGGCGGGCGAGCCCAGCCCCACGCACGCACGCACACTCGGGGACTCTGTGCATGCCCCTCGTGCCCGCACTGCACGCCCGCCCTCCACCGCACCACAGCCGCCGCCATCTTTCGTCGACCCTCTGGTGGGGAGGCAGGGGCCGCGCTCGGTCCTGGGGGGCGCTTTGAGCTCTCCTGACGGCCTCCCTTACCGCCTTCCCCGCCACACCCCGCTCTGTCTCCCCCGCTGTCCCCCCATCTCGGGCAGGGCCCGGAGAGATTGAGGGGAGCTGGGTCCCCCAGGACACAAGGGCCAGAAGAGCCCCAAGGGCTTCCCGCATCTTCCACTGCACCGCGCCTGGAGCCCTCGGAGGGGTGCGAGGGGTAACAGGCCACCGCCAAAGCCATGGCCCGCCAAGGAGCCCAAGTCCCCCCTGCCCTTGCCCCACTTCATGCCAGCCTGACCCAAGAGACCTTCCCTTTTCCTTGCCGCTGTAGGAGGCAGCCCCCTGCTCGCCCCGTCCCCACCTGCAGGCCTACAGGTCCTTGGGCCAGGCTAGGGAAGAACTGTGTTTGAGGGAGGGACAGACTGGCTGACGATCTTGCTGTAGTCAACGTTAACCAAGCCGGCTGTAGCTTACCTCAACCCGGGGTGGGGGGGTGGATACAACCACCTTGACAGACCACAAGCTGGAGCGACCCTCAGGCCCCGCAGGCCTTGCACGCAGTCCTGATGGACCCCAACCACAGCCCCTGGAGCCAGCCAGGCCCCGCCTCCTCAGTGCCACACAGTATCCCGGGTGGGTCTCTGTCAGGTGGAGGCTGGACAAGTAGGCCCCAGCCAAGGCCCAGCAAGGAAGTCCAGTCTTACAAGTGGCCAACACCCCCAGCACCCAGCGGAGGGAGGGCTCCTTTCTAGCTGCCCCCTCCCCTCCCCAGCTTCCCAAACCTCCACCTGCCCCTGTGGGCTCTGGCCATGTTCTGTCCAGTCCCAAGACACATGCGAGCCCTGGGGGGACGCTGGCACATCTTGGCAATTGCTGAGGAGGGGGCTGGGACCCCTTCCCATCCCAACCTCGAGCCCCAGGAAGTACGGTGCCCACACCCAATCTTGGGACACCCCCCCCCCACCTGGTTGGAAGAAAGTAACCAGTTTCCAGAGAGCCAGAGAGTGAGAGAGAGAGCGAGAGAGCGAGAGCGTGCGAGCGAGAGATGCTGTTGAAGCAGAGAGAGAGAGTTCAACAGCCCAAAGATTTCCCTGTCCTGGAGTGCCCTCGGGAGGCTCCGGGGCTGAGGTGGTCAGGAGCCAGTTTCTTCAGCCCCTCCTCCGCACAGCTCCCTAGTGGGGAGGAGGCAGCTGCCCAGTTTGTCCAAAGTATTATTGCGGCTGCAACGACTGTAGGAGGAACAATTAAGGGGAGAGAGGAAAACCAACAAAACCAACCAACCCCGGAAGTCATTTTCTTATTGTACATAACGACCTCATTCTCCTGTATATGCGGAAGATATAACCTTATATTTGGTAAGTGTTTCTTGTGCTATTTTATCACGTGACCTGTTTATAAAAATATATATTAAAAAAGTTGTAAAAACACGTGTCTGAGCTTGGAGGTCATCAGACCACGGCGGGGGAGGGTGTGTCCGCGCGGGGCGGCCCAAGGCTCGGGATTCTTGTGCACCTCTCGGCTCGTCAGACTCACTGGGTCTTTCAACAGGCACAGGCCCGGGGCCACAGACAGGAAACACAGCAGTGACCAGAAGAGAAGGTCCCTAACCTTTCAGGGCTTCTGCGGGAAGCGAATGATGCTGCGGTCACTGCACATAATCGCAACCTCGGATCACCCCGGATCTCGCGGCGCCCGGCTGGCTCAGTCGGCGAAGCTTCTGCCTTTGGCTCAGGTCGTGGCCTCAGGGTCCTGGGGTGGACGCCCCTCCCCCCACGCACGCCCGGGCGCCCTCCCACTCAAGCACACACAGAAACCCTAAAGAGTCTAACCCTGAGCTCCCTCCGCAGAGGGGCAGGGAGGCCGCGGAGCCACGCAGCGCAGCACAGACTCCGGGACCGTCTCGGGGGCCGCGGGCTGCGTGCAGCAGCAGGTCCTCCGGGCCCTGGAGTCTGCGGAGACCCGGGCAGCCGCGAGCCCAGCCTGAGCAGGGGGCCAGCCGCGTGCGTGCGACAGACAAGCAGGACCCGGAGGCCGCGCGCAGCGGCGGCCGCGGCTCGGGGCGCGCCGGGGGCGGGGCGGGCCCCGGAGCGGCGGCTGCGGCGGGGGTCCCGGGGAGACGGCTGGAGGGATGCGGGACTCGTTGGGGGGCTGGACTTGCCGGCGCAGTCGGGCACTAGTATGAAGACTGTGGCAAAAAGGCCGACCGCTGAGGCGGGACCGGGGGAGCCCAGGGCAGCGCCTCTACCTCGGTTCGGGTCGACGCCTCCGCCTCCACGAGCTCAGCTCCCTGTCCCGGAACGTTTGCAGCGCGGGGGCCCGCTTCCGGCGAGAGGCGGGCAAGATGGGGCCACTTCCGGCGAGCCGGGCTCCGGGGGACAGGAAGGCGAAGGGCTGCTTCCGGCGCGGCGGTTCCGGCTCGGCCCGGCCCGGCAGTTTTAGGAGAGGGTTGTGGTGCTCCCGGAGGGAGAGGCTTCTCCAAGCCCCCTGGCCGCGCTCCCGCTGCCTCCGCTCCCCCGCGCGCGCCGCCGGCCTCCGGCCAGTGCCCTCACGCTCCCTGAACGGCTCGGTCCTTGGCGCCCGTGTGCGTCCCCCGCGCCCGTCTGTCCCTCCCCGGAGGCCCCCGGACGCACCGTGTGGACCGCGGGAACTCCCTCGCTTCCTTGCGGGGACTGACGGACCGAAAGACCAGGGATCGCCCCGATCCGACTGTTGGGGGCATGGAGCGCTGGCCCGGACGGCCGAGCTGCGGGACAGCGATGTCTCCTCACTGAGGGGCAGCCCGCTCTTCTGGACGGGCTCGCCAAGACTGACCCGCCCAGGGCAAAGCCATCCGGGGGGACCCAACCAGGGTGAAGGGTCGGAACTGACAGGCTCCCCGGGGCTGACCAGCCCAGCCCCGGTCACCGAGCTCCTGTCCCTGCTACCGGTGCACACAGCCATGGAGAAGATGTCCCGAGTGACCACTGCCCTGGGTGGCAGCGCGCTGACTGGCCGCACCATGCACTGCCACCTGGACGCGCCGGCCAATGCCATCAGCGTGTGCCGGGACGCGGCCCAGGTGGTCGTGGCCGGCCGCAGCATCTTCAAGATCTACGCCATTGAGGACGAGCAGTTTGTGGAGAAGCTGAACCTCCGTGTGGGCCGCAAGCCCTCGCTCAACCTGAGCTGCGCGGACGTGGTCTGGCACCAGATGGATGAGAACCTGCTGGCCACGGCGGCCACCAACGGCGTGGTGGTCACCTGGAACCTGGGACGGCCGTCCCGCAACAAGCAGGACCAGCTGTTCACAGAGCACAAGCGCACGGTGAACAAAGTCTGCTTCCACCCCACCGAGGCCCACGTGCTGCTCAGCGGTTCCCAGGACGGCTTCATGAAGTGCTTCGACCTCCGCAGGAAGGACTCCGTCAGCACCTTCTCGGGTGAGGCCCCGGAGGCGCGTCGGGCAGGTGGAGGAGTGCGTGGAGGGCATCAGAGGTCTTCACACCTGCTCCCGCAGAGCACTAGAAGAGTGGGTGCAGGTCAGCCCGGGAGGCGCCGGGTATGGGACCAGGGAGGGGCTGGCCTGAGCGGGCTGCAGCCAACCTGGGCCGCGGAGCGGAGGGTTTGTCTTGCTGCCTCCGAGCTCCAGGCCACTTCATGGCAGGAAGCCCACTGGGGCCTCCCCTCCGGGACAGAGAGAGGGTGGGGTATGCTGCCCGCCCCCCCACCCAGTTCTCTTCCCAGCAGGCCCAGCTTCTTGACAGCTGGCCTTGCGCCATCGAGGCGGTGTCCACCCTGAAGAGACCACACGAAGCATGGGGCAGAACCCTCAGTCGCCTCAGAGCATTGGGGGCCTCCTAAGACCCTGAGCTACCTGCGGTGTGGAAAAGCAAGCGTCCTTGAAGGCTCTTGGGGTGGTGGCCCATGGGGGTGGACACAGACCTTTAAGGTTCCCCAGTCCCCTAGGGCGGACGCAGCATCTCCAGCTCAAGGTGAAGGGATGCGGCAGACGCTGGGGCACCCTCATGCAGGCCGCCCTGGGCCTCCCTCGGGGAAGCGCATACCGACAGCAGGGCAAGGCTCCCGTTAGCTCAGTGCTCTGACAGCCAGTCCCGGAGCCGCACCACAGCTCTGTGCAGGAACGGCGTGCACACTCCAGGGGAGAACCGGGGTCCAGGTGTTTGGTTCAAAAACTACATGGCCCCTGGCATCCTGCTCCCTGGCCTGGTCTACCGTTCCTTCTCTTTGAAGCCTCTCTTGCCACCGTCCGCCCCAGGCAGGCTTAGGGCTGTCTACTCCTCCTTCTAGACCTCCCCGCTTTGGCTGCAGGCAGGCACATGGCCGCCGTCCACAGCCTCTCCGAGGGCTCTGGCCTTGGCTGCTCTCTGTCCCGGAGCCTCCTCACCTTCTCCCTCCAATGACATCCTGCCCACAGGCCAGTCGGAGAGCGTGCGGGACGTCCAGTTCAGCATCCGGGACTACTTCACCTTCGCCTCCACCTTCGAGAATGGCAACGTGCAGCTCTGGGACATCCGGCGGCCCGACCGCTGTGAGAGGATGTTCACCGCCCACAACGGGCCTGTCTTCTGCTGCGACTGGCACCCTGAGGACAGGTGTGGGGCGGGGTGGCGTGCGGGCACAGGCAGCAGGGTGGGACGAGTGGGCTTATGGAGGGCTGCCTCCAGACCTGTGAGGCAGAGTGGGGAGCCCTTCCATTTCTGAAGAGGACACTGAGGGCTTCGTGGATCTGTTCTAGGGGCTGGCTGGCCACAGGTGGGCGTGACAAGATGGTGAAGGTCTGGGACATGACCACGCACCGGGCCAAGGAGATGCACTGCGTGCAGACCATCGCCTCGGTAGCCCGCGTCAAGTGGCGGCCTGAGTGCCGCCACCACCTGGCCACCTGCTCCATGATGGTGGACCATAACATCTATGTGTGGGATGTGCGCCGGCCTTTTGTCCCGGCTGCCATGTTTGAGGAGCACCGTGACGTCACAACAGGCATTGCTTGGCGCCACCCACACGACCCCTCCTTCCTGCTCTCCGGCTCTAAGGACAGCACACTGTGCCAGCACCTGTTCCGCGATGCCAGCCAGCCTGTCGAGCGAGCCAACCCCGAGGGCCTCTGCTATGGCCTCTTTGGGGACCTGGCCTTTGCCGCTAAGGAGAGCCTGGTGTCCACTGAGTCTGGGCGCAAGCCCTATGCCGGTGATCGGCGCCACCCCATCTTCTTCAAGCGCAAACTGGACCCTGCCGAGCCTTTTGTGGGCCTTGCGTCTAGTGCCCTCAGTGTCTTTGAGATGGAGCCTGGCAGCGGTAGCATGAGCTGGTTCGTGGACACCGCTGAGCGTTATGCCCTGGCCGGTCGGCCTCTGGCCGAGCTCTGTGACCACAATGCCAAAGTGGCTCGGGAGCTTGGCCGAAACCAGGTAGGTGGGGCGGTCCAGGGACCATGGCCTTGGGGGCACCCCCAACTGATATACCCAGACCCTACTCTGGTTTCAGTGCTCAGCTCGGGTGGTGGCCACCACCAGCCACCACCCTGGTAACTGAGGGTACCCTGTGCCCTGAAGTGGGCCAGATGCCAGGGCCACCGCTGGGGTGCAGGCCTGGCGCATTACGGCGTCCAAGCCCCCTCTTGTGGCTCATGTTTGCTGTCGGATTTCCCAAGGTGTCTTGACTCCACAAAGGTCCACATTGCTTCTCGCTGTCTTCCTGAGACCACGGGCTCACTTCCTTGTTGGCTGCCTCCAATTTCTGCTCCTTCCTGTGCCCTCGTAGGACGGAGACTAGATTTGCGTCTTTGGCATAGGCGTCAGTTTCTCCAGCGGGGGTGGACCAGGACATGGGGTGCCCAGGGCGGCTGAACACTGAGTCTGAGTCTGGTTCTGCCCAGGAGTCGGGGGGGGGGGCAGTCTGCATGGGGTGCCGGGAACCCAGACCCCTTGTGAGTGCCTGGCGCCCGCCCCTAGGTAGCGCAGACCTGGACCATGCTGCGGATCATCTACTCTAGCCCTGGCCTGGCGTCTGCCGCCAGCCTCAACCACAGCGTGGGCAAGGGCAGCTCTTGCGGCTTGCCACTCATGAACAGGTACGTGTCTGCGGGTGGCTCTCCTCGGGGTGGGGACTGTTGGAGCCTGTCGACCCACTGGCCTTCCCTGCCCCCAGTTTCAACCTGAAGGATATGGCCCCAGGGTTGGGCAGTGAGACCAGGCTAGACCGTAGCAAGGGAGACACACGGAGCGACACAGTGCTGCTTGACTCCTCAACCACACTCATCACCAATGAGGGTAGGCTGGGGGCGGACAGGGCACTGAGGGGAGCGGGGCTAGGGCGTCCCAGAATCAGCTCCCCTGCAACGCACCCCGCCTCCGTCGTGGGCAGATAACGAAGAGACAGAGGGCAGCGACGTGCCTGCAGACTACCTGCTGGGCGACGTGGAGGGAGAGGAGGACGAGCTGTACCTGCTGGACCCGGAACATGCACACCGTGAGTCGGGGCTGGGGGAGGGGCGCTGGCTGGTGGGGCCAGAGGCTCAGACCTTGCCCTCCCCGTCCCTGCCTCACAGCGGAGGAACCCGAGTACGTGCTGCCACAGGAAGCCTTCCCCCTGCGCCACGAGATTGTGGACACGCCCCCGGGCCCGGAGCACCTGCAGGACAAGGCGGACTCCCCGCACGTGAGCGGCAGCGAGGCCGACGCAGCTTCCCTGGCGCCGGTGGACTCCTCCTTCTCGCTCATCTCCGTGTCACATGCTCTCTATGACACCCGCCTGCCCTCTGACTTCTTCAGTGCCCTGGTGTGCGACATGCTGCGCTTCTACGCAGAGCAGGGCGACGTGCAGATGGCCGTGTCCGTGCTCATCGTGCTGGGCGAGCGAGTGCGCAAGGACATCGACGAGCAGACGCAGGTGGGTGGCTGGGCGGGCGCGGGGGTCCCCGCCCCCCCCCCCCAGGACTGCCCCGCAGGCCTGCCTCCCCCGCCCCCAGCGCGCCCCGGTTGGGGGGAGCCCCCGTGCGCCCGCCTCCAGGCCTCGGCCTCCCGCCCTGCCCCCCAGGAGCACTGGTACACGTCCTACATCGACCTGTTGCAGCGCTTCTGCCTCTGGAACGTGTCCAACCAGGTGGTCAAGCTGAGCACCAGCCGCGCCGTCAGCTGCCTCAACCAGGCGTCCACCACGCTGCACGTCAACTGCAGCCACTGCAAGCGGCCCATGAGCAGCCGCGGCTGGGTGTGCGACCGCTGCCGCCGCTGCGCCAGCACGTGCGCCGTCTGCCACCACGTGGTCAAGGGGCTGTTCGTGTGGTGCCAGGGCTGCAGCCACGGCGGCCACCTGCAGCACGTCATGGAGTGGCTGGAGGGCAGCTCGCACTGCCCCGCGGGCTGCGGCCACCTGTGCGAGTACTCCTGACCCGCCCGCGCGGGCTCGGCCGCGGCGGGGGCCGCAAATAAAGGACGCAGCAGCCGCAGTCTGAGGCCGCCTGTGCGCCGCCGCTCGCGCCGGGCGACTCGGGGGGGGGGGGGGGGGGGGCACATCGCCATGGGAACCGGCCGTGGCCGCTGTCCCCTCTCCCGCGGCCTTCGCACAGTGCCCTCCCTTCCGGGGCGGGGCCCGAGAAACGGCTTCCGGGGCGGGCGCCGTTGCCACGACGACGGAGCTCCCGGCATGCTTCGCGGCGGCGGGCTCATGGCGTCGGGGGCGCGGCCGCTCTTGCTCCTGGCGGTGTGGACGCTGGCGGCTCTGGCCCAGCGCGGCGTCGGGGAAGCGGGCGACGGAGGGTGGTGAGCGGCGCCGGCGGCCGGGGCGGGGCGGGCCGGGGCGCAAGGTGGGGCGGACCGCTGACCCGCTGTGCCCGCAGGCAGCGGCGCGGGCCCGGGGCGCCGGCGGCCCTGGCGGAGGAGCAGCGCTGCGCGGTGGAGCGTCGGGCCGACCTCAGCTACTCCGAGTTCGTGCAGCAGTACGTGCGCCCCCTCGCACTGGCCACCCCTCCTACAGCGCAGCGCGCGCGCCCTCGGGCGCGGTCACGCCTCCACTTGCCGACCCCCCACTCCGGCCTCCCGAGAGCACCCCACTTCTGAGCTAACGCGGGTGGGCTGGGGCGGGTGGGCGAGAGTGAGACCTGGCCGTGCCTCTGCCCTTGCAGCTACGCCTTCTCCAGACCCGTCATCCTGCAGGGCCTCACAGACAACTCGGTGAGTGCGGGCGCCCTTCCTGGCCACTTGGCGCCCGTGCTGGGCCTGGCCCTTGAGTCTTTTCCCCACCCCCTCAGAGGTTCCGGGCTCTGTGCTCCCGAGAAAGGCTCCTGGCCTCGTTTGGGGACAGCGTGGTTCGCCTGAGCACTGCCAATACCTACTCCTACCGGAAAGGTGAGCTGCCCCACTCCGCAGCCCAGCCTGCGGACCAGCATCTTGCAGGCAGCCTCGGCCAGTCCTGAGCCGCCCCTTTCCCACAGTGGACCTGCCCTTCCAGGAGTATGTGGAGCACCTGCTGCATCCCCAGGACCCTACCTCCCTGGGCAACGGTGAGTCCGATCTGGTTGGCCATAGGGTGGGACGGGGGCATCTGGGAGCGCCCAGGTGCCAAGATCCCCGCACCTTCTCTCTTCTTTGTTGGCAGATACCCTGTATTTCTTTGGGGACAACAATTTTAGCGAATGGGCATCGCTCTTTCAGCACTACTCCCCACCACCATTTAGTCTGCTGGGCACCACTACCGCTTACAGCTTTGGAATTGCAGGTGGGTACCCTACAAAGGGGGTTTGGAAGGGAAGAGGAAACTCTAAATTGGGTGGCGTCAGCAGCTGCTCACATATGACCCCCCAGGAGCTGGTTCTGGCGTGCCCTTCCACTGGCATGGGCCCGGGTTCTCAGAGGTGATCTACGGCCGCAAGGTCAGCACAGGATGGGGGCTGGGGCTTGGGGCTTACTGACTGCAACAGAGTGACCCTGCTGCTCCCGCCCTCAGCGCTGGTTCCTATACCCCCCCGAGAAGACACCAGAGTTCCATCCCAACAAAACCACACTGGCCTGGCTTCAGGATATATACCCAACTCTGGCACCATCTGCAAAGCCCCTAGAGTGCACCGTCCAGGCTGGTGAGGTCAGTAGGTGGCGCAAAGGGGCCAGGCTGGATCCGACGCCACACCAACGAATCCCTGTACCCCTCCCTACCCTCCACCAGGTGCTGTATTTCCCTGACCGATGGTGGCATGCCACACTCAACCTGGACACCAGTGTGTTCATCTCTACCTTCCTCAACTAGCCAGCTTGGGCGGCTGGTGAGCCCAGCACACACCAGCGCACACCAGCGCACACCCCTATAGCGCTCACAGATTTTATTACAGGACAGCGGTGGCAACAGCCCACCCTCGCCTGCTATTTCTGGCCCAGATGGGGGTGGAGGTGGGGCTCGTGGTCCAGCAGCAGAACTGATGAGGGTGGGGTTGGGGACACCAGGGCAGAGATCTAGGGACACAAACTATGTACAGGGACTGGGAGCTACTGCCCCAAGGCCCTCCTGAGCCAGGGTACTAGGCAAGGCGGGCAGCCCTGGCCCTTGCCCAGCCTCAGTAGTCCTCCACCCAGCCGTTCTCGGAGATGAACGCATCAATGACCTCTTTCATGGCCAGGTTGGGGATGAGCTGTTCCTGGGTCAGGGGGCTCCGGGTGACAGGGTCAAAGTGGCCCACGCGCTGCAGTGTGCAGTGACAACAGGGTCAGAAAGTGCTCAGTGGTTATGGGTCCTGCTCCCAGCACTCGCGGGCCCTCACCTGCAGGTGCTCCTCAATGTCCTTGCGGTCGTAGGTGATGCCGCTGGGCGTGATGCATGGCTCGCGCATGAGCTCAAAGCTGATCTTGCCACACAGGTAGTCCGGGATATCTCGCTTCTGCAGCACGTGGGGTGAGATTAGGCACTGGGATGGGAACAGTGCTCCAGGTCCTGCTACCCAGAGGACAGACAGCTTACCTTTCTCTTCTCGTCCACCTGGGAGAAAAGCTCATCCATGTCTGCTAAGTACTTGTCCTGTGAAGAACCAAGCAGCTACGCGTGGGCCACGTGCCCCACCCCCCTTCCCCGGGCACAGGCACGGGCACCCTCCCATCACAGGCACGCAAGCACGCACACATCCACACGTGGGCTGGGGCACCCTCACGTGCTTGGCCTCGATGCAGGCCTGCTGGGCCCGGATGTGGCCATCGTCTTCATCACCCTCATGGTTCCGCTGGCATTCTTCTAGCTCCCTGCGGGTCGACCAGGGGCTAGTCAGAAACGGGTCTGGCCAGAAGAGTTCACACTCCACCCCAACCTCGGGCTCATGCAGGTCCCTCCCATCTCCTGCTGGCCAGTGTTGGCCTTCAATAAACACCTGTGTTCTCAACTCAGAGTTAACCCTGGAGTGCTGACTTGGGGGTGGTTGGGGCCCTGGAGCCTGCCACTAGCACCGCCCACCTCTCCCGCTCGGCCACAATAAGCCGGGTGAGGTAGGAGTGCAGCTCATTCTCCTGGTGGATGCGCCGCTCCTCGATGCTGTTCCAGCGCTTCTTCTTGGCAATGCGCAGAGCACTAGGGATGTCATCCCCGAAGTTGAGCCGCTGCTCCTTGGCCAGGTTGTAGGCTAGGGGGACGGGGGCTCCAGGTCACCTGGCCAGTCCATCCGCCTGGTCCCAGGCGCCCCGTAACCCGACAAGCTGTAGGCCCACCTCGCTGCAGATTGGCGATGGCCTCGTCATAGCTCTCCATCTCTAGCTGGCATTGCCCCAGGAAGAAGTGAGCCTTCACAGACTGCCCGTCCAGTTCCAAGGCCCGCCGGCAGTCGGCCAGGGCCGGCTCGTGCTGCTGCATCTTCAGGTAGCACAGCGCCCGGTTGGTGTAGTACACCGCCACCAGAGGGTTCCGGGTCTGGGGACCAAGGCCGGGTCAGCCGGCACGAGGGAGTGAGCTCTGCGCCCCCTCTCCGTCCTAGGCCCTGTCCCAGGCCCAGTTTAGAGCCCACGGCTAGAACCGCGACACCAGAAACTTCTCAGCTTCGAAGCCCCTGCGTACTGCTGGAGGGAGAACTCCCGGTCCTGAGGCCTGCATGAGCCCACCCTCTGGACTCCCAGCAGATTTTGGAAGCCTGTTTTCCAGACCTGGGGAGAGCCCCAGCTTTGGGCCTGGGGTTCTTGAGGAACAAGGATCCCTGGTCCTCGGTCTGGGGTCCTCAAGCACCCTGAGGCTCCCACCCGCCATACTTCCTCGGCCACCAGCACTGGCTCGAGAGCCGCGGCCCCGACCCGACTGAAACAAGATCATCACTGAGCTCTCAGGGCCCCAACGCCCCCGCGAACGAACCAAGAGCCTCCGAAGGGTCGGCGGGAATGGCCGGGCAGGGGCTCCGGGGAGGACGCGGGGCCGAACCCCGGGCCCCGCCCCCTCCCCTGGCCCGGACGCCGGTCCCCTCCCCCGGCGCGGGCGCACTCACGATGGCGCGGCCGTAGCAGGCCGCCGCCTCCGGGTACTTGCGGCCCACGAAGAGCCGGTTGCCCTGCTCCTTGAGCTCCTGCGCGCTCGGGCTCTTTTCGGGGCTTCCGCCGCCGGCGCCCAGCCGCGCGCCACCCTCCTTCTCCTCCTTGCCCTTCATGGCGCCGCGCGGCACAGCCTGGGCTTTGCTCCCAGGCTCCGCGTCTGGCCCGCCCTGCGCCCGCAGCCCGAGCCCGCAGCCCGAGCCCCCGATCCGCTCGGGCCCGGTCCAGCGATCCGCCACCGGAAGTTCCGGCTGCGTGGGGCGGGGGCAGCGCGGTGGGCGGGGACGCGCGTGCGCTCCACGGGCGGGGAGGGGGCGGAGCCGGCTAGGAGCATGCGCTCGAAGCAAAGCGACCCGCGGCATCGAAGTCCGGAGCAGCGCCAAGAAGGTGGCCGGCTGCTCTCGGCCCCGCCCCGTAGAGGCCCCGCCCCGTAGAGACCCCGCCCCGTAGAGGCCCCGCCCGCCCGCCCGCCCGCGAATAGGGCGGCAGTCCGGCCTCGAGCTGGCGGGCCGCGGTCCTGGCGCCGCACGGGGAGGTGCCGTGGGCGCGCGCGGACTGCCAGGGGCGGCTGGAAACCCCCGACCGATGGTAGGGCGGAGGAGGGAGGGGCGGTCGGTAGGGCGCACGAGCCGGTTGCCCGGGTCTCCGTCACCGCCCTTCCGCAGGCACCGAGAGGAGTGCCCGCGGGCACCGAGGGCGAGCGGGGAAGCACGTGACACGAAAGGAGCTGGAGCGGCCGCGGGCGTGGAAGCGGGCGATGAGGGCCGCCCACGAGCGGGCGGGGCCTGGCGGCGCGGGCGGAGCTTCCTCGTGGGCGGGAACGCCTGGCGAGGTCCACCACCCGTGACCCCCCAACCCACCCGGGCCCGGATCAGCCGGGAGAGCTGGGTTCCCGCGAGGTCGCGGCCCAGCCGGCCGGTTCTTGTCCTTGCCTGAGAAATGGGCCCATGGTCGTGTCCATGACACTGCGGGTCCCTGCGCAGGGCAGCCCTGGTGGGGCACGAGTCCGGCTGCAGGGGCTGTGGAGGCGGCGCCTTCGTGTCCCGCTGCATAGTGGCCGCAGTCACCCTCCAGCGCTCCCCGCTGCAGCCCTCAGCAGAAGTGAGGGGCCGTGGGCAGACAGGGGTGCAGTGTGCCGAGCTGTATGGGAGGATCGAGTGGACAGTGTCTCTGGGCCCCCGCCTCTCTCTGCCCCTCCCTAGGCAGTCCCTCAGGGCTGTGGACCCCTCACCCTGTTGAGGCGGCAGTACGGACGTGGGCTGTGGGGCAGAAGCTGTGCCCCAACCTGCTGCCGGACCTGAGCCCCAGGCTGGCCATGCCTGAGGACACGCCGGCCAAGACGTGCAGAGCGCAGGCTGCCTGAACGTGGCTGTGGCCCAGGGTCTGCTCACCTGCCCACAACCCCGGGCCACGGGTTTCCCTGGAGGGCAGGCTGTCCAAGCCGGAGGCTAGCTGCTGCAGGACCTTAATAAATGCCAGAACTCACACCTGACCATGAGGACCGCAGCTCCTTCCCACACCCATCTGTCACACACACACACCCCCTTCCCTCACACCAGTGCAGACACCAAGGGGAAAGCTCGGGCTGTCCACGTGGAGGGAAGGGTCCTTACACTGCTCAGTGAGGGGGAGGGAGGCCAGGCCAGCCCCCCAGAGCCCCGGTACAGCCACCTGCTGCAGTGTAAAATATTTATTCATTCTCCAAAAAGGCTCAGACCGCAAATCGTGGGGGAGAGGCCGGGGCAGGGTCTCCTCTGGGGCCACACCTGCGGACCTCCACTGCCTGGCCAGGCAGTCCTACCTCCCCAGGCCTGGGAGGGGGTGGCCAGGGCTGGTGTAAGGCTTGGCCTGCACTCAGTGGGTTACTGGGGACACCTGCCCCCTCAGAGGAGAAGCAGTCTTGAGATGTCCATTCACAGAGGGCAGACATGCAGGCTCGCCTGGTGGCCAGCCCACACACACCTGTGCCCTGGCCTGTGCAGCCCTGGGGAGCCCATCAGGGTGGTGGAGGGATGTGGGCGCCCAGCAGGTCGTAGGCGAAGACGTTCCAGAAGATGGCAAAGAGCAGGAAAGTGCCATAGGCGAGCAGCACCACCCACCAGCCACACTGGTCCCGCAGGCGTTCCTCATAGCTGCGCAGGATGGTCAGACCCATGCTGACCCCTACCACCGCACCTGCCAGGTGTGCCATGAAGCTGGGCTGGGGGCCTGAGGCAGGCAGTGGTGGGGAAAAGCGGAGCCACACGGCCCGACCCACCTCGGAACTCACTGCAGAGAAAGGCAGCAGGTGGGGGGCGCCCTGGCTGTAGGCTGAGGCCCCCCAGCCCCCTGACCCCTACTTACTGCACACCAAGGCCAGCACCATCCTCAGCAGCTTGTAGGGACACCTCATCCCAGCCCAGTTCTGATGGGGCGTGAGACAGAAGCTGTGAGGCAGGCCTTGCGGGCCCCTCCCCACACCCACCCCGAAGTCTGCCCCGTTACCATGACGACGTTGGCCAGGTGTGCCGAGCACAGGGCGTAGACCCCACCAGAGCCCCCCACCACAGGGGCCCGCATGTCGGTAATGGAGACAGTCAGGGAGCCTGTGTGAGCAAAGGGAGAGCCGTGAGGGCGAGGCTCACCAGGAAGACGGCCAGGGGGCCGGTGCCCGCCTCACCTGCCAGCACGCCAGCCAGGTAGAGCAGGCTGATACGGAGCAGGCCGTGCACCATCTCCAAGGGCACCCCGATCATGAGCTGCAGGAGCGCGTTGAACCCCAGTTGCTCCAGGCTGGCCGTGTGGGTGCAAACAGATGGGAAGTCAGCGGTCAGACTGCCAGCCCGACGGGACGGATGCCAGAGGTGGGCCCCCACTCACCCAACATGCATGAACATGTAGGTGAGGAAGCGCCAGGCTCGAGCACGGTGGCCAGGGTGGTACACGAGTGGGCTCTTCATGTACTCGGGGTGGTAGGTCTGCAGCACCCACTTGTTGAGGCGGGCCCCGTAGCACAGGAACACGATGATCTGGGAGAGAGAGGGTTAGGGCCAGGCAGGGCCAGGCCTGTGGGCGGCCGCTGGGCAGCAGGCAGGTGGGCACACCTGGGCAAGGGTGACTGAGGCCATGAACACGGGGGGTGGGCAGCTGCGGTGCCGGTAGAAGTACCAGTGGCGGTCCACCTCTCGGGGCAGGATCTCGTAGGCCACGTAGCGCACAAACCGCTTATAGACACCCAGGCCTGGCTCATCCAGTAGCCCGTCCCGTGGCAGCGCCCTCTGTCCGTTGGCGATCGCCCGCTTAAAGCTGCTTGAGCGCTTACTGCTGATCTGGAGGGGGGGTGGCCCTAAGCATGGGCCACCATACTCCCCGCCCCCCCCCCCAGCCAGCCTGCCCCCTTGGCCTGCCCAGCTCCTGGTCCAGGCGGAGTCCCTGCCCCAAGTCCACACCCCTCCCTGGTGGGAAGGGCAGGGAGTCAGGGCTGCCTGCCCACCCCACTCGGGCCAGGCACTGTGCCCGCCAAGGCCTAGACCCCTACCCCTGCTATCCACCCATTCCGGCACTGACCAGGTCCACCAGCTCCTGGTAGCAGACCTGGCCCCGTTCGTTGCTCTGGGCCAAGGCCACCAGCATGTCCAGCTTGGCCGGGTCCAGGGGCAGCTCATGGCTGTGCACCAGGCCGGTGAAGGTGTCCGCACCGATGAAACCTGTGTGCTCAGGGTCCAGCTGCTGGGGTGGGGGGGCCATCGGCCAAGGCTTGAGGGCAGGTCAGGCCTCCCAGGCCACAGGGCTGGACCAGGCCAGCTGTGAGAGGCAGGCTCCAAGCACCCGGGGGCCAGACCTCTGGACCGGCACCGTCCCAGGAGCCACCAGGGGACCAGTGCCTGGGTCCCAGGCCTCCAGCTCTCAGGGACCTCCCCACCTCACTTCTGCCCTGCCCATCCTCCTAGAAGGGTAGGGCCGAGGTCTGAGGACGATCTCCCTCCCTCCCATTCCTCCCCAGAACCCCTGATCTGGCTCACCCTCTTCTGGAGTGTCAGGCAGGGGGCCAAGGTCGCGGGAGAGGGGGCCGGGGAGTAGCGCGGAGCGGGGACTGGACCGCGGCTCTCTGGGAGCTCTGTCGCCTCGGCCCAGCCCAGCGGCGGGAGGGCTGCGGCGGGGGCGGTGCCGGCGCCCCCCACCCCACCCCACGCACCTGCTCCTGGATAAGCTGCAGCAGCGAGCTCCTGTCCATAGAGCCAGGCGGGGCCGGGGCCGGGGGCCGGGGGCCGGGGGCCGGGGTCGGCGGCCGCGGCCGGAAGGGGCTGCTCTGCGGACGACTCCGCTCCGCCCCGGCCCGCCCGCTCCCGCTCCGCCCGCGCCGCGCCGCGTCACGGAAACAGAGCCGCCCGCCCCCGCGCGCGCGCTGCCGCCGCCGGCCCCGCCACGCGCGGCCGGGACACGCGCGCGTCCCGCTTGCGGACGCGCCCCGAGAAGGGACCGCCGCGACCGGAGCTCGGGTCTTGCCGCCCTGCTCACCGCCTTCCCGTTCCGTGCGGGGGCTGCTCATCAAGCGGGCGCGGCGGCCGGGAAACTGAGTCACAGGGCAGCACCCAGAGGCCTCCCTTGCGCGCCCCTCTGCTTGGGGCTTCAGCGCTGAAGCCCCCTCCTGGCCGCCCAGGGCCCTTTCCTCAGGCCAGGGAACCCTGCCAGGCACGCACCAGAGCCCCACCACGAGCCCCACCACTGGCAAAAGGGCGACTAGTGGGGGCAGGTGGGGGAGGCTTGGTGCAGCTGTCTCCACTCGGTCCATGGACACCAGCTCATGGCACCCACCTGGGACCAGAAACTCCTGACCACTCCTGTGGGTCAATGCTGGACAGGGGGACCTCCAGCTCCTCGAGTTCATGGGGAGCCCAAGCAGACCCATGGACGCCAGTGCCGGGCTGCAGCTGGGCTAGGAAAGGGTCCCCACTTCCTGGGGAGGGCAAGTAGAGCTCTCCATAGAAGGAGGTGACAGAGACCACAGGGACGTGCCGTCAGGGCAACCCAAGGGCCATTCACAATCCTGATGCCACAGTCCACACTCCTGGCAGCCAGCCCCACCCAAAGGCAGGTGAGAACCACACCCATGGGCCAAGGGCCGGCGGGGCTGGGAGGCCGGTGGAAGGACAACTTCAGGGTCAAGCCAGACAAGTGTCAGGTCGCGGCATCTCTGGGGAGCATCACCTCCCACCAGCAGCACCTTGGGGCTTGGGGGAGGCTGCCTTGCAGAGAGGGCCCGACGCCAGGAAGGAGGGCGTGCCCAGCCACACGGCAGGCTCTCTGCTCCAGGCCCCAGAACACAACCAAGTAGATGCCCCGGCCCCACACTGGGCCCTCTCCTCAGCCCAACAAAGGTTCTCAGTTCCCCACCCTGTAGGGTGGGGCTCTCTGGCTGTCCCCCACCCAGGGGGGGGGGGGGGGGGGCTAAGGCATCTGGCCAGGATGTGAAGAAAAATGGCAATTTCCCAGGCCAGTCCAACCCTGCACACCAGAAGCAGGGTGTCGGGGTACACCCCAGTCCCATCCCAGAGTCCTAGACCTTCGGCACATCCCAGCCAGACTCCTGAGCTCGCAGGGGCCGGGAGCAGCCATCAGGAAGGTCGCGCCTCTCAGAACCCCGCATGGATGCAGGGGCTCCCAGACCACAGCTGGGCCCTGAGGGAGACCTCAGAATGGGGACCCAGGCCTGGAGAAGGGTGTGGGGCTCAGGAGTGAGGTTTCCAGCCCACGCTGAGACAAAGGACGTGTTGTAGTGGATTCGAGAAAAGTCACCTTCAAACAGCAGGATCCCAGGTGCAAAAGACACAAGTGAAGTTTAATCAGGAGACCCCACTTCATGTCTTCTGGGAGGAGTGAGGGAGGCCCCGAGATGCTCAACCACATCGTTCCCCCGCCCCCACCTGTGGCCCAGAGTTCGGTCTTCTGACCCCCTTCACGCCCCCTGGCTGCCCAGCAGAAAGGAGTGGAGCCCTGAGAACACGTGGGTCTGGGGTTCCTGCCTCCTCACCCAGGACGCCCAGTCCCTCCAACATGTGATACCCCAACTGGGGGATGCCTGGCATCTATGGCCGGGTAGGGACACAGGCTGCCAGGACTGGGGGGGGCCTGTCCTTGGGGCTCAGGCAGGCCGGTGGGCAGTGTCCCCAGAAGTCCAGGTGAGACAGAAGGAAGACCCCACGAGCAGGGGGCCCCCACACCAGTACCCTGGTGGCCTCACCGGCTCTTCACCAGAGCCCTGTAGAGTGAGAAGCTGAGGACAGCAGTGACAGCAGCCCCAACGGCCCCCAGTGTCACCCGCAGCCAGAAGGAGGTGGTGTGCAGCTCCCCGTGGGCCAGGTGTCTGTGGGAGAGAGAGGCTGGCTGCAGGCGCCCCAGGGGTGCTGCCCAGATGCCCGCTGTCAGAGCCCCCAACCCGCCACCTGGGGCTGCTCTGTCCGCGTGGGGCCCAGCCCACACCCAAGTGACTCTGGCCTTGACGCTACAACTGCCCTGCCCTCCGGGCCACAGGGACCACTGGCTCCCCGGGACGGCGCCCGGCCTCCCACCACGGCCGCGTGCGGGTACACACGGGAAAGCGGCCATGGTGGCGAGCCGGGTGAACACAGCAGTGCTGGGCTTGGCCGGGCCCACACACGAGAACGGGGTGGGGGCGGGCAGCCGGTGTCTGCGGCAGAACTCCACGGGTGACAGGCTGGGCGGCGAGATGCCTTCGGGCAGGTCTGCCTTGGAGGAGACAAAGAGGCAGGGGGTCTGCCCGTCCATGTAATGGCGCTGCAGGAAGAGAGGCTGCGTGACGGGGCCGTCCGGGCGGCCGAGGCGCGGGGACTGCCCCAGAGGGACCCGCCAGGGGGAGCTTGCCTTGTAGACACTGGCGCAGGGCGCAAAGGACCCGGGGTCGCTGCCGTCGAACACCAAGCAGGCCACGTCACAGGCGGCATCGGGCGCAGTGGCCAACAGGCTGTCCGCACTCACCTCGCACAGCTAGACAAAGGCTGGGCTCAGGGAGGGGTGCAGGGCCAGCCCCGTGGGCCACGGTGACACAGCGCACCCCAGCGCAGACTCGGGGTCTGTCCCGGGGACCCCAGCACTCACTATCAGGTACTTCTCCTGCCCGTTGACCTGCACCGTGTTGATGGCATAGATGGCTCGTCCCTCCGCGGGCTCCCTGGTGTCCTGGTGTGGAGAAGGGAGGCGACTGAAGCTCGCTGGCTGGCCCAGACACTGCCCAGAGCCCCCGCCCAACCCCTGCAGATGCTCACCCCCAGGCTGCGGCCGAGAAAGGCCTGCAGGAACGCGGACTTGCCCACTCCGTGGGCCCCCACCACCTTGCACAAGAGAACGTTCCTCTGTGTCTGCCCCTTCTCCTGGTCCAGCCTCTTCTCACGAGTGACTGTGGACGGACAGCCAGCAGTGTGACCGAGGGGGGTGCCAGGAGGGGGCGCTGGGCTCGGAGGGAGGGTGGGCACCCACCTGAGATGGCGTGGGCCTGTGAGTCCTGCTCGCAGAGCACAGGGTAGCCCAAGTAGCCAAGGTGCTCGAGACAGCGCTGGACATCCACGTAGGTCACCAGGCTGAGGGTGGGAGGGGCGGGCGGCGCAGGGTCAGGGCCGAGCAGCCGGCATGGGCAGTGTTTCCGTGGGCGAGGGCTGAACTCACGTCCACTGGCAGAGGTACCCATGCAAAGACAGCCGGCCCGCCTCGGTGCAGACCTCGAGAGGCAGCTGGGGGCCCCACGGGGCAGCGGGGAAGACGCTGAAGAGGCTGTCCAGCTCTGCAGGCGAGAGGCAGCCATCGCGGTCCTGCGGGCAGACGGGCTGCAGTGACACGGGCCGGAGGCGGGCAGGATCGCGGCGGTGCAGGGCACAGCTCACGACACCCTTACCTGGTCGTGCTTCTCAAACACTCTCTGCACGAACTGGTACCCGAAGTGGTTGAGCTCGGTGCTGCAGCCGGGGGGCACGTGGAGCCTGTGGGGAGGCGGGGCAGTCCGGGTCCCGGGTCCCGGGGGAGCCCCTTGCCCACCACGCTGCCCACGACTCCTGTGTCTCGGCACAGGGAGGCTCCTGCACCAGCCCTCAGCCAAACACCGCGGCAGGAAGGCAGCCGGGATGCAGTCAGGGCAGGGGCCCTCCACTTTGTCCCATCCCAGCTCCCCACGGCCAGGGAGCCCTGCCCCCACTCACGGCGGGACAAGGTAGTCCGGCGTCAGCGCCAGCGTGTCCCCATAGCCGAAGCGCCGTAGAATGGTCCATGTGGTCTCGTGACGGCCCCGCTGGATGAACAGTGTGTTCAAGAACAGAAAGCCTGTTCCAGAAGAGACAGATGACAAGTAGTGCCAAGCACGGGCAGGCCCTGCTGCTCCCAGGGCCTGGCAGGGTGTCCAGACTCACCGTCCAGGGTCAGCCGGTCATCCCGCACGCCTCCAGCCACGTTCTTGCACACCACTGTCTTCACGTCCTCTAGGGCCTGAGGGGCCAGCGGGTGCCCAAAGCAAGATTTCTGCCCCCGAGGGAAGTCGCCATCAGCTAGCCAGTTCCCCCAGTGAGTGCTCGGCTGTGCCCTCCAGGGACGGGCAGCACCGGCAGAGAGGGGGGCCGCACCTGGAAGGCGTTGAGCTCCTCGTCACTGAGCGCCTGGTCCAGATCCTGGTCCGAGAGTCTGAAGATCCGCGTGAGAGCTCGGACACATGCGGGCCTCAGCTGCAGAGACAGCCAGCTCAGCGCGCGTCCTGTGCCACTGCTCCCGCCAGCCTGGCCGCCTCCCCAGAGCCTGCTGCCCACCTGCTTGGCCTCGGGGTCGTAGAGCGGGGCTGTGGGGTGCAGCACAGCCTTCTGTGCGTAGTAGAACAGCTCCGAGATGTTCCTCAGGTTCTTGGCAGAGCACTGGTGGCCGCGGGGACAGACGCAGAGACGTGACCAACACCACCAAACGCGGAGGGGACTCCGACAAGAGGCAGGCCCGGGCTGTCTCCCAGGAGACCTGGGGTGTCCAGAGGCCAGCAGCAGAGACCGGCAGCGCCCGGGCACGCACTCTACCCGCCCGCTCACCTGCACGCACGTCTCGATCTCAGGGAACTGGTTCATGACGGGCAGCACAGCCCCCATCGAGCTCCCCGGCCGCAGGTCCGACTTGTTGCCCACCAGGATGATGGGAACTCTGCAGGGAGAAGCCAGTGGTCACTGCGGATGGGGAAACCAGTGCCTCCCACCCACCGGGGCCCTGCCGTTACCTGGACCCCTTGTCAGTCTCCCCATTCACCAGCGGGATCCACTTGGTTCGTATCTGAAAAGCAAGGCCTAGCCGTGAGCACAGGCAGGCCCCTGTCTGGAACTCCTGCCTGGAATGGAGATCAAGGCCCGTGGAGGAACAAGGTTCTGACCCTGAAAACGTGGCCACTTGGAGAGAACATTCGGCAGACGAACCTCACTTGATCCGAACAGTTCCCAAACACCCCCAAGGAAGCCGGAGCCAGCAGCCCGAGGCAGCCGCTGCCACAATCCTGTAACCACCCACATACTCCGTGGGGAGGCGGGGCCGCAGGAGCTCCCGCCTACGGGCTCCCGGCGCCCAGGGCCTGGGTCAGCAGAGTGTCCCACCCTCACCTTCTCAATGGTGGCCTCCTCAGACACGTCGTACACCATACACACCACGTCTGCCTGCGGGGAACGGGTGAGGCACGCGTGAGCACAGGCCTCCGGCTCCCCCTTGCTGGGGCCAGACGCCTTGGGGCCCCACCCCGCCACAGCCGGGGATCCCCAGACGCCGTGGGCTGCTCCTCCTCACAAGTCCTCCCGCCCCCTCCACCGGAGCCGCCAGGTCTGCCGGGTCTCCCACAAGGCTCAGGACTCCAGCCTGGAAACGGGGCACCGGGCAGCAGCCCTGCATTCTCGTGTCATTCCAGGGATGGAGTGACAAAGACACGACAAGGGAGGACTGACAAGAAGGCTGCTCCCGGGTCGCTGGGGCCTTCGCCCTAGGCCAGGGATGCCCCGGGACGCAGCAGAGGCCCCCCTCGGGTGCTCGGCTCGGGCGCAGGTGCTCCTGATAAGGGGGGGCAGCAGTGACCTGGAGCCTTGCTCAGGGCACCTGCTGTGGTTCGGAAGCTCAGAGCAGTCCCCTGGGCTACGGGACGGTGGCACAGGCCTGGGTAAGGGGTCACTTCTCCTCGGAGCCACCGGGCTGGCCAGCCATGCAGTGGCACCGTCCCTCTCCTCTCCCGCGCGGGCAGGGCGAGCCCCGGGAACCGGACAAGTAGCAGGATTAGCCTCGGGCCCCTCCACTAATCCCTCGCAGGCAGCAGCGGGGCGCAGCCCTCGGGACACGGCGCACCTTGTGAATCTCGTCCCGGAGCTCCTCTGGCGTCTGCTCGGCTTCTGCCGGGAGGGAGGGAGGGAGGGAGACACCGGGGCTGCGGCACCCGCCGGGAGCCCGCCCCCGCCCCGCCCCCGGGGCCCAGCGCGGCCGGCCGGCTCCACCTGAGTAGTCCACGATGTGCGTGGGCACCTTCTCCGGGGTGACGTCTGCGGGGATGGTGATCTCCTCGGCGCGGGGAGGGACCTGCAGGGGACGCGGCGTGAGGGCGGCCCGAGGCCCGGGACCGGCACCGGGGGCTGCGGCCGCGCGCGCCTCTCACCTCCGCGGGGAACTCCTCGCCCACGAGCGACAGGATCAGCGACGTCTTTCCCACCTGGGCTGCGCGGGGCGGCGCGGTCAGCGCATCGGCCACGGTCGCCGCGCCCCCTCCCCACTCCGGCCCGCCCCCGCCCCCGCCCCGAGACGCCCGCCCGGCTCCCCAGCCCGGCGCCTACCCTCGCCCAGGAGCAAGATGCGCACGTCCCGCTTCATGGCGGCTGCACGGGCCCGGGCTCCGGCCCCGACCCCGGCCCCGGCCCCCACCCGGGTCCCGACCCCGGCCCCGACCCCGGCCCCGGCCCGGACCTAGGTTCCGACCCCAACCAGCGTTCTCTCTCCACCCCGCACTTCCGGCCCCCGCCCGCACTTCCGGCCCCCCGCCCGCCGAGCCGCACGAACGAACCAAGCGGGCCAGAGCGTCCCGGCCTGCGGCAGCGCCCCCGCCAGGCCACACTGGGTATTGCAGGCCCGCCCCGCACTTCACAAGTCCTGCACGGGGAGCAGGAGATGGAGGCCGCGCTCAGGCCAGGGCAGCGGGAGCCTGGAGTGACCAGCTGACCATACGCCAGAATGCAACACCCACGTTTATTTAGGCTTTACAAGGTAGAGACCTAGGCGAGCCCGCAGGTGGAGAGCCCAGCAAGCACCTTCCATAAGTTCAGGGTCTCGATGACCAACAACCCCAGGTCCTCCGGTGTGGAGGCCCTCGGAAGTCCCTGCTTCTCAGTCAGGCGGAGGCCACTGAGCTGAAGGCCCGCTCGGAGGCCCGGTGGCCTGTGACTTCCCACACCAAGATGTCGCCGTGGCCCACTGAGAAGAGCAGCCGGGCAGACGCGGCAAACCTGCACAGCTGCACCACGTCGTCGTGGCCGGCCAAGTCCCGCGCCGCCCCGGACTGACAGTCCACCAGCCTCAGCATGCGCTCTGGGGGCAGACAGCATGGGGCTGGGGCTGGGCAGGCAGAGGGCCGCACCCCGTGACTGCGTAGCTCCGGGGCCCAGGGTCCCCGACCCGTCCTAGTGCGGGGACCTCTGGAAGAGAGTGTGCTCAAAGCCCTGTGTCCTCCACACCCCAGGGACCGATGCAGCTGGGACCAGGGGCGGCAAACCTAATGGGAGAGCCCATCGGCTTCCAAGGCCCCAAGCTAGGCCAGTGAGTCCCTCTGCTGAGGCCCTGGGTCTGGGTCCCACAGTCAGCACCTCACACCCCTCATCTCCTGACCCTACAGTGCACCTGGGCATGTGTCCCCGCCCCACTGCAGGGATGAGGAACTTGGGGCACTGAGGTGAGGCAGGTCTCAGGTGGGGCATGGGCGAGCCCCTGGGCTCCCCTCGGTCCCACTGCACCAGGACTCACCCGCAAAGCCAACGGCCACGAGGTGGGCCCCAGGGGACAGGCTCAGGGACACAGCAAAGAACGGCAGCGGGATCCTGTCCACCACCTGTGGACAGTGAGTGTGAGCCTCCCCTCCCCAGCCCTGGGGCCCTCGGGCTCCCAGCACCACCCAGGGCTTGGGGGGTACACGTGCCTGCTTCTGGTGAAGGTTGTAGAAGACTAGCTCTGGATGCATGCTGAGGCCCACGCACACCAGCAGCGCCCTGTCCCAGGGGCAGAAGGCCGCGAGACAGGCCGGGGGATGGCTGGGAGCCTGGGGAGGACATGCACACTGTGGTCGGAGGGGCGGACACCGCCCCCTCCCTCTGCCCCCAGGACCCTTACCTCCATGAGAGTGCACGATGGGGAGCTGAGCCAGTCCACGAGCTCACAGCAGCCCCGCGGCCAGTCGGCGGCCCAGATGCTGATGCGCTGGTCTGAGCTGGCGGCCAGCCACAGGTCGGCCCCCTCTGCCCCGAAGTCTCCATACTGGGGTTGGGGAAGGGCTGGTGGGTGCCTCCCGCCCTGCCCTACCCAATCTCCCTCCCCTGCCAACATCCCCCAGGCCAGGCCCTGCCGGCTCATGAGGCTACTTCACCTCTTTGCTCGTGCTCTGGATGGTGGAGATCAGAGCGCCCTGGTGATCACTCAGGACGCGGAAGGTCATCCCTGTGCGGGGGCGGCTCACAGCCACAAGCCCATCCTTGTCTCCGGAGAGGATGGTCTGACCTGGGACAGACAGGGCCACAACATTACCCCGCAAGCCCCTGGCCCCCAGCCCAGACGGGTGAGCACACGGGGGCCCCGGGGGCCCCACTGCTCACCATCAGCGGAGTAGGCCAGGGCCGTCAGCGCAGCCCGGTGGGGGTGCATTTTGAGCTCCATGGCAATGCGTGTGACGCTGAAGACACGCAGGGTGCCGTCACTGTAGCCAGCCGCCACCTGCTGCTGCTCTGGGCGTCCGCGGGAGGGGGGGCTCCAAGCCAGACAGAGGCAGCTCTGGGGGCCCACAGAAGGAAGACACCGGCACTCCCCTGGGCATGGAGAATGCGGGCCCAGCCCCAAGGCTGGGATAGACACTGAGGGAGGACACGGAGACCACGCAGGGCTAGGAGGGGGTCTGGCTCGGCCCTCAGGGCCCCCAGTACCTGGTTCAGCACCTGGAACTGGATCAGGAGCTCCATGCTGGCCAGGGACCACACCCTCACACTGCCATCATCACTGCACGTGGCCCAGTGGGACCCGCTGGGGCTGAAGACCACCTCGTTCACCTGCAAGGAGCCGGCCAACCACGCTGAGGCCACGGGGCCCGCAGGCACAGGGGAGACACGGCAGCACCGGGTGTGTTTTGTTTTGTAAAGATTCTATTTTTTTAACCTAACTCTACCCCCGACGTGGGGCTCAAACTCACAGCCACAAGATCAAGACTCACACGCTCGTCAGACCGAGCCCACCGGACGCCCCAGGTGGTCTTTCTGACGAGAGCACCGTCTCCCGCACAAGGCTGCCTGGCCGCAACCACCTCCACGTGGCAGCAAGTATCCCCACACGAGACCTGAGTGGGACGGAACCTGATGGCTCACGTGCTAAGATAGCACAGAAGGGACCGTTCTGGTTGGCTCAGTTGGTTGAGCGGGTGCCTTCGGCTCAGGTCATGATCCCAGCGTCCTGGGATCGAGTCCCACATCGGGCTCCTTGCTCGGCAGGGAGCCTGCTTCTCCCTCTCCCTCTGCCTCTGCCTGCCACTCTGTCTGCCTGTGCTCGCTGACTCTCTCTCCCTCTGTCTCTGACAAATAAATAAAATCTTTAAAAAACAAAAAAAACAAAAAACGATGGGTGACGTGTCCCTAGAGAGCCGCACACAAAAGGTGGAGGAAGACAGCCCAGGCAGGAGCACAGGAAATAGGAGACACAGAAGCCATGCGCCCACAAAGGACAAGAGCATGGTCTAGACTCGGACGTGAATTTCAAGGATAAACGTGAGCTCCTAATACGTCATACGGAAAAAAAGTAACCAGGGGCGCCTGGGGGGCTCAGTGGGTTAAAGCCTCTGCCTTCGGCTCGGGTCATGGTCTCGGGGTCCTGGGATCGAGCCCCGCATCGGGCTCTCTGCTCGGCAGGGAGCCTGCTTCTTCCCCTCTCACTCTGCTTCTCTGCCTACTGGTGATCTCTCTGTCAAATAAATAAATAAAATCTTAAAAAAAAAACAGTAACCAAGCTGTGTGGCTGCGTAGCGGCAGGCCCCTCTGGCAGTCAGACCACGACCCCTATGTCCATTTCCCTCAGGAGGGGCCCCCAGACTCTGAGAAGGAACAGCCGAGTCTGGTTCTGGGTGGAGCTGCAGAGGGGGACCCTGGGACACCTTGTCCCTCCACACGAGAGGGACGTCACCAGTGACCACCAGCTCTGGTCGAGGCCGCAGGACCCAACGGCACGTGTGCCAGCAGGTGAATGGACAGGGAGCCGTGTCTGGCACTGACGCACGCTGTGCTACAGACAACCTGGAGAGGGCAGACGGGCAGGAATGCCCAGAACAGCTGAATCCACAGCAACAGAGTCGGCCAGGGAGTCCCAAGGGCTAGGCAAGGGAAATGGGGTGGGGCGGGTTGTTTAAAGGGTATGCGGCTTCCTTTTGGGAGGGGAAATGCCCCAAAATGGGACTGTGGTGAGGGTCGTGCAATTCTGTGAAGGCAACAAAACCACAGAGCCCCGGCGGGTAAGGGCTGCGGTGTGTGCCTTGTACCCGAACACAGAGCTGCCGCCAAATCCGCAAGCAGCCCGCGACACTCCCCCATCCGAGTTCCTCTGATGACGTTACAGCAGAACAAACGAACAGAGATTCAAAAAAAGAAAAAGGATTCAGAAGCCAACTCAAAGAACCTGCCCCTGGCTAAAGAAGGGCCTTGAAGGGCACCACGAGAAGCAGTGACCGCGAGGAAGCTGGACCCACATTCCCACCCAGCAGTGCGCACAGCGCCTCGCAAACTCGCAGACCCCTGCCGGCGGCTGAGGAACCAAGCCTGCATTCAGGAGACCCGGCCCAGGAGGGAGAGACTCGCCCACCCTGCACTGCCGCCTCAGCGCCACCTCGAAGAAACCAAGCTCGCGAGGCCGTCTCTCCTGGTCAGGATCCGAGCAGCACCCCAGCAAGGCCTGCCGAGCAGGGAACCATTCTACGAGCACAGCGCCGACAGGCAAGCAGCCCTGGACCAGACTCTGGACTGGCCTCCAGCCCTCTCGGACCTCAGGAACATAAGGGCCTAGAGGCAGGTCCAGCTGAGCTGGTGGGAGGTTCCAGGACAAAGCAGCTCGTTTTTTCAACAAATAAGTTATGAGAAAAAAAGGACAAAATGAGAAGGACAGAGAAGGCCAAGAGGCCTGGGAGGGGACGCATGTGAGGCCCGTGTGCACAGGGGTAAGCACACAGGTCCAGGCTGTTCTCACCTGGGGACTGCCTGGACCACTTACACAAACCGCGGACGGTTGGTCTTGGCCTTGGAGCCAGCGGGGGAAGGGAAGAGCAGAGCAGAGCCCGTGTGGCTTACCGCCCTGCCTCTGTCCAGGGCGGAAATGCCCTCACCTTGCTCCTATGGCCGCTGATGAGGCGGATGCTGGTGCCCTCGGCCCAGCTGACATACCAGAGCGTGCCTGCCGTGGTGCCCGCCACACCCATGTCCATGCTGTCATGGAAGACCGCGCTCACGACGGCCCCGTCCAAGGTCAGCTCGCACTCCATGAATACAGAGCTAGACCTGGGGTGGGGGGGTGGGAGCAGGGGGTTGAAAGGGCAGCGGGAGCCACGGCCCAGGGACCTGGGGCTTTGGGGATGTGTCCTGACACCGGACTCCCCCTCCCCCAGCCCCACGGCCCGCGGGCAGCTCACCTGGCGCGCGAGCCCTCGCACCGCAGCTCCGCCACGGCCCCCACCGCCCAGAGGCGCAGCCGCCTGGTGCTGCTGCCGGTGACCAGCCGTGCACCCGAGCACAGCAGCACTCCTGCGAGGCAGGAGGTGGCATGAGTCCCTGCCCCAGGTGCCCAGAGCTCCAGACGAGGTCTCCCAGGGGGGCGCCGCGGGGACGCTGTTGGGCACCCACCGATCTCACCGTCGTCGGCGTCCCAGGCCAGGAAGCAGCGGCTGGCACTTGTGTCCCAGACACAGACCTGGCCAGCGTTGGAGCCGCAGTACAGCAGAGGTGCGGCCCCGTAGCAGAGTGAAGTCAGCTCGCCTGCCCTCACCTCCTCGGGGATGGGCACTCGGTGCCCCTGAAGGGATATGAGGGCAGCGGGGGTCAGCAGAGTCCTGGGGCCCAGCCCAACCCCGTCGTCCGGAACAGCCTCTGAGCCCTGGCACCTGGAGGCTGACATTGGTCCCGCGCCGCTGTAGGAGCCACAGGCTAATGGCACCTTGGCCCACACAGACCAGCTCGCCGGCATCCCAGGGATTAAAGGCCACACCGTGCACTGGCTCCGGGAGGTAGGTGGAGGACAGGAGCTCATAAGTGGCCGTGCTCCACAGAGCCAGAGTGCGGTCGCCATAGTCCCCTGGCGAGGACACACGGTAGCTGCATCAGCTGCCCAGGGGTCCCAGGACGGGCAGCAAAGTCCAGAGGCCACTGTCCTCCCCATACCCCAACTGACCCAGTGTGACAAGGAGCTCATCGTCTGGCGAAAATGCCAGAGCCTGCACGGCGGTCCTGTGGTAAGAAAGGAGGTGCCGGCAGGAACCCCCCGGCACGTCCCAAATACAGATGTGGCAGTGGGAGGCAGTGCCGCGGCTGCCCGAGGCTGAGGCCAGGACCTGGCAGGTAGGAGGGCAGGGAGTCAACCGGAACGGAGTGGCCCAGAGGCCCATCACATTTCTGGCTGGAGGGAAGGCTGGAACAGCATCCCTCGTCCCGCTCTGGAGGGGAGAGCCGGCTGCGGTTCTCAAGGACTGGCCCCGGGTGGAGAGGGAGGGAAGCAGGGCTGGTACCTGAGCACCGTGGCTGAGGGCCAGGGTGGAGATCTCCTCAGGGTGGCCCAGCCAGTGCTGCTGGGCGCCAGAATGCAGGTCCTCCAGCACCACCAGGCAGCCACACGTGTAAGCAAAGAAGCCTGGGGGCAGGGAGGGCACCCCTGAGCCAGGCCGCTGGGGCCCGGGGTACACCATCCCTGCTTGCTTCCACAGCCATGGGGGCTCACGCCGGGAAAGCCACTTGGGGGCTGGAACACAAGATGCTACCAGGAAAAGGCGTCCCAGCTCGGGTACCCGAACCATCTGTGACGGCAAGTGCTCACAGGCTCTCCCCGGGGTCTGTCCCGGGGCCGACAGAGCTGGGCCCCCCCCTGCCGCTGCTGGGCTGGGAGCCAGGGTGCTTGGCAGCCCCACCTGTATCTGGCTTCCAGACCACATTGGCCCGCCCGTTCCCATTGTAGCCCACGACGAACTTCAGCAGCAGACGCTCCACACCGGAGCTGGACACAGAGGCACTCTGCAAGGACACGGACAGGACGCTGGGGTGCCGGCACAGTGCCCGGCCACCCGCCCCCCTCCCCAGCTCAACCTCTCCCTGATCAGGCTGGGGCCTGGGATGGAGCCTTGGGAGATGTAGCCTCCCAGACGGAGACAAAGGGCAGGAACGTAGGTCCTAGAACCCACACGAGAAGCCGGCAAAGCGCGAGTGGGAGGCACCTGGCATCTAGAGAGGCTGGGCAGGGCAGCAAGGCCCAGGGCGGACCTTGGGGAGGGCGCGGGCACAGGATGAGGAAATGGGAAGGAGCCAGGGCCGAAAGGGAGGGCTCATCAGGACACCACCCGGGGCCACTGTGGGCGTCTTCAGGCCAGCCAGAGCCCTGCCGGCCACGCCAGAGTGTGGACACAGGGTGGGGTCACCCGCAGGGACTTGTCACCAAGATCCACATCAAGCCCCATCACCAAAGCTGTGAGCTTTGGAAGCCACCCCAAGGAGACCCCAGGAAACAGTTTCCTGGGGGAAAAAGGACACTCCGGGAAACTACCGGGCCATGCCACCCCTACTTCTGGGCCCGTAGAGCGTCTGCTTGTGAAAGGGCCTGCAAAGACCGCCCCCCCCACCCCAACTGACCTTGGCCAGCACGGGGGTCTTATAGCGTGCCAGGAAGTGCCTGTAGCAGTCTGGGCGAGCAGATGGGTGGACCCGAGCTTTCCTGACACTGCGAGCACCTAACAGGCAAGGAAGAGGCCTCGAACCGTCACAGCACCCACGGCCCCTCAGAGACCCCTCCCTGCACACAGTCACCAGGCACCGCTGGGCAGGACACATTGTCCGATCCGCAGCAGATCCGGGGGGTCAGGCAGGCCACGCCCCACTGCTAACCCGGCCCAGCTGGGGCCTCGGACTAGCCTACTTGCTCTGCAGCGAACACAGCTTGTCTCACAGAGTAAACCTCGGCCCGTCCAGCAGCTGGGCCTCCCTCAGGCCACCTGGAGCCCACGCAAGACCGTGGTCTGTCACAAGTATCCCCACCCCATTCTGCTGCCCCTCTTCTGCTTACTGGACCAGCTATGGGGGTGGGGACCCATGCTGAGGTCCCAGGGGCCCCCTGGAGACCCCCAGACCCCATCTCCAGCCCTGCCGGCCTCCTTCACCAGCATGGGCAGGCATGAGGCCTGTCGGAGCCGCGCGGGGCTGTGGCTCTCCTCAGAGACTCCTTCTTCATCCGACAAGGAGAAGGCACCTGGGGAGAAGGCGGAAGGGAGCAGTGAGAGAAAGGGGCAGAACTCTGCTGCCGCCCCCCCGCCCCCCCCCCCGACCTGGAGCAGAGATGCGCTCGACAGTCCCTCCGGGGCTCTCCGCCCTACCGTTGTCACCCTTGAGGGACCCCACACAGACGCCCAGCTGGAGAGGGGATGGCTCGGGCACCTGCTGCCGGGGGAGCCCGTTGGCCCCATACACCGTGTCCTCCAGCTGCCTTGCATCCAGGCCTGGACACAAAAGAAGCCAGCCTATGCCACATACCCCCACTTCTGCACTAGAAACCCCAGGAAAGGAAATGGCGCTACGCCACCCACAGAGATGGGAGAGCCGGCCCCAAAGATGATCACAAAGCCTGCCCCTGCGGTGGGGCCACTCACTAGCCTCGCAGGTTGGGGGGGCCACAGGTGAGTCTCCAGCACTGCAGAGGCAACGAGAGACCGGGTGGGAAAGAGGTAGCAGAAGGCCGGCAGACGCAACTCGAGGGCAGGCACTTGCCTTCCTGGGGGTGACCTCTCCGGGGGACCCAGAATGTCCCAGAGGAAGATGGCATCCCCCACACTGAGAAGCTGCTGCTGGTCAGGGCTGAAGCCCACGGCGTGTACGGGCTCTGAGTGGCCAATATACACCTGGGGGCAATGGGAGTCACACAGAGAGACCCTGGAGGCACAGCTATGGCGCCACGGTCCCCCTAGCACTGGGCAGAAGTACCGCTTCCCGATGCAGGATGGCGACGTATCCTGCAGGCCTGGCTTCGAGGCCCCTGAGCCGCCAGACAGGGGCGGGAGGAGGCGGCCCTCGGGGGCTGCAGGCCCCAGCAGGCACTAGGGAGCAGGGGGGTCTCGTCCACCCTCCCTCCCACTCACCTACCGGGCACCTGCCTGCGGCCCCCACCTGGCAGCTGGGGCAGGACTTCGTCACATAGTCCCACACCTTGATGGCCCGGTCAGCAGCCATCAGCAAGAAGCGGGCATCCCCGCTGAGCGCCAGGGAGGGGCAGGCCACAGCATGGACGCCTGGCAGCTGCAAGAAGCGCTCTGGTCAGTGAGGAGAGACCGGAAATCACAGACCCCCCGAAGGGAAGTCTCCCTTCGCGAGAACTGCCACTTCCAAGGAGCAGCAGGTGGCCCGGGGTCACCCTCCTTGCGGCCCTACAGGCACTAGAGCTGGACCGTGGAGGGAAGAGATCACACTGCTGACCACAGGCCTGGGCTCACCTCCCGGACTACACGGCCCGACGCGGTATCCAGCACCATGACTGTGTGAGAAGACGTGGACACCAGCAGGTGGCCAGGAGGTCCAGGGCCAAAGCAGATGGCCACGGCCGAGTCCAGGCAGCTGCTGGCCGGGTCCAGGGCGCTGACATCGATTCGCAGCAGCTGGGAGAGGGCAGCAAGTTGCCCCTGGCCTGGCCTCCAGGCAGAGCGTGCACCCCCGGAGCCCAAGCACAGAAAGGGAGTCGCCTCAGACTCCCACTAGGCAGTCCTACCTACCTGTGGCTTACACGTTCTGAGTCCAGGCAAAGGTCAGACCCTCTTGGGGTCAGCATGACCTCCCACCTGCCCCTTCGATTCCCTTGCACTCCACCCAGGCCCAAGGAGAGACCCTGTCCCTCCCTACCACCCTCCACCCTGGAGGAACCAGAAGAGCCACGTGTCCCGGCTGGGGACACATGCAGAGTGTGCTGGCCAAGCCAGCACGGACACACAGAAGACTCCAGCTCGCTCACCTCCTCTAGGCAGGCTGCGTTCATGACAGTCACCACATACTTGGAGGGGCCCACGAAAGCGAGCAGACGGCCATCCCTGCTAACCGCCAGGGCGTTGGGGGTCGGGTGGGCATCCTGGCACACCACGTTAGCTGCCGGCAGCATGGGGGCACAAGGTCAACTGGGGGGGGCCCAGATCTACCCCAACTGTGGGAACGGACACCAGTGGGCACGAGCTACCGCTGGACCACGGCCAGCCACCAAGGGACCACCTGCTGGCCCAAATTACTACCAAGTGGCCACAAAAGGGAACACAAATGCTCGGCTGACCCGACCCCCACCCAGTGCTCAGGCCATTCGCCTCCTCCCATGGCAGGGTTGGCACAGACCCTCACTGGCCTTTCGCGTTGGGGGGCACTAAGAAGCTCTAAAACCACACTAACGCGGGAGCTGCGGGTAGTGAGCCAGCCCCGCCCCACGGGGACGGGACAAGGACGTGGTCAGGAGGCTGGAAGGGGCAGCGTGGGGGCCTGACCTGCGACACGCAAGACGTGGCATGGGGTGCTGACGCACTGGTACTGGACCAAGGTGCCCGAGGAGCAAGAGCTGAACAGGAGGCCGCCATCGGGGCTGGTGGCCAGGCCGGTGATGGGTCCTCGGTGACACCTGCACCGCACAGGGACAGCCGCTGCCCTGGCCCTGAGCTGCACCACTCACACCTCTCATAGCTGCTCCTGACTCAGCTCCCCAGGGGTGGCAGAGGGCTGGGGCTTCTGTGCACAGCCCCTCCCGGCCCAGCCCCGCTGCCCACGTGCCACCTCAGCTTCCGCCTCAGGGGTCTGTGGGGCCAGAGCCAACGGGCACCCACCTGTGCTCCACCAGCACCTCAGCGGCCTCCAGGCTGAAGGAGCGGACGGCCCCACTGCTGAAGCCACAGAACAAGGCTGGCCGCGTGGGGTGGAAGGCAACGGTACACGGGGCCTCCTCAGGGGACCGCAAGTCATAAAGCTGGAGGGCGGGGTCCATGAGGCCGGGCAGGGACGGGGCTACGTGGGCTTCAAGAGCCCGAGAGCCCATCTCTCCAGGTGGCCCCACAGGCCCCCAAGGCTCCACGCCTGCCTGCACCCCGCCCACTGGCCCTCGGGCCCTCCCTCTGCAATGGCACCCTTCGGGCCACACCCCACCTGCTGCAAGGTCACCAGGTCCCAGACGCGGACAGTGTGGTCCTGGGACACTGTGGCCAGCTGGCTGCGGCTGCCCTCGGTGGCCAGGGCCAGCACCGGAGCGGTGTGGGAGCGAACCAGCACGCTGTACTCCCGGGACGGGACATCCAGGAAGCCCAGGAGGCCAGAGGACGTGGTGGACAGCACACGTTGACCGTCGGGGCTGATGCACACCGAAGTGACTGGTCCCTCGTGCGCTGCACACGGTGGGGCTCAGTGAGCTCCAGGGCCCCCACCACAGGGGCAAACCCACCTGTCTGTGGGCAGGCAGGCTCCCCGATGATCAGCACTCCTGGCCTCAGGACTCGAACCCCCCAGAACCCTGGGCTGAAGTCTAGCCAGGGGATGACCCAGGGACACGGCCCTCCCACAGCAGCTCCGACGCCGAGACGGCTTCGCGGTCCCACCTGCCTCCAGAAGCACAGAGGAGAAGTCCAGCGGCCAGAGGCGCAGGTAGCCGTCCTCAGAGCCCATGGCGCATATGGCCTGGGACACGCTGAGGCCGCTGATGGAAATGCCAGGGCCTAGGGGGTGGGCAGGGTCAGCCCACAGCATCAGGCAGCTCCCCCCGCCCATGCAGCAGAAGACACACCTACCCGAGCTAAACAGCTGCTTCTGTGAGACGGGGCCGTCAGGGGGCCGTGCGGGCAGGAGCCGGCGTGTGTGCCGCACGGCCATGCGCTGGGGGTCGATCTCCAAGACGTGGCCACTACGACTGCACACGTAGCTGCTCCGGGAGGTGGCAGGTGAGGGCTGAGGGACAAGTGAGAAGGGGACCCAGCCAGCCGCGGGAGCGAGGGCAGGACTCACAGCATATGGCCATCCTGGGCCTGTCCGAAGGCCAGACCGGTCAACTCCAGCACGCGGTGCCCCCCCAAGTCCACAGGGCAGGAACGCAGCTCCCCCCCCCGCAGCCGCCACAGCCGCACACTGCCCTGCCCGCACGATGCCATCCTGCAAGGCAGAAATGTGATGCTGTGGGGGGTCCCCAACCCAGGGAGCAGCAGGCTCCGCCCCCATCTGGGCCCACGGGCCACCAAGGCCCCAATGTCAGGGTACAGCCCTGTCACCTGCTTTCGTCAAAGAAGGCCACCTCAAATGCCTGGATGTCAACCCCGGTGTGCGCCTTTGCCAGAAGGACTGCCTCACCGCCTCGTCCCACCTGGGCTGTGCCCCAGGCCAGCACCACCTGCAAGAGGCCCAGACTGAGTGCCCGCAGCCCACCTCCACCCTGCTCGGCCTCTCCCAGGCCTCAGCTCTCCTTTCCCATGCAAGAGTGCTCGGAGGCCAAAATCCTAAGTGTACCCCTGGGCTTCTACACTCGAGGCTGGGCACATCTGTGGGAACAGAGAAAACCCCGAGCTCCAAGCACAGACGGGCCTGTGCTGAAACACGGGACGCTTCCGACACACCCAACCCCAGGAAGGCGGGCCCGCCAAACGCAGCCCGTGGAGAGGGCAGGCCGAGCACCGACTCTGAGCGTGGGCCCGAGAGCACGGGGCACCACACGGGGCACACGGGGCAGGGGGCTTGGCAGGGCAGCTCTGCTTCCTAAGTGCCTGGACTCTGCCTGCAGCCTGGCACGGCCACCCCAGCCCCTCAACCCGGGCCTGTTACCGTCCTCCCATGGCGGTCCCTGCCGACGCCGCAGAGCAGCGCCCCACTGTCGGAGAAGCTGCGGACGGAACGGGAGCAGTGAGCGAGGCTGGGGCTGGCCCCCCACCCCTCTCCGAGGCCCCATGCCCACCTGAGGGAACAGAGGGCATGGGCTGGGCTCTGGAACAGGGACAGGCACTCCCCGGTCTGGAAGTCCCAGAGGCGCAGCATGCTGGGGGGCCGGGCCTGGGCAGAGGCCAGCAGCAAGCCGCTCCCATCCAGAGCCAGGGCAGAAACCTGGAGGCGGCAGCATGTTGAGGGGACGGCACTGGGCCCGCAGGCATGACCCTCCCCTGGCATAGGCGGGTGGCACCCACCTTGTCCGTGTGGCCAAGAAAGCAGCGCTGCTCCCGGGTGTTGAGGTGCAGGACGACAATGACCGCGTGGCAGGGATACACCACAGCGGTGCCGTCCTTGGTCCACAGGGCCTGTGCGCAGGGGCCAGACCCGGATGTCCCAGGCTGCTCAGCCTCCTCCCACCCCAATCCCAGCACAACCCCCGTGTGTCACAAGCGTACACACTCACGCAGGATGTGCCCAAACCCTGTCTGCGGTATTAGCAACTCCAGAGTCGAGGTAGAGACTCACCAGGACCCACAGATACTCAGACCGCGCCTAGAAAGACCCCGCAAGCACAGGGCCACAGACCCAAAACCGGTGCCCACACCAGCCCCGCACACCAGACAGACATCAGAGCCTCCCAGGACACGTGCGAGCTCTCGGGTCTAGGGAAGCTCTTGCACCCAGACCCATGGTCACGCAGCCTGCGCTCGGGACAGGAGAAACAGGCGCGGGGATGGGAAGTCCGCGCTTCTGCCAAGCGAATGCAGAGCCGTGTGCAGACACAGGCAGGGCCGGGAATCCGGCGGGGGGTGGGGGGAGGGACTCCACACCCTGAGGACGCTTAGACGCGCACATAACCATGCTGGGGAGACACAGGCTTTCCCACCGCCCCCTCTGTGTGACTGACACTCACGCGACCCAGCAAGAGCACGGGAACCCTCACCCATTTGGTGGTGTGGCCCCCAAAGCCGATGACTCCCTTGAGCCTCAGGACCGGATCCGGGAGAAGGCTCTGAAACAGGCAAACTCGCACTGAGAACCCAGGAGGTGAGGCTCCTGCCCACTGGGGCCGCACTAGCCCATGCTGGCTCCTCCCTCCTGAGAAGCAACGTAGTCCCAGGGGCTTCTGCCAGCTACACCGGAGCAGGAAGCCAAGACCTGGCCTCAGTGCCAGACCCTTTGGGGAGCCCAGCTCTGGCCCCTGCCTACAGCCCAAGGCCTCCACGGATCACCTGGTGCCTCCGGACCCTCTGTGGGAAGAGACTCTCGTCCAAAGCCACCTCCTGCCCGTGCTGCTTTCCGTCGGAAGGCTAGATAACGACAGGCTTCAGAGACCCAGCAGACCTTCCCCACACCTCTTCTAGGCCCCACCCACGTTGGCGAAACGGCTTACCCCTCACCTTCCCCAAGGTAGGCACTGACCTCGTGCACGGCCACATCCCCTGGGGCCACGGGCACCACGGTCCGCTTAGGAGGGGGCACATGAACACCCCTGCCGGCTGCATGCTTGTCAGTGACCTCCGGCACGGCTGAGGGCTCTTGGCTACGGTCACTGGGGCCATTCACACTGGGGAGCTCTGAGCGCTCACAGAACAAGCCGACCTCTGGAAGGGGCCTGGGCTCCGAGGGGGCCTGGCAAGACAGCAGGGCACAAGCGCCTGTCAGCACCCTGAGGCTGCCACCCTCCAGCCCCATTCCCAAGGACACAGGAGCACTCACGGCTACGGGGCCGAACACCTGCACCACAGAGGGCACGCGGTCCTGGAGGGGATTGCTGAACGCCACTGGGTGAGCAAGAACCTGCGACGCGCGCCCCAGGGAGTCTGGAATACAGCCAGAGGCCACAGAAGCCGCTCGACAGAGGGCACAAAGGCCTGGGGAAAGCATGGCCCCAGGGCCTCACCCACCCCTGCCAAGCCACAGCCGCAGGCCACTCTTCTCCCCCGGGCCCCAGAACGCCCTCCTAGCTGGAAAGGCTGAGAACATCAGGCACCTACGCCTCCCACAGGTGCCGGCATCTCAGGACAGCCTCGAGGCGAGCCCTGGGCCCTGTGGGTACCACCCTGCCAGGGTCGCCACCCCCAGCATCAACACCCCCTCCCGCGGAACTCCAGGTCCCTGCAGGCCGGAGCCCAATGCCCGCTGACCTCACAGGCCCACCTGCCTCAGGAGGAGAAGAGCTCTCCTGAACCAGCTCGGAGGATGCTCTGAAGCTGGCCCTCGGAAACCTTGATAGGGTGGAGGCAAAGTAAGTGTCCAGCGACCAGCCCGCCGTCCCTTCCCCGCCTCCCGCAAGACGAGCAGAGCCGCTCACCGGATGTGGACGTAGTGGTCATACCAGCTCTCCCCCTTTGGCACCGGGAAGGCCATTTCTCGCGGTACAGGTGTGACGGGCAGCTTCGCCCGCCGAGCCTCAGCCGTGCCGACAGCTACAGAGGACGGAGCCGGTCCAGGGAGGGAGGCCCACCCAGCTCCCTCTCCCAGCCCTGGCGGGTCTCGACACCAGATGCCAGCAGCCCAGCCACAACCACCCCCCGCCCCCGACAGCTGCCTCGGTTGTGCGGGGCTCCAAGATGGCACAGCACACGCGTTTCCGTCGTGGGCCCGGCAGTCAGCCCCTCCTGCTGAGAACGAGAGTGGGAGCCGGCCGGGGGCACCAGCACGGCACTCACCAGGGTCAAAGCACAGGTCGCTGGTGTAGAGACCCTTCGCCAGCAGACTAGCGCACAGCCTGACGCTCTTGAGGTGGCCGTAGCGCCGGTTCAGGTACAGGAGCAGGACGTCCCGCAAGTCTAGCTGTAGGCACGTCCACCGGGTACCAGAGGGAGCGACACCGGCCGGCTCTGAAGAGCGTGAGCCGAGATCAGCGCCCACAGCCTCACCAGCCAGCCCACGGCACTCTGTACTTGGCCAGCCCCAACCACAGCCTGCCCCCCACCTCCCTCTCTGCTCTCAGGCCACCTCTCCAGGGCTACTACCCCCACTCACGCCCCGTTTCGGCATCACCTTTTAAAGAAAGCCCAGCCTCGCAGATGAAGGGAAACTGCAGCCACGTGGCTGTAGACTTGAACTCCTTGAAGAGGTTGGAGAAGGACACCCGGATGACCTGGCCGTCCTGCAGGGCACAGCATGACCGTGAGAAGACGAGAGGGGCTGCAAGAGTGCACCCCCACCCCCGCCGACCCCCACTCCCCCAAGCTCGGCACCTCGGCGGCCACGTCCAGGTGGATGACGAAGTGCTTGGCTGGCAGGGGCTTGAAGAGCACGTACAGGTACCGGCCCGTCAGCCCCAGAGACTGGGTGCTGGTTTGGGGGAGCTGGATGTAACTGCCGGCAGAGACAGAACCCCGGATGCGGTACACGGTGCACTTCAGAGTCTTATCCTGGAGACAGAGGGGGAGGCAGCACGGTCCACCCAGGCACACCACGAAGAGCACCACCGGCGTGACCCTCGCATGGTTCTAACAGGTTTCGGGAGAAGGGGTCCCGCCGCTGCTGCCACGTCCCGGCCCACTTACGGTCACAGCAGCCACGTCGCCTTCCTTAGTGGACCGCTTCCACTCGCCCACCTGGAAGTGTCTGAAGACGTTGAGGAACGGGCGCTGCCACACTGGGGTCCAGGAAGCTGTGAGGACCCCGTGGGCATGAAGGCGCGACCCCAGATCCCAGACGCCCCCCCCCCCAAGGGGCGTCGCGCTGCGGGCCTCCACACCTCCCAGGGAGGGGCCAAAGCCTGGGCCTGGGCTCCACCCGCCCCCATCTCCGCGCGGCGACAGCGATACCGTGCGCCTTGCCGCGTCCTCCCCCGACCACGGTCTCCGCAGCGCGCACTGCCTCCCGCCCCGAGCCCCGTCCCCGCGACGCGGACCCCGGTCTCCGCCGCGCCGCCGCCCCGCCCCCGGCCCCGGCCCTCGCCGCCTCGGGCCCCGTTCCCGCCCCCTCCCGCACCGACACCCTGCCCCCGGCCCCCCGGCCCCCGGGCCCCGGCCGCCCGCGCGCCGGTACCTTTCGCCATGGCGTAGCCGCTCGCACTTCCCGCCTCGGCCGCCGCGCGCTCCACGCAGGGCACGCAGCGCGCGCCTGGCAACGGCCGCCTGGCAACGGCGCCACGCCCGCCGCCCTGCGCGCGACGCCACGTGACCGCGACGGGGCGGGGCGCGACGGCGCGGCGTTGGCCACGTGACCGCGATGCGAGCAGAGCCGGGTCGCGTGACCGCGGCCGGGGAGGAGGCTGGCGGGGCTCGCGGTGGGCAGCGTCGCGGGCAGCCTGAGACGCATCGCGGCCCGGGGCCTGTGCGGCCACTCCCACGCCAGCACCCTGTGGCGGGGCCCTGGCGCGGCCGCAGTGGGGACTAGGCGCGTGCGCGGCTCTCCGGGCCCCGTGGGGGGGTGGGGGGAGGCCACGCACCCCGAGTTTACGGGAGTGCGTCTGACAGCGGCCGTCCACACCGCCGTCGGCCCGCCCTTGGCCGGCTGGGCCCCACCCTGCTGCCCGCAGGCCTCTAGCGCCCACACCTGGCAGTGCCGCCCGCCGGAGAGGCAGAGGTGTCCCCGGAGCCACTGGGCCCCAGGGGGCTAAGACACAGGACTAAGCATCGGGAGATTCGGCCCCACTCCTGGGCGTCTGGGACTCTATCTCCTGGCCAGGTGCTGGCAACTGTGGATCAGGACAAGGGGCTCAAGCCCGGGCTGACGGGGAGAAAGCTGGGTGGTGCTGGGTAAGGGCCAGCGACATCCAAGAAAGATGAGCTGGTCCAGGGCCCCAGCACCTGTCAGGACACAGGAGGGCCAGAATTGGGCAGAGCTGCAGCTGTGGGGCCAAGGAAAGGTTATGCTGGACTTAATATGTGAGGGCCCAGACCCCATCCCCACACCAAATAAAGACCACTCAAAAAGGGCAGTATCTCAAATTTATTAGCCTGGGGTTCCTCCCTGCCAGCCCCAGGGGCTGGTCCCTGGGCACAGTGAGCAGGACTGAGGTCAGACAGATTCAGCTCCTGGCCCTTGGCAGCACAGGACAGCTGCTCCAAGGGGCCACCAGGTGCAAAAGTCCAAATGCTGGCACTTCAGGTGTGGACGGCTCCTGGCCAGACTCAGGGTGAGGGACGGCCTCCGCAGTGGCTAAACAGAGCTCCGCGGTCCTCTCCTGGCGGGGGGTCCACCACCCGGCAGGGCCGGGCCCTGCATGGACACCCCTTCCAAGGTAGCTAGGAGCAGTTCGTGATTCTGGCCAGGAACTGCTGTGCCCACCACTCGTCCAGGTCAATGGGCACGAAGTCTGTGGGCAGAGCAGAAGGCTGGGCAGTGAAGCTGCCTCCCGGATCAGTCAGTGTCTCTCCCTGTGAACTGACCACAAGCCCCTCCCCCAGACCCAAATGCAGCAAGCACTGGGAAAAAGCAGGTCAAGTTCAAGTGCCCTCCCCAATCCCCTAGGGCTAGAACCCAGCAGGGCCCAGGTCAGGGTTGGAGGGAGTGGAGGGGACTCCCTGAGAGCAGGGGAGGGCTCACTCTGCAGCCGGGGGTTGGGGGTCTTCTCCACGTACTGCACAGGCCTAGGCCCACTAGCGCCAGCTGGGCCACTGCCCAGCTGCTGCTCCACTTGCTGCCAAGCTGTGGGGAGAGGGCAGTCAGGCTGAGCCAGGCCCCTGGCATCCTGTCTCCCACCCAGGGCTTGGTGGCCACCCTGGACCCCAGCCAAGAATGGGAGTGGGGAGCCCACCGGACAGTCACGGTCACACAGGGAGACAGTCTAGGAAGAGCCCGGCCCTCTAGGTACTTTGAATCAGGTCACAGTGGGGGGAGGAACAGGGGCCCAGGCCTCACCCTCCGGCTTTGACACTACCTTCAGAAACAAACCGGACGTTTTCCTCATGGGCCAGCGTATAGGTCTCCTGGGTTCCCTCAAGGGATGGAGATGTGGCAGGCGGCCGCCGGCCATTCACCCGATTGAACACAAGCCTTGGCCCTGGACTGTGGAAGGGGGAGGAGCCGGTCAGCAACTGTCCCAAGCCTTAAAGTGACACCTGGCAAAGCTCCAGGAGCAGCAGCAGGCCCCACCCACCACCCCCAGGCCAGGCCCAGCCTGGGCACTTCCTTGACCTTCAGGGTAGCTCTGTGCCACAGTGGGGGCGGAGGAGGCCTCTCTCCTGCAGGCCCAAGCTCCCAGCAGCTCGAGTCACACCTGCAGTCCCCAGTCCTGTGTCCCAGACCCCCCGCAGGGTTCCGTGTTCAAGGCACACAGGCAACCCTCCGGGGTCTCCCGGGCACCCCACCGCCACCCGCATCCCACCTCCCCAGGACCAGCCGGGTCTCCAGCAACCCACGTTCGGACCTAAGCTACAAACACATCACTCTGACCCAGCCACAACTGGCCAGGCGCAATTCTCGGCCGTCTTCTCCCCCCATAGAAGCTTCTCCATCACACCACTGTCCTGTGTGGGAGAAAGGACCCAAACAAGAAACAGCCCATCTTGGCCCTTCCCTCTTCCTGGCAGTCCCAGGCTCCGTGGGGATGAGCCCTAAGTGACATTCTGGCCAAAGAGCACTGAGTGGACAAGTTGTGACTTCAACCCCAGCCCGGCCCTGCAGGGCCCAGACAGGCAACACTCTTGCCCATGGGGGTGGGAATGAAGGCTGAGGACGGCCCCCAGGCGCTACAGCTCAGCCTGATGAGCATGGGACGTCCAGGGAGCCACTGGGCCTGTCCCGCTCAGTGATCAGCGGGGCCCAGGGCAGTGATGGGCTGCCCTTGCTGGCGGCAGCTGGCCTAGCCCTGCACACACAAAGCCCAGGATGGGGCTGTGGAGGGAGCGGGGCCCGCACCTACAGCAGGAGGTGGGAGCCGGGAGTCCTGGGCTGCACGTGCCACTCCGCCAGGCACTCGCGGTCCCGCCGGCCTGCTCGCCTTCCTGGGCTCAGGTGCCCCACCGCCGCTCGGGGGTCCTCCTTGGCTGAGAGGGGCACTAAAATAAAGAGGAGTGTCTTGAGGGGTACCGGTCCCGCCAGCTCCAGGCCAGTGAAGAAACTGTAGCGGGGGCAGGGCTCCTCCCAGGCCTGAGCTGCCCCGACCAGAACCTATGAAGGTTTGTCTTCAACCTGGACAGTCCCTCGCCTGCCACCCCCGCCCCCACACGCCTGCAGACTCCGGGAAAGTGGAGGCTGGACAGCGAAGTAGGAAAACCGGAAAGGGAATTGCAGCCATGGGCTGGGACCCCCGGGGACCAAAGCGGTGGCCTGCCCAGGGCTGAGCACAGCTGGCAGGCAGGCACCCACCTGACCCCCGCAACCCCGCCGGGAGTTTGTTACACAAGGGTGCTGCACGGGCCCTCGGGGGAAAAGGGCGTGGGCATGCGTGTGCACCTGCGGACGAGCTGTGCCTGCCCCGGAGAATGATGCCCACAGGCCGGCCCCGGTGTCCCTGCTCAACCCACACAGGTGTCCTCGCAGTCCTCTCCAGCCCCACTTCCAGCCCTGGGCACTGGGCTCCAGAGGGAAGTGACCCACCCAAACGCACACCCTGCAAATGGGCACTAGTTCCAGAACGTAACTGCACAGCTACCTGACCTCAAAGCCCACGACTCAGTAACCCAGGCCACCTCCCTGACCTCCTCGCGTGACCTTCGGGGGGGTCACCAGGCGCCCCGTTATCTTCTTCCCACCCACGGATATCACCTCTCCTGTCCCCTGCTGTCTGTCTCACAACGGGAGCGAGAGCTGCTCAGAGGCCCGGCCCCATGGAGGGCCGGGACCCCAGCCTACAGAACCAGCGGGAAGGCCGTTCTGAGCACCGGCCGCGCGCCATACGCCCCAGGCATGGAGGATGCAGCCGTGGCCCAGACACCCCCCGTTTCGTGGGCAAGGCAGGGTGAGGGATGCTGGATAATAAAAAGGCGCTACAGAGGAAAAAAACAGGGAAGGACGGACAGAAAGGCAGGTGGAGTTCTTTCGGAGGTGCCCCCTGAGAAGGTTCAGGAGAGGGGGCAGGGAGGACTCATGGGCAGCACTGGCCTCCCAGCAGGGTCATTTCGAGGCCACGGGGATTGGGAAGGGGCAGCTCTAGAAGAGGGAGTGACCTCAGGGGGTAGGGGGGCCAGCCTGCCACCCTGGGGCATGCAGCAGGACCCCCAACCCTGTGCCGCGCAGGGCTGAGGCAGGCCGAGTGTTGCACCCTCCTGACCTGGCAGGCTGTGATGGGCCCAACTGGCTGACAGCCGGCTAAGGGCGAAGGGGAGGCCTGGGGTACGGTAAGAACTCTGCCATCTTTCCCATCTCCCTCCACACCACTCCCCAACCCTGCCACAGGTGCACCCTGGTTTCATCTGCAATGGGACTGTGCAGAGGGAGGTGACGTGCTTCTCCAGGTGAGAGGGTCCGGGTGCCCTGCACCACTCTGCCCCCAGGTCCTCTGCCTGGGTGACCAGTCGCAGCTCTACACGTACACCTCGTTTACTCCTCTGGGCAGTAGGAAGGCTGTGAGGACCAAAGCTGAGATCACAGGGCGATATTCTAACACAGCCTGGGTCCCAGGAACTGGACCCCAAGGCCCTGCTTGCTCACTGGTCTCCCCAGGACACATCTGTGGTTAGCCCAGAATGTTTTCATCACTAGGAAGCAGCCTCAAAATGTCAACGTGCACCCAGCAGAAGCCCCCTTCCCCTCCGCAGGGAAGGGCCTCAGCCCAGAAACAACCCACAGGTTGCCCCCTCCTGCCAGACCCGCATCACCTGTGCCCTCAGAGCTGCCTTGGGGGGGGCCTGAGTCAGCCACCCTGTTTCTCTGCGGTGCCTACCCACAGCCTAGCCCAGGAAGCCTCAGGCCTTTGTGGGCTTGGAAGAAAGCCCTAGGTCCAGAAAATGCACAGAATAAACAAAACCCAAGGTCCAGAGCTGACACAAAAAAGTGAAAAGCTCTGGAACACGGAGGAATCTGACCTTCTGGTCAAGGTCATGTGGAGGCCAAATTGGCCAGGACGCAGACTCCTGTGGGGCAGGCGGTGGGCACTGGCGGAAGAGCTGGTCAGGAAAGGCAGGAACTGCAGGTTCGGGCAAGGCCTGAGCATCTGTGGGAGGCCTCCAGTCCCCAGCCAGGGTGTCTGGGGTGAAGGGCAACGGAGAGCAGGGGCCTGGTAGGGCCAGAGGGAACCACGTGCACTTTCTCCCCCAGCCCGCTCTGCAAGGACGGGGCTGGCAGCCTCCCGCCGGGCCGAGCCAGGAGGCCTCGAGGGCCCGCACCCGAGGATATTTTGCTCCCGCCTTCCTGGGCAGCTCGCCTCAAACCTTGGCCTCGCCGCCCAAGGTCGCCCCGGGCATCTGAGTCAGCCGCGTGGAGCTCCTGCGATCCCGGAGCCGGTCCGCTTCCTCCCCACTCGGGCTCCGCCACGGTCCCACGGGGCCAGAGAGGGCGAGGGGTCCGTGTGCCTCCGGCCCGGCCCGGCCCCCTCCGACCCCGCCAGGTGCCAGGTGAGGCGGAGAGGCCGAGGCGCCGAGGGCGGAGGCGCGGAGGCCGGAGCCGCCCGCGCGGGCGGGCTCACACGCCCCGCCCCGCGCCCGCCCCGAGCACGCGGCCGGGTCTCCGGGAACCTTCCCCAAGGTCAACCTCCCGGTCCCGCGGCGGCCCGCGGCCGGCCCGCGCGTCTCACCTGGACAGGGGCCAGGGTCCCGGCGGCTGCGCCCGCGGGGGCGGTGGGGTCGGCGGCGCGGGCTGCCGGCATTTCAGGAGCTCGCCGAGCCGGCTCTCCACCTGCTGCTGCGAGGGACCTGCGGGCACGGGGCGCGTCAGCCGCCGCCGCGCGCCCGGGCGGTCACTGCGCGGACCCTGCCCCGGCCCTGCCCGCCCCGCGCCCCGCGCCCCGCGCACCTGTGCGGCGCTGCGCGACCAGCTTGCTGGGCCCCTTGGTGATGGTGTACATGGTGCGGAGGGCCCGGCCGCCCGCGCGCTCCCCGGGACGCACGCCCTGCCCTGCCCTCCGCCGGGGCTCGCACTCGGCGGGGGCCCAGGGCGCGGCCCCTTTAACGGGCGGCCGGGCGCGGCGGGGAGGGGGCGGGCCGCTACACGCCCCCGGCCCTTAAAGGGCCCGCGCGCGTCCAGGCCGGCCTCGGGGCACGCGGCGGAGGCGGCGCTCCGGCTCCGGCCCGTGGGGAGGGTGGCCGCGGGCGCCCCACCCCGCACGGCCCAAGGCCAAGGCGGAGGAAGCGTCCCGGGGCCTAGGACGGCCTTCCTCCGCCGGAAGGTCAGGTGAGCCGCGGGGGCGGGGGGCGGGGGTGCGGTTGGGGCGCCGTGGACAGGCGCCGGGGCGCTGGGTGCGGACCCTGGAAGCAAGGCTGTGCCCACTCGGTCGGGAGCTCCAGCCAAGGTGCCTGGGTGGGCCCGGGCCAGCGTGAGGGGCCATTCTTGGCCTGGGTCTTGGGACCGAGGGCCCAGAGACCAGAAGTGGGTTTGGGCAGAGACTTGGCTCCCTGGGAATCTCCCTTCCACCCCGCGGGACAGGAATAGTGGGTGCACTCTGGTCCTTGACGAGCCTCCCTTGCCAAGGTGCACCCCCAGCTCCAGCGACGGGAGCCCCCATTCAGTCTAGGAGCAGCGTGGGGGGTGGGATCCTGCGGAGAGAGAAGGTGCCCGGTTTGCCTGTTTCATCCCCACTGGAGGGGAGCAGTTACCTCCCCCACCCGCCTGACCCAGGCGGCCTGCCTGGGATGACCCCCAGGGTCCCTTCCTGAGAGTTCCACAGAAGTGCCCCTTCCTCCCAGCTGCTGGGCCGCTCAGGGCTGGGGGAGAGGAAGCTCCAGGCTCTGGGGTCTGTGGGCCTCACCACCCGGAGGGCTCCACAAGAGGCTCCCCTGTCCTCCCTGTGGCTGAGTTCAACCCTTAGCAACCCCCCCACCGGAGAAAACACTCTACAGAGTTGTCTCGGAATCTGCCCTGAGGCTTGTATGGACACAGCAGGGCTCACACGCGGCTCCACAAATATTTGAGGATGCCCAGTCCAGCAGGCACTGGGGCCTTGTCAGGGAGCTGCCGCCCCACGGGGCAATAGGACTTAGCAGCGCCACGAGGTTTCCTCAAGCGTCCCCCACACCTCACTTCGGGAGCAGACCTGAAGCCTCTCCACCCAGGCAGAGGGCACAACGTTGAGAGGGGTGGGGGGCAGCACCTGTTGGGGAGTGTGGGGGAGTGACAGCAGGAGGAACTCCCTCCCCACCTGCTCTGTGCAGTGTCCCTCCCCGGCTGTGTTATCGCCCCCCCCACACCCCCCCCACACCCCCGTTGTGACTGCTGGAGGGAGCCAGGCCTGCTCAGGTGCTCCTAGGGAAGCTTAGGTCCCTGGGGCCCCTCTCCCCAGCTTTCTCCTCCGAAGGCTGGGCTGGGCCGTGCTGGGCTGGATCAGGCCTGTGATCCTCAGAGGGGAGACAGGGTCCCTCCAGGCATGAGCACGCCTCTCCCTCCCAAGGCAAGTGGGCCCCTGCTCAGCCCCCGCCGTGCGCCCCTGCAGTGTCTGTCCCTTGCCCCCCCCCCCCCCAGCAGAGTCAAGGCCAGCATGGTCCCACACACCATCAGTGCTGGCTTGCCCGGCCTTGAGCACACTGCTCACTCACATGCTGGGAAGACAGCACACGGTGAGGAGGGGCTGTGTTCCTGACAGAGGAAGCGAGGCCCTGGTGTGGGGAGCAAGGGCCCCCAAGTGGACCCAGACGCTGCAAGTCCCTCCCTCGGGCACACTCCTCAGGCCTGCACCGACAGGGCCCCTTCCTCCTGATGGACAGACAGACCTAGCATTTGCTTAAGCCGTCTGAAAACCAAGGCCTGGAGGCCCTGACGGTCAAGCCCTGCCCACAGGTCTTGTTTGAGGTCAAAGTTTGGGTCCAGAAACCTCAAAGTTCTGGGGAGAAGGGCTGAGCAGAAATGATCCTGACAGGTGAGAGGGGAGAAGGTGCAGGGGCAGCAGGGCAGGGGGGGTCGTGGGTGAGGGAAAGCCCAGTGGTCCCCAGGGTAGATGAAGGAGGAAGAAGGCCAGGGTGGTGGGGGGCAGGCAGTGAAGCTCTCCGCACCTGTTGAGGGGCTGGTCTCCCCCAGTGAGGCTGGGGCCGGAACTCTGAGCTCTCCCTGGTCCCCAGGTCCCATTCCCCCCGACCCCCGCACTGCGTGCCCTGGAAGGCCTCTGCAGGGAGGGGCGGTCACCTTCCCCGTGGTTGGGGAGGTTGGGAACCTGTCCCCAAGCCAGGGGCGCGGGATGAAGGGGCCTCATCCACTCACAGATAAAAGTGGCTATCAGGGTAAGACAAGGCCTTCACCTCACAGACCCCACTCATGGTAAGAAAAGCAAATAGTAGTTTTCTTTCAAAGAATCTAAATACAATACTAAAACTTCATCTGAAAGAGAAGGAGGTTTTCAGTCATTCTCAGAAACTTTCTCCATCGGAAACCTCCACCCTCTCCAACGCAGAGTGGATGATGGGCTTCTGCCTGCGCGAGGCCGCCCAGCAGCCCCTCCGGAAAGGCGCTCTGGGCGCTCCTGTGTCCACTGCCCAGTGTCGGGGATTGCTTGGCCATTCCCAGACCTAAGTGCGGGGGGTTGAGTGGTGTCCCCAAAAGCTGCGTCTCCTGGGAGGCTCAAAATGTGACCTTATTTGGAATAAAGGTCTTTGCAGATAGAAGTTCGGCAAGGTTTGAGGTAAGGCCATCCTGGATTGGGATGGGCCCTAAATCCAGTCACGTGTCTCTGTGGACCACGGGGGTGGGGGGGTTAAGTGAAGGTGGAGGGAGAGTGGCCGCAGCCCCCGGCAGCTGGAAACAGTGAGAAACCATCTTCCCGGAGGGCCTCGGGAGGGGCAGACCGTCTTTATCTGGGACTTCTGGCCTGCAGAAGGATGGGAGGATAAACGTCTGTTGTTTGAAGCCTCAGAGTTGGGGGTCAGCCGTTACAGCCGCTCTAGGAAGCCCCTGTATCAGGGCGAGCGGTAGTGTCTGAGGGGATGGGAAGGGCCGTGCCCAGGGCCTGGCGAAGGGCTGGGGAGGAAGCCTGCACCCCATCAGGGCCTCCTGTTGTCTGCTCACGGCTTCCTACGCAATAGAGATTGCATCGTGTACGTAAACGCTCACCACGAAAGGTGGCCCGCGCTGGCCTCGCTCGCACACAGCGGGCGGCAAGCTCAGGAGGACTGCGGAGGAGCTAGACTCCGCCTCCGGAGACAGAATCCTAGGAGGCCCCACCAGGCATAGGCCGTGGACGGGGACAGACACGTCCAGGGGTCCGCTGTTCAGCATTCACTGCGGGTCCAGGACTCTCCCGGAGTCTGACACACCACCACGACTTTCCAGAAAATGTGTGTTCAGACGTGTACACACAGGCACTCACACGTGTGTGCACACACTCACACACACTGCAGCATAGGCCACAGAGTACAAGGGGGTATCTCACACAGCGACCATCCCAGGGGGACAAATGTGGCAGGTGCAAAGGCAGCAGAGAAGTGATTACATTTCCTTATCTACCTGCAGCCCACTGACGAGTCCTTGAAGCAGGCAGTGACCTTCCTCTAGGGCCTCAACTGCCACGATGTTGGCACTTTGCTAAGGACAAAAGGCAGTCCGAGCTGAGCCACCCTCCTCACTGCCAGGATCCTGTAAGTCTACTTTAACATACAAAGGTTCCTTTGGAAACTCCCTTTAGTCTGCGGCCATACCACCCTGAAACCCCCTCATTTCGTCTGATCTCGGAAGCTGAGTGGGGTCGGGCCTGGTTAGTACTTGGATAGAAACTCCCTTTATCTCTACCCCTGAGATACATGTTGGCAACCATCCCCCAAGCATGTGGCCCACTGCGACACACATCTGAAGAGTCTCATGACTCGGGTTTTATTAGACGGTAATAAATGACCCTTTCCTGACAAAAGCTAGCTCCCTCAAGGTCCTGGAAAGGTTGCTTCCATATTCCTTAGGGACTTACGCTCTTTTCATGTTCTTTCAACACGAAAGTATGTAATGGGCTCAGTGGGTTAAGCCTCTGCCTTCAGCTCAGGTCATGACCCTGGGGTCCTGGGATCGAGCCCGCCTCGGGCCTGCCTGGCGGGGATTCTGCTTCTGCCTGCTATTCTCTCTCACCGTCTGCCAAATAATGCTTAAAAAACAAAAAAGAAAGAAAGTATATAATGGGCCACTCATCATGACCCCAGTGCGGCTCTTTCTGCCCACAGGTCCCCTGTTCCTGTGCTTTAATAAAACATTTTTGCACCAAAGATGTCTCAGGGACTCTTTCTTGGCTGTTGGCTTCGAACCCTAACGTCTTTCCTATGTCAGATAGCAACCTAAGGTCAAGTGCAGTTAAATGGAAGACAGGGCTAGGCACTCTGAAGTCCTGGAGGAAGGAGGGAGACTGGTCAGTCTGGTTTCTTGCCGCTTACAGAACACCTTGTGTAAAGGAAAATGCAGCACTTTCTGCCAAAGTGTGCTACGGTTCAACTCAGTTCTGACGCTAGCTGCCGGGCGTGAGTGCGCACCCCCTCCCCAGGCTGCCTGCCCGGTCCCACGAGACCGTCCCCACGGCCAGGCTGTCCCCAGCTGTAAGTCAGGGTTCCAGACCCCCTTGTCCAGCCATAATTTGCTAGAACGGCTCACAGAACTCAGGGAAACACCTTACTCCCGGTTACTGGCTCATCGTCAAGGACAGGACTGGGGAACAGCCGAAGGAAGACACCCACGGGGCGGGCGGCTGTGTGGAAGGAGCGCGGAGCTTCCAGGCCCTGCCCCCCGCCCGGGGGCCACCCGTCCCCTGCCGGCACCCCCATGTGCCCGGAGGCTCCCGCTCGGCTTCTTAGGGGGGCTCGGGGCTGATGGACTCGCTGATCGTGGGTGATGGGCTCGGTGTCCAGCCTTCTAATCACACGTTGGGGCCCTCGGCCACCTGCCCCCAAGCTGCTCGAGTCACCTGGGTGGTGTGAAGCCAGGTGAGGCCGACCGGGGGGGACTGGTCAGGGGCCCCCGCAGCTGCTCCTCTCGGCCCGCCGTGGAAGGGGACAGAACGCCCGGCGCAGCCGACTAACCGGACGGCGGAGGCCCTGGGCTGGGAGCTGGATCTCCGAGGGAAGGAAGGGTGGTCGCGAGCAGGATGCCCTGGGGCTGCCGGCCCGAGCCACCCCCGCCCCGGGGGCCTGTCCAGCCCCGACGGCTAGACACCGCTCCCCGCCGGAGCGACCCACAGCCCGGCCCCTCCACGACAACCCCAGGCGAAAGCCGGGGTCGGGGTCACCTCCCGAGCCCTGGCCAGAGGGACGTCGGGGTGGGCGTCGCTCTCGTGCAAACCCGCGCGACCACGGGGAGACGCGGGCCCGCTGCGGACGCGGCCGGGGGAAGCAGCCGGGGAAGCGCGCCGGGACCGCACAGGGAAGGCTCCGGCTGGATTCAGGGGTCACCCACCCCCTCACGGCGTCCGCGCCCCCGGGGCGGGCGCTGGTCGTCTCGGCGACACGGGAAAGCCCTGAGCGGCGCCGGCGCCAATCGCGGCCCCCGCCCGCGTCCCTTAGTCCCGCTCCGTTCGCTCTCGCGCTGGGGGGAGAACGAAGCGACACCGGAGCCTCCCCCGCCCCCCTTCTCGCGGACCCCGCGGGGCGGGCGCTCGCACCTCAACGCGCCTGCGGGCTGGGAGGCGCCGTGCTCCGCGCGTGCGCCGTTCTGCTCGGCGCGCGGACGCTGCGTCACAATCTCTTAAGTCTCGCGGGCTTCTTCTGCGGCAGCGGCGCCGCTGGTGTAGTGGTATCATGCAAGATTCCCATTCTTGCGACCCGGGTTCGATTCCCGGGCGGCGCAGAGCTGTCTTCTCGTTTTTCTTCCCCCATTCGCTAACGACAGAGCTTCCGACAGGAAAGAAAACCGGAAACGAGGGAACGGCACTCCGGGGCGACCCGGACGAGGCAATTTCAGAGAACGCGAGAGTGACACGCGCTAGGAAAATGCCGGAGCGGCCACGGGCCCCTGGGTACCGAGCTGTCGGTCACCTCTAAACCGGCGACCCTAATTCAAGCGACCGGCGGCCCCGCCGCGTTTGCCGCTCCCGGTGCGGCTCCTGCAGCTGCGGGCCCTTTAAACTCCCAGCCGGTCTCGCGAAGCCGGACTACGGCTCCCGGCGGGCCGCGCGGCGCGGGACTACGGCTCCCGGCGGGCCGCGCGGCGCCGGGCTACGGCTCCCGGCGGGTCTGGCGGCTGCGGACTGCGGCTTCCGGCGGGCCGGCTGCGCTGCTGCGATGCTGGTGGCGGCGGCGGCCGAGCGGAACAAGGAGCCCATCCTGCGCGTGCTGCGGCAGTACATGGACCCGGCCCAGCGCGGCGTCCGCGTGCTCGAGGTGGCCTCGGGCTCGGGCCAGCACACGGCTCACTTCGCGCGGGCCTTCCCGCTCGCCGAGTGGCAGCCGTCCGACGTGGACCAGCGCTGCCTGGACAGGTGCGCGGGGCGCGGGAAGGCGGGCCCCCGGCCGCTGAGGGGGCGGAGCGGGCGCCGGCGGAGCGGGGGCCCGTCCCGCTGCCCGGCTCGCCGCGACCGTGCGCTGCCCTCCTACAGCATCTCGGCCACCATGCGGGCGCAGGGGCTGTCGAACGTGAAGGCCCCGCTGTACCTGGACGTCACCTGGGACTGGGAGCTCTGGGGCGGGATCCTGCCGCAGTCGCTGGACCTGCTGCTGTGCATCAACATGATCCACATCAGCCCCTTGAGCTGCACCGAGGTCTGTGGGCGCGCGGGCGAGCCGCCCACCGGCGCCGCGGTGGCCCCGCTCTCGGGGCGGGGCGGCAGGCCTGCCCCGCAGCCCAGAGGGGGCCGCTGGGGCCTCTAGCCGCGGGCTCCTGCGGGGCCGGGCGGAGGAAGCCCCTCACTGACCCCCGCATCCTCACTCCCCAGGGCCTCTTCAGAGCAGCCGGACATCTGCTCAAACCCAAGGCGCTGCTCATCACCTACGGGGTGAGTGCTTCCGTCGGGGCCACGGGCCTCCCCTGGCAGGGCAGTCCTGTTCCAGGCCGGTGCCCGCTGTGTCCTTTCCGCACTCCCTTCTCTTGGTGCCAGTGTTTTTAGCTGCCTTGTCCCCTGACTACCTTCCATCATTAACCGGCACCCAGAGTCTTCCTTCTTGAACCCGCTCCCGGCCACCTGCCAGTCTCCTTGCACCCCCCCCCCCCACCAGCTGGTCCTCAGCTGTCCCCCATCTTGGGGGCAGGGGGGAGGGGTGCGTCCTTTCCATTTTCTGGGTGCCAGTGTGCAAGACTGCCTGTGTGTCGACGGAGGCATGGCTGACCCCATCTGTGGGTGGCAGGCAGAGCCGTGTCCCCCTCTCCGCAGCCTTATGCCATCAATGGGAAGATCACTCCGCAGAGTAACGTGGATTTTGATCTAACTCTTAGATGCAGGTCAGAGCTGGATCGGGGGAGGGCGGCTGGCTGGGGGGACAGGGGGGCTGGGCAACCACCCCAGCCACAACTCCACCTCCTTGTCCACCTCCTCCTCACTGCAGGAACCCTGAGTGGGGGCTGCGGGACACAGCCCTCCTGGAGGACCTGGGCCAAGCCAGTGGCCTGCTGCTGGAGAGGATGGTATGTGGGAAGGGCTGGGGACACAGGGCTGGGGACACAGGGGACCAGGTCAGCGCTCCAGCCAACCCCTCTCCCCTAGGTGGACATGCCGGCCAACAACAAGTGCCTGATATTCCGGAAAGAGTAACTCTCCTGCTCTCGCATGTTTGTGTCTCCACCAAGACCCCTTCTGGACCAAACCCAGATGCCAGCCCCTGCCTCCCAGGGCTGGGCCATGAGGACTGGCCTTGCCTACTCTGGGGGCTCTTGGCTGATGGCCACAGGGCTGCTTAGAACCTGGGAATAAAGTGTTTTCTGCTGCTCACTGCTGGTGTCACCCATGCCTCCTGGGACCACTCCTGGTGGCACTCAGTGGGCAGGCTGTGTCTACAAAGGGTCTGCACTAGTGACAGAAAGGCCTGGCCTGTGGGGTCAAGGCTTGGGGGCCTCCTGGACTGTGCTGCTCTGCCGAGGGCACAGGGGAGGGAGGGAGAACTCGGGCCCTGTGGGTTGAGCCGACTGCTGAGTTTCCCTGCGACAGGGGCAGGTGCTCGTCTCAGGCTGGTCACGGCTCATGCTCTTGCAGGGAAATGGGAGGCTGCAAGGAGGGAGCTTGCAGCGCAGCCCACGCTCCAGTGGGGGTAGTGGGATACCAGGTAAGGGTCCCCCGAGGAGGTCCAGCCCGTGTAGTCCACAAGCTCTGGGGAAACGCTGGCTTTTATTCCATGGGGCAGGAAGGCAGGGTGGGCAGACCGGGGGGCAGCGTGGGTGGGGTCAGTCCTGGAAGCGGCTCAGCAGCTCGCAGGCGTTCTTCTCCAGCAGCTCCCAGATCTTCTTGACGCGCTTCTCACTCGCGGCCCGGACGTAGCTGCCGGCGTCCAGCACGGCCACACCGTCTCGCACCTCCCCCATGATGACCAGCGGACCGTCGCCAGCCGTCACGTTGGGGCAGGGGCAGGCCCAGTCCATGCCGCTCAGCGTCACCTCCAGGTACCTGGTGCCCAGGAACCGGAGGCCCATCTTGTCGTCCTTGAGTACCTCGTCCAGGGCGACGCGGGCGATGCTGCCGCCCCCCGCCTCGGGCGCCTCCAGCAGCTCGGTGAGCCGCCCCACGATGGCGAAGTCGCTGCGGCACAGGCTCAGCGCCAGCTTGCTCCTCAGGCGGCAGGCGCGGCAGGGCGGCGTGCGCGGCAGGGGGCAGGCATCCTCGCAGCTGGCGCGGCTCTCGAAGTTGTTGCCGTTGCCCTCGCAGCCGCCGTACAGGAAGGGGTGGCACTGCTGCAGCAGCGGGTTGTAGGCCCAGCGCGGCTCCCAGCCCTGGCAGCGCCCCTGCACGGCTGGCAGCACGCACGCGTCGCCGGGGCCCTTGGTGCAGGCCTGCTGGCACGCCTCGTAGCTCTCAAAGCCCCGGCTGCTGCCCTCGCAGCTGCAGGCGGGGAAGGTCATGCAGCCCCCGCGCTGGGGGTCAAAGTGCCAGAGCACGAGGCCGGAGGGCGTGCTGCCGCAGGCCTGCGGGTCAGGCAGGCACTCGGCGGGGCCGGCGGGGGCACGCGCCCCATCCCAGTCCCCGTCCCCGTCCCCAGCCGAGCCCCGCCGGAGCACGGACAGCGGGAAGTCGGCCCGCAGCAGGCCGGCGGCGTTGCGGGCGGTGCACGTGTAGAGGCCCGCGTCCTCGGGCCGCGCGTTGTAAAGCACCAGCTGCCCGATGCTGGTGACCACCACGTTGCCGTACATCTGGTCCGGCCGCATGATCAGGGTCTCCCGCTGGTCGCTCTGCTTCTCCCAGGTCACGGCGGGCGGCGGGCGGCCGCTGACGTCGCAGTGCAGGCTGGCGGTGCCGCCCACGAACACAGCCTGCGGCGCGGGGCTGCTGTAGAGCGCGGGCGGCATGGGGCCGTGGCCGGGCGTGGGGCGGGCGGTGGGGTCCGGCGGCCCCGGGCTGGCGGGTGGCCAGCCGCGCACGCGCTTGCAGGGCACCACGTGCAGCCGCCGCCCGCGCCGGCAGGCCTCGGCGTCCATGTAGCAGCGGTTGTAGTAGGTGAGGCCGTCCGAGGCGCAGGTGAAGCTGGGCTCCCTCTCGCAGCGGTCGCGGCAGCGGCACGCCGGCTGCCCGTCCCATAGGTGGCAGGCGGAGCCCTGCTGAGGGCACGGGAAGCCCTCGCACGAGGCGGGCGGCGGGGGCGCGGCCGGGCGGGCGGCGGGGAAGCGCGCCGCCACGCAGCTCTGCAGCCCGCACACGTTGGCGCAGCACTTCTCGTGGGCCGCACAGTCCTGGGGGGTGGGCAGCAGCTCAGCGGGCGCCCCCGCTCCCCAGCCAGCCGCCCGCCCCGCGGAAAGCTCGGCCCGTGGGCCGACACGGCCTTCCCATGCTCTGCACCCTCAGACCGTCCGCTGTGTCGCGTCACCGAAGCCCACCGGATCCTCGGGTCCTCACCCCCCCGCCCCCCGAGCGGGTTTCATGGCACCCAAGGAGACCAAGGCCCCGGGTGTGGGCGGGGGGCCCATGGACAGTGTTCAAGGCCACTGCGGGTGCTGCAGGGCAGACGTCCACGTGGGGCTGCCGCCTTTCAGCTTTGCTGGCCCTGGGTGGGGTAGGCAGGTTTGGGGAGCGACACATGAAGGCAAAGACTGGGGGTGTTCCCTGGGACCCTCATATGCGGAACAGCGTAAAACCCCAGCTGCGGGACTGTGGGGGGCCTGAGGAGGCAGCCGACTCCCAGGAATGGGGGCGCAGGGCAGCTGCTGGGGTCCCCCTGCGGGCAAGGCCTGGGGTTCCCCTAGACTCACGAAGCCTCCGAGGTGCCCCGAGCCCCCCATGGTGTCTGACGCCCCGGCAGGGCTGCTGGGCACGGTGCCTGTGCTTACCTGGTCCCCGACGCACTCACGCTCGCAGGTGCTCTGGGCGTCCACCCACAGGCTGGGGCTGAGCTGGTTGGGGCACACGCCTGGATGGCTTTGGGGTCCCGGCAGCAGGCTGGCCCCCAGGGTCAGCCCGACCACGAGGAGCAGCAGTAGGAGTGGCCTCGGCGCCAGCATGGGGACCGTGGGCCAGGGGGTGGGGGATGTGACCACCAGTCCCTCCTCAGGCGCTGCCTAGCCTCCTGGATGAAAGCATCTACCTCTCTAGGCCTGTGGTCGCTGCCCCTGCCCTGGGGCCCCCGCCTGGTCCCCAGGGTTCCCCCCTTGGCCTCCAGGGTCCGAGCCCACAGCAGAGGCTTCGTCTCCCAGTGTGAGGGGCTGGGTAGGGGCTGGGTAGGTTCGGGCCTCTCCCAGCTCCCAGTCTGTGTGTGTGGCGCCGGCCCCTCCCCTGCTGGGCCCCTCTGGCCAGCACAGGGCAAGCGGGGGTGGGGAGGAGAGGAGGGCTGGGGAGGGGCCAAGGCCCGGGAGCACAGAAGACACTGGCCACCAGGGTCACGGAGGGGCGGAGAAGGACCAGAGAAGGGCCGGCTCAGCGGGGGAGGGGAGGAGGAGGGAGGGGAGGAGACTCTGTAATTGGAGCCCCTCCTCCCTGTAGGCCCAGGGCTGGGGATGGAAGGGCCAGAAGGATCAAAGCTCCTCTCAGACCTTCCCGGTCCCCGTCAGAGGAGGGGGCTGGGCCGGCCAACCCCTGCTGGCTCTCCAACCTGCCCCAGCTGTCCCAGGGCCCGGATCTCCCCCAAGCAGGTCCAGACCAGCCTGAGATTCATCGTGTCCAGCAAGACAGAAGCCCAGGGGGTCTGTGTCGGCCCTGCAAGGAGCAGGCATTGTTCCCTTAAAAAAAAAAAATTCTCACAACCTTCTCTGGGATCCTTCTCAGGGTTGCGATCTACCAACAGGTCTTGGGGTCACAATGAAACCCTTTCTGCTAGTGGGGAGGCCTCCGGTGACCCGCAGCTGATGGGGGAGCTGGGGGTTAGGGGAGGCCGACACAAGGCAGGCCTCTGCATCTCCAGAATGGCCCCCAGCATGGCTCCCGGTCCAGGCGTGTCCCAAAGATGTGACGTCCCCGGGTGCCCAGCAGGGAGGAAACACCGGAGATGAGGCTGGTGGGACCAAGGACCTGTGTGTTTACTTGGCCAGACTGAATTTTGGTAGCTGAAGCCCCACGCCCCACAGCGCTGAGAGGCCAAGGTCACCTAAACAGCACCCTGGGCAAGCCCTGGGAGGACCCCTCCCTGAGCTGGGGCGGGGATGGAAGCCCCCCCTGCAGGGCAGGCAGTACAGAGCCCCAGGATCTGCCCTTCCACACCCTTCCCAGGGGCATGGGGCCGGAGGAGCATCTGCTCTGAGACCAGCCCGGCCCAGAGTCCTGCATCTGACCTTCTGACCTGGGAAGCAGGGTAGTCAGAGTGGGACCAAGAGATGCCCCAGGTACAGAGGACGCATACCAAGGGGCCGTGGACGCGGCGGGTTCCACATCTAGGACAGTCCCTTGGAGCTGCCCAGAGGCCTGGGCCCTGGAGTGTGGGCGGGGCGTGGAGGTGGAGAGGCTCGTTCAGAAAGGCTCCCCAGCCCTCGGCACCCCCCACACCCCAAGGACTGAGCCTCCCACACCCCGTCAGCAGGCGGCTTTCCCACCACAGGCCCAGGTCTGGGAGGCTGTGCTGAGTCTCGGCAGGCGACAACGCCCCAGGTCCTCCGTGCCCACCACCCTCTGGCAGCAGAGCCAACTTGGCAGTTAGGCCCCGCCTCCACGATCCAGGGTGGGGGGGCTCGGGGTGTCCCAGGTGCCCCCTCCAGAGTGCAGAGGGCTGCCTGTCTGGCTCCCCAAGAACTATGCAGCCTGCACAGCCCAGACTGGGAGCAGCTGGTGAGGCCTGGCTCCGCCCACACAGCCTGGCTGGGCAGCGGCCAGTGAGGCTGGGCCCCAGGGGCAGGGGTCCCGGCGTCACCTCCACCTGCCACTTGCCCAGTTAAATCCAGAGGCTCTCACGGACAGAAAACACAACCTGCAGGCCGAGCTGAATTACGTTTACTGTACAAAGAAAGGAAAACCGTCCAAAACGAGCCCAAGAATGGTGTGTCAGACAGCAGCAAAGGGTAGTGTTGATAAAGTGAACAAAGGACTGTCCACGTCCTCGAAACAAAGTCTGTGTGACTGGGTTCAAAGTCCAAAGAAAGGGATGCCCCCCCCCACAGGCGAGAAGGATAGGTGTGGACTCCCCTGCCTGACCCTGCCAAACCCAGGCCTCATCGGGGACCCCCAGCGCACAGGCCGCGGCCCCCATCCTGCCTCCCAGACACGCAGCACAGAAGAGTCCCGGAGCCCAGGGCGGGGCCGCGAGGACGAGGTAGAGCTGAGCACCAGTGTGGCCCTGGCCATGTCGCCAAGTGGGAAGCAGGAGGGAGCCAGGCCTCCTGCTCAGGGCTGGCTGGTGGGGTCTCCAGGAGCGGCTCGGGGTCCACTGCCGGGACCAGTCCCGGCAGCGTCACGAAGAGATGTGTCAGACCGGTTTTAGTGACGTGTGACGCCAGGCAAGGAGCAGCTGTGGGCTCACACCCAAGGCTGGCCGAGGGCAGCTGGCGAGAGCAGAGTCAGGGTGCCCAGGGATGACGAGCAGGCAGGCGGGTTGGCGTACACAAGCGCAGCCCCCCGCAGCCCCACTGTCTTCTGCGTCTTCTCCTCCGAGGAACAGGAGTGTCCCGGGAATGGGGGTGCAGAGCCCCGCCCCCTGAGAAACACCAGCAGTCCCACTGGGAAACCGAGCCCTCACCCAGCCCTGAGCCCGTCCACGACGCGCAGGACGGTGTCTGGGGGGCTGGCGGGAGCCCAGGAAGCTGCAGCCACACCCAGCCAACCACTGGGGCCAGCCGCCGCCGGCCATGTTGGGGTGCACACCGGTTCCCACGCTCTCAAAGGCTGGCGGAGGCAGCCATGGGCCCGAGCACAGGGCCCGAGCGTCCATGTGCCCCCCTGCCCCCCCCGCCCCACCCACACACCCTGCGTGAAGTGTCTGTGGATTCCAAGGTTGGAGCCCTGACTAGGACTCCTCTCTCCCTCTGCCTCAAACCCCCTCCCTCTCCACATGTCCCAAAGCCTGACCCCCGACCCCGCCGCCGACAGGGCCCACCATGCAGCCGCGAGGAGGCTGCCCTGCCTGCGTGTTACAAATGTACAAAAAGGTGAACATCTTCCATAGAAATAAGGAAGGGCACCAGGCTCCCGGGTCCTCAGGCAGCCCCCTGGAGGCTGGGGCCGGGCAGGGCTGCCCCCGGGATGCCTCCCAGCCACACCGCACCGTGGGGCCCCATGGAACCCGTCTGGCTGCAACTACTGGCAGCGCTGTGCACCCCCACGCTCCCCGGGAGGCGGCGCGGCCACAGCCCTCCCCGACGCGGCGCCCGGCCCGGCGCCCGGCCTGACGCATTCCCCAAGCGCGAGCCCTCGCAGAGCGCACCGGACGGCGGGCACCCAGCCTGCCCGCTACGAGATCTTGCAGTTGCTCCTGGAGCAGTTCTGGGGCGGGCTCTGGGGCGGGCGGATGGACTTGGACCTCTTGAGGCTGTTGCCCTTGCTGCTGCTTCCCGCCCCGCTGGCCAGCGAGTAGGAGCGGCCGTGCATCATGACGGCGTTCATGCCATTGGCCATGGAGAAGGACTTGAGGTGGCTCTTGATGGTGACCGGCAGCGGCAGCTTGTCGATGAGGTGCACGGGGGTGCAGGACACAATGGCCCGACAGCAGAGGTCCTGCAGGCTGAACACTGCACGTGGGGGTCAGACCGCGGTGGGGAGAAGGGAGGTCAGATGGCAGGGAGTGCAGAGCTCTGCCAAGCCCTCGGGGTTCCCCTGCCCTGCACCCTGGACACCCAGCACACCACCCCAGTCGCCAGTGCCCTGGCAGGAGGCGGAGGCTTCTGACCACCCTGGCCCTTCCGGCACCTTCAGGTGGGACTGGGCTCAGGCTGAGGGACAGGGAAGCACACCGCCACGACCGTTAGGGGTCGGCTCTAGGAGGGCAGTGTCACTCTGGGACACAGCCCACAGCACGGCCTCCCAACCCCCAGGTGCAGATAGGGCATCCTGCACGGTCCCCTCCTGGAACACCAGGACCCCACACAGAGCTAGCTCAGCCGCCCAGGCACTGGAGAAGCTGCAGAGGAGACCTGGCCTCCCCTGCGACCCAGGAGGCAGGCCCCTGAGTGGGCAGCTGGAGGCCCAGTCTGTTTCCACTTTCTGGCCCTCAGGCCTGACAGCCCCTTACCTCGGTTGGGCCTCCAGATCTTCTCCATGCCGTGCCTCATGAGCACAATGCGGGACAGCTCGGTGAAGGACTCGATGACATTGAAGTTGCACAGTGGACTGACCTCAAAGAAGGTCATGCCATTCTTCTCTGCGTAGGCGCGCGCCTGCTCTGTTGGGACTTGCCGCTTGAAGGCCAGGTGCAGCCGGTTCCCAACCAGGATCCGGGGAACCCCAGGCGCATGCTTGGGGGGACACAGGTCTCAGCAGAGGCACGACTCAGGACACCCCCCTCTTGGCACCGTCTCCAAGGCCCCAAAGTGGGCAGGGCCCTCACTGTCCGTTCTGTAGCCATCCAGGGTTATGGGGACACAGAGCTGGGCCCTCCAGGCTTCCTGCTGGGGAGGGTAGTGTGTACACCTGGGAAGGGCGACCCCGAGGGCTCTGTGCGGGCTCACACCTACCTCATCAATCTCCTTGATCCACCGGTCTATGCCATCAAAGGACCAGCGGTTGGTGATGTCATACACCAGGAGGATACCCTGCAAGGGAGACGCAGGCGTCAAGAGGCCAGAGGCCACCTGGATGGAAGAGGTCCTGGTCTGGGTAAAGTGTGGCCCAGTGCAGCCAAGCGCCGCTCCCCCCCCCAGCACAGGGGGCACTTGGCTCCAGCCACTGGCTTTCAAGCCGACCGTGTGGATCACTTGTGGGAAATCTTGCCGTGAGATCCCGCTATGTTTCCGAGGCACAGCTGGTATGGGCTCTGCACGTAGTCTGGCCAGCTCTGCACCCGTCTCCTCACTGAGGCCAGGCTGTGAGCACGGACAGCTTGCGTGTGGGGCCAGAGCAAAGCGGAGCTCCCGGGCTCAGTGCTGCACCTGCCATCTTGGGCACTTGGCTGAGACAAAAGCCATTTTTTCAACTTTTCTGTTCCAAACACACTGTAAGCATCAACCTGCAGTCATTTAGAAATCACTCGAGTGGGACAGGCAGTCCGTGCAGGCCTACAGGTGCGGCAGGCCCTGCCGACAGGCCTGGCAGGCAGACGGCAGCTGGGTCCCCGACATGCCATCCCACTGCGTGCTGGCTCTGGCTGGGGCACCCAGGCGCGGAGCAGAGGGGCTCTGCGCTCCAACCCAAGCTTGCGGAGCAAGATGCCAGTCACTGCAGCCGGCCCCCACCAGCCGGACCAGTGATTGGCTACGGGGATTGTCCCGTCACGTCCCTCAGAGACCCATCAGCCGGAGCTCGGGTCTGGGCCGTGGGCCACCGCATGGCTCGCCCGGCACCCCTGCCCTAGGTGTCTCAGGGACCTATCACAAGCCGCGGAATGGCAACAGCACTGAGCGCGGGCAGCTGCCGGCCCCTGCCTGTCTCTGCCCCCGGGGCACCATGCCCAAGCAGGCCCAGGACCCACCCCGTCCCGCCCCAGCAAGGCTCTGTGCAGCCTGTGCCCCCATCACACACAAGACAGTGCCGCTGAGATCAAAGAAGCAGGGCGGCACCCTCCACCTCCAGTGAGCCTTTCCTCCGCGATCTGTCCTCCCAGTTCTGGAAAACAAGTATAGCTCTGAGCTCTACTCTAAGCACGGAGGTCAAAATCCCACTCTCTGGCTGGAAAGCCTCAAGCAGGGCAGCACAGAGCCACCTGCCCACCAGGGAGGGATGACCGGGGAGGGACACTCACTGGGGAGGGAGGCCCTTCAGGACAGATGGCCACAACCCACATGAAGTCAGGAGCTAAGACACACATTTCGGGGGCACTGGAGTCAGACTGGACTGGTCCCGAGAGCAGGTGGGTGTGAGCCCTGCCGTCGGGGGCACAGGGAACAAAGCCTCCAGCCGGAGGGCAGTGAGGGCACGCCACGGACCTGGAAACAGCCCTTCAAGAAATAACCGAGGATGTTCCCATCAGAACTGTGCCTCCGTGGGGCGCCTGGGTGGCTCAGTGGGTTAAAGCCTCTGCCTTTAACTCAGGTCATGGTCTCAGGGTCCTGGGATCGAGCCCCGCGTCGGGCCCCCGTGCGGCCAGCACCCCTCGCCAGGCTCATGCGGCAGGACCGCTGCTGGCGCTCAGGTCATTTCTCCCACGAAAAGAGCCAGGCCCTAGTCGGGAAAATCCCTACAAGTGGAATTGCAGGCCCAAGGGTTGGTGCCCTTATTCTGTGCAGGTTATTTCTACTGACTTAGGAGAGCACACGCGTGTGTCGGGGGGCAGAGGGAGAGAATCTCCAGCAGACTCCCCACTGAGTGTGGAGCCCAATATGGGGCTCGATCTCACGACCCCGAGCTCATGACCTGAACTGAAACCAAGAGTCTGACACAGAACTGACTGAGCCCCCAGGTCGTTCCTTCTGAGCCACAGCCTGTCCCTCAGAGGAGGCACGGATTCTGAGTATGAACAGTCTGCTGAGTTTGGACAAACGAACATGCCTGTGCCAGCGGCACCCCGACCCGGGTGCAGGAGGCGCCCTCAGGAACTTAACTGCCGGCGTGTGCGACACACTGTCTGGTCCAGCCCCCAGGGAACAGCCGTGAGGGCGCCTCTGCTTACACCCTACAAGCAGCACCGACAGTGGGAGCAGCTGGCGAACAGCACCCACGTGCCACCCCACCTGGGCAGGGACAGGCGGCAAGCCTGTGCCCCCGGCAGCACTCCATTCACAGTACCTGTGAGCCCTGGGCCATTTTCCACAGGAAACCCCTTTTCACGGAAATGAACTGAACCTTCTCTAACCAGACCAGTGCCGATCCAGCTCACCCCAAGGCCTTCCCGAAACAGAACCTCCCCCACCCCCAGCTCCCTCCTTGCGCTGAGCCCAGGGGACCCCAGTGGGCAGTGCCAGCTTCCCCGGGCCGTGAGTGGCCACCTCAGACCCAGCAACAGCACACGTGGGCTGTGGAAGCACCCACGGCAGGGCCCCAAGACAGCCCTGTGGCACGGCAGGGGACAGCAGCTGGGAGCCGGCCAGGGGCTTCTGGGACCAGGGCCCTCGGGGACCTGCAAGGCCTCTCTCTGGTCTTCAGTGAGGGTAGGAGTGTGACAGGAACCTCCAGGAGAGGCCCCATCCCTCTGGGTACCATCCACACCCAGGTAGGGGCCCCCTGCGGACCCCTGCACCTGTTCACGGCCACGACCCGGTGGGACGGGCGTCCAACAGGCACCCACGGCCATCACCCACCCCCGGGCCAGAGATCTGCCATGGGCTCCTCCGGCCCCAGAACCAGCAGAGCCAAAGCAGGACCCGGGCTGATGCTCTAGAGAGAACAGACGTGGTAACGCATGATCTGGCAACCATGCCGGCCGGCTCCTGCTTCCTCCCGCGGCGCTCAGAAGTGCGCGTCTGTGGTCAGCCCCAGGCTGACACTCGGCAGAGGCCAGGGGCCCAGCACCACACCTGAGGGGGCCGGCCCCAGCTCTTCACTTTCCTTCGGATGACAAGAGTAACGTGTTTATTGCAGTAAAACCAACAAATATTCAAATGCGAGAGGCGCACCGCTGAGCTCCCAGAAGCCGCAGGCGCGCGACAAGGACCACCACTGCTCACGTCTCGTCTCACGTCTATAAAATCCCACGTGCAGTCCCCTCCATAGGGAAGAGGGGCCCAGCCACTGTGCTTCTGTGTGCCTCAGCTCTCCCCACACTCGCCTGAAGGGCTGTTCCTGCTACTTTACCTCAGCCCCGGTGCCGCCAGGCTCACTGACAGGAGCCCCAAAGCTGCACCCCTCACCCCGAGGTCCCACTGTGTTCCATCACAGAGGAGCAGCTGCTCCGGGAGGAACCACCAGTGACACACGTGCCCTGCAGGGCGCCTCCGACACTGGAGGGGGAGACTTTGGACAGGTGACATCACCAAGACAGCAGTACGGCTCACACTTCTGTGCCAGCTCCCAGGACGGGAGCCCTTAAGCCCAGCCTGGGGCTCTTCCACCCCCTCTGCACACTGGAGAGACTCCCCTTGGAGAAAGGGATGGGTCGTCTGCTCCTGTCAACACCTACCCAGACTCGGTCTGACTCTATCATGGACAAAGTGTCCCTCTGGCTTCCCAGGTCCCACAGAGCAGAAAGAGTGGCATGGGGAGGGGGTGGGGGCGTGCTGGACATTAATCATTGCTCACAAAGCAAAACAGATCCCCCTGGGGCTCCTCTCCCAGCCCCAGCCAGAGTGTGTGCGGGGTACCAGGCAGCCCCCTGCAGCCCGCATCCCACACGGCCAGGGGCCCCTGCCTGCCGTGCACAGCAGGTCTGACGTCAGGGGTCTCCTTGGCAATTCCAAACCCTGGGTGGTCACGGCCTGCCCTGCAGCACAGACAAGACTGCTCCTGCGTCCACACCACTCAAAAAGGACACGGCAGTGAGAGCCTAGAGATGTGAGCACACAGCCACCTTCCTTTCTCCTCCTAGCCTCAAACCACACACATCCAGCCGGCATGCAAGCATGTTAGGGGGAGCCCAGAGGACACAGAAAGGGGAGGGTGTCCACGCCTGTGCACACTGCCCAGCCCTGCCCTGCTGAGGACCTGCGGCAGCCCCTTCCACAGCGGCTCCAAGGCTCAAGCCCTGCCATCCTAGTCCATGGTCCAGGCCGGCCCACCCTGGAGCCACCAGGCAGCCCCTCCATGGGCACATCCCAGTCCCGGGACGCAGAGAAGTCACCTCTTCTTCCCAGGGAACCAGGTGACTGAGCAGCATGTCCGAGGGTCTTGGCACACGTTCTCTGGTGCCTCCTACAGCAGGAGCTGCAGGAGCTGATGGCCACACAGGGCATCCAAGCTCAGACTCCCAGTAGGGTCTGACAGCATAGCTGCAGGGGGTCACCCCAGGTCACGGCACCACACAGTCGCTAGGCTTACCTGTGCGCCCCTCGAGTAGGACCTGAAGATGGTGCAGAACCTGCCTTGGCCCGAAGTGTCCCTGAAACACAGAGGGGTTGGGGGACGCGGCCCATGGGACCCCAGCGTGCCCAGTGTCCTCCCTGCAAGGCACCAGCCCCCCAGCCCGTCCACAGCACACCTTGGCGGAACTCCGTGGGTGTGTGTGCCTCGGAACCTTGCCCCGTGGGGCTGGGGAACCCTACCCCGCGAGAATTCCCGCCTCCCGCTGAGGTTCTGGAAAGCGCTCGCTCTGGAGCCCAGTGAAGAGCGAGGGTAGAGGGCCGTGGTCATGGTGGAGATGATGCTTATGGGCCAGAGTCAGACCATGCAGCCCAGACTCCTGGTTTCTGTGTCAGAGTCCGTTCCACAGGGACCCAGGGTCTGTGCAAATGGCTGCTCCCGTCAGCAGAACTCCTGACTCGCCTTGGGCATCATGGAGGGACCCTCGGACGCTGCAGTTCCTGCCCCGACACCTCACCCTGCAGGGCCTGACTCACCAGAGCTCCAGCTTCACCCGCCGCCCGTCCAGCAGGATGGTGGTCGTCTTATAGTCTATTCCTGGAAGGAAGCAGAAGGCAGCTGCAGGCAACGTGTGGGGACAGGCCCACGACCACCCACCTCCCCAGGGCCAAGGGCTGTGTCCACCCCCCCAAAGACCCCTCCTGTGGCTTCAGCCCAGCAACCCAAGTGGGCCACCCTGGTGTGGCCCCAAGAGCCTGTGCTGGGTGCGGACAGACGTGGTGCAGAGGGAGGGAGGCTCATCTCCGTGCTGACCTACTTCATGTGGGTCCTGACACGAGCCTCCCAGAGGCTCAGCGTGTCTGGGTTCTTGGGTTCACCACAGCCCCCGGGTACGGACAACTGGAGTGTGCCGGGAGCACGAGGAAGGGCCGAGCAATCTCTAAATCTCTAAATCTCTAAATCTCGGGAGCGCTCTCTGCAGAAGCCACACCTGCCCTAGCTCCAGGTTTTATTTTTTTACTCCTTCACGGGACCAAATCCGTCCACGAGAAGATGGCAGAGGTAGGGACGCTTCGCTGATGTGCAACATCTTCAAGTGGCCTGTGGGCCACCCAGAGACTTCCCACAAGCTGTGTCTTCCCTCCCCTACTCCTAAGCCTTGGAGAAGCTCATCAGCTTCCTGGCTTTTTGCAACACTTGCTCCAGGAGGGCTTGAGAATGGGCTTTTGTTTTAGGTTTCTTTTTTAAGATTTTATGTATTTGAGAGAGTGAGAGTGTCAGCAGAGGGAGGGACAGGCAGAGAGAGACAGAATCCCAAGCAGGCTCTGCACTGACGCGGAGCCCGATGCGGGGCTCGATCTTATGACCCTGAGGTCAGGACCTGAGCCGCAACCGAGAGTCAGCCAGTCACCTGATGGGGCCATCCAGGCACGCTGTGGTTTTTTGTGTGTTTCTTAAAAAACGTTACGTATGTCTGCATGTATTTGAGAGCCAGAGCAGGAGCACACATAGGAGGAGCAGCGCAGGGAGAGGGAGACGCAGACGCCCGCCGAGCAGAGAGCCTACCGCGGGGCTCCGTCCCACGGTCAGCCCTGAGATCCAGAGTCACGCACTCCCTGAGCGAACCAGCCAGGCGCCCCTGAAATGGTCATTTTCAACGCAGGTGTCGTTCACACACGCACCGTGTGCCCCCAGCAGCCCCCTCGCTGTCCTGCCAACAGCCAGCTGCGCGTGAAAACCCGGCTCCCGTGCGCGAGAGGACACTGACGGCTTGAGAACGGAACTGACAGCGGGAGAAAACGTCTGCACGTCACGTATGCGATCAGGGACTGCTATCCGTAACACAGAAAGAAATGCCACAACTCAACAACAAAAACCACCCGATTAAAAAATGGGCAAAAGACTCCTCTCTCTCTGCCTGCCTCTCTGCCTACTTGCGATCTCTGTCAAATAAATAAATAAAATGTTTTTTAAAAAATGGGCAAAAGACCTGAATAGACATTTCTCCAAAGAGGATACACACACGGCCAATTCGCACGTGGAAAGGTGCTCAACCCCACTCATCATCGGGGACTGCCACGGTGAGATGCCACCACGCACCGTTTAGTTGTTATAAGAAAAACAAACAGAAAATCACAGGTGCTGGCGAGGGGGTGGGGAAGGGGGCGGCCACATGGAAAACGGCCTGGTGGCCCCAGGTGGCTGGGGCACAGAGCTGCGGTTCCACACCCACGCTGCCCGCAGCACCGCTCACAGCCGCTGAAAGGTGGGAACAGCTCGTGTGTGCATCAGCAGACCAAGGGTCAGCGGGGTTCGTCCGTGCACTGGGCTATCAGCCCGAAGGGGGCAGACCCGCCAGCGCGGGCCCCACGGGGGGCGGGGCACCCTCGAGGGCAGCGGTCAGACAAGCCTGTCGCAGGGAGACAAACTCGGGGGGCTTCCCCTTCTCCAGGCCCCTCCCGTGGTCAGACCCCCCCGCCACAGTCGGCGGAGGTCCTCAGGGGCGGGGGCCGGTGGGGCGTCCGCGGTTCCTAGACACGAGCTTCGGTTTGGGAAGATGGAAAAGCCCCGTGGACGGACGTTGGTCGTGGTCCCATGGCAGCGGGAACGCGCTGCGCACTATTTGGAGCTGTGCAAAACCCCCAAAGAGGGAGAAACTTCCATTCCCCATGAGGCCTCCCCTACATTCTGTGGCCATCCTAGACACAAAAACCAGAGGCAAAAGCCTGAGCTTCCACCTCACACTTGCCCTAATTTCAGATCGCAAGGAGCTTGCCTCAGGGTCTGCAGATCGGGCCTGCCCTACCCTCGGAGGTGGCAGGACGCCGTGCCCCTAGCCCTGCCAGGAGCAGCCCCCACGGAAGGCTGAGCAGCCCATGGGAGGGGACTGAGGAAAGCGGACAGCAGGGCCCCGCTGCGGACGGCCCGGCCGCGGGCCGAGAGCCCTACTGGGCCGAGAGCCCCAGGCGGACAGGTTCACAGGGGCACCAAAATTTCAGAGACGCCCTCACGCCCACCCTGCCCCTCATCCACATCCCCAGATCCGCACAAAAGCGTACAGGGCACTTTATAAAGTCTTCGAACAGACCAACAGGTCCAAAGAGAGGCCGTGCCCTCAGCAAGGACAGGGGCGACCAAACGCCCCCGCTCGGCCAGCGCCGGCGAGTCCCAGTCTCGACTCTGCTGCCGCAGAACTGCTGTCATGTCCCCCGCCTCACCCCAACACTCCATAGCACTGAGCACCGCTCTGAAAACCCGTGCGGAACGCGGACCGCCCCGGAAGCCCGGCCGTGACCGCAAGAGCGCCATCCGCCGGCGGAGGCTTGGAGGACCACCCGGGGGCACACGGGGCTGACCAGGCCTCCGAGGGCCCGACGCCCACGCTGATGGTGGCAGCTCACACACAGGATGCGGGCCACCCGGGTGACCCGGTCTCAGGTCTCCACACACTCTGGACAGGCACAGGGCACCGGGAGGCCAGAGGGCCGCAGTGGCAGCTGACCCCAGCCCCGGGCCGGCAGTGGCTCTGCTGATTCCTGAGCCTTCCTCCGCGCCTGCTGCTTCTCCGACAGCTGCTGGAGCCTGGCACCGGCCCAGGGTCTGGGGGTCTTCCCCGTCGCTTTCGGCGACTCCAGCTCTCCCCTCCACCCGCTCGGCTGATGCGGCGCATGCATGGCCGGAAGCCGGTTCTTTCCGCACTGCGCCTCCCTCCGGGTCCCAGGAGCCGACCCCGGCCGCACCGCTCCCCTCCGCGGCTCCGTCCAAGCTGCTTCCCAGAGGCTCTTCCTGGCCCTCTGAACGCTCCTTCCCAACGACGCCCTATCCCTAGTTCTTGGACCCAGTGCGCCTCTGCCTCCCGGGCAACACTCATGACCTACTGCTGAGGTTCTCAGACCGTGGTGGCGCTAGGCTGCCCACCACCGCTCAGAGGCCCCCAGGAGCGGCCGCGATGCCGGCGACTCTGCTCAAGGGGGGCTCCCGACGGAGCAGCTGGGCACCTCAGGATGTGTGGAGGCCGGTCGCCTTGGGCTGGGGACTGTCTCTGCAAGAACCAGCTGCTGCCTCTGGGCAGCTCCGGGACACGACCGGAGCACCTGCGGTGGGGCCGGTGAGGGGGGCCTCCGCGGCACACGCTCCTCCCAGGGAGCAGACCTCCCACGTCCCGCTCAGGCGGCTGTGGTCCCAGCGGGGCCGGGGGCACAGGGTCCCTCCGGGCGCCTCCCAGCCACGTCCCGCACAGCCAGCCTCTCTCCCCAGGGGGGAGCCACGAGTTCCTAAGAAGGTCTTTTCTGTTGTGTGACCGGGTTTCCCAGGGGAGCGACAATTCCCTCGACAGGAATCCCTGCCTCCCTCCCTCCCAGACACCAGGCGCTGTTTCGGGCAGGCCCGCGGCAGCACCCGGACATAGAGCGACAGGGATCCCTCTGAGGAGGCACAGGCCCGGGACCCCAGCTGAACGGCCGTGCACGTGGCCGCTGTGCCCAACGAACAGTCTGGAGCCCCGCAGGCAGCAGCGGCACCCGGCGGGTATGGGTACACGCGAGGCACGCGCGGCCCTCACTGTGCGCCCAGACCCCACCTACGCCAGGTGCGAGCCTGTCCCCCACCTGCGCACACACACGGCGCGGACGCCACCACCTCCAGCGTCAGGGGTGTCTCGCTGGTTCCGAATTTTGTCACAAGTTCTTCATTTTGGGGGAAAAAACCATCTTCACCCAGGAACACCTGCACTGGGTACACGGCTGCTGTCGTCTCCGCAGCATCCCTGGCTCTGAGCACGGAGCACTCAGGACGCACATCACACACGTAATGTGCCCTGGAACGTACGCATGTAACGTGTCACATCCCAGACACGCATGCACACGTGCGTGTCAGCTCTGCACGCAGGGGGAGGGATGGCCTGTCCTCCACCTCATGGCCTCTCAGGAAAGCACTGGCCCCAGAGGGCCTGACGCGGCTGAGGACCGCACTCACCGCTGCCGCCGGCGTCCTGGCGCCATGTCCCCGCACCCCAGCCCCACCCTGGGGGACACCACGGAGGCCGCAGGAGCAGGAGCTGTAATCACAGGCTGCTGACTGGTGTTCTTCGAGGAGACGGGCCAGACAGGAGGCGGAGGAGGAAGGACTGGTCCAGAAAAGGTCACTTAAGTTTCAAGTTGCCGAAATGCCTGTTTCTGACAGTCACCCCATTCCCGGTGGTTCAGGGGGTCCAACAGACGCCCCTCCTGCTCGCAGAGAGCCACCTCACCAGGACCCGTGAGCAGAGCTGCGGGCACGTGCGGGAGGAAGGCTGGGCACTCCCCTCCGTCTCCCCCGGCCGCTCATCTGTGGGAGGGAGGCGTCCACGGCCACGTGGCCAGCTGGTCAAGGGCAACCCGGAGCTGAGCCGTGCTGTCCCGTCGGGAGCCAGCAGACGGACAGGCTCGAGTCACACTCCCCGCCCCACTCCCCTCTTCACAGCGTCACCAGGGCTCACCTGCCCATCAGCACCAACTCATCCAAGAAAACCCACGGTCACTAGAATGACATGCTGCTCGCGGTGGGGACACACAGAGGAACGCGGCAGCTCCGGCTGTCCGCCCATCGGCCCCGCTGGGTGTGTAAATCGAGGCTGTGAACTCAAGGCTCCACTGCTCAGAGTGCAGACCACTAGCACAACCTGGCTGACCTCTGGGTGCGGGCACTCTCCACACACCTGTCAGACTCGCCTGAAGGGAGAGAGCAAGGAAGGACATCACCTGCCCAGACAGGACATCCGCCACCACCCCCTTTCTGTGCCAGGCTTGTCTTTTTTTTTGTTTTTTTTAAGATTTTATTTATTTATTTGACAGACAGAGATCACAGTAGGTAGAGAGGCAGGCAGAGAGAGAGGAGAAAGCAGGCTCCCTGCCAAGCAGAGAGCCTGATGTGGGGCTCGATCCCAGGACCCTGGGATCATGACCTGAGCCAAAGGCAGAGGCTTAACCTGCTGAGCCACCCAGGCGCCCCCCCTTTTCTTTTTTTTTATATGTTTTTTTTTTTTTAAGATTTTATTTATTTATTTGAGAGAGAGACAGTGAGAGAGAGCATGAGCGAGGAGAAGGTCAGAGGGAGAAGCAGACTCCCCGTGGAGCTGGGAGCCCGATTCAGGACTCGATCCCGGGTCTCCGGGATCATGACCTGAGCCGAAGGCAGTCGTCCAACCAACTGAGCCACCCAGGCGTCCCGACCCCCTTTTTTTTCTAAAGTAAGTTTTACACCCAGCGTGGGGCGTGAGCTCACAAGGACAAGAGCTGCACCTCCACCCATGGAGCCAACTGGGCTCTGCCTTCGGCTCCGGTCACAATCTTGGGGTCCAGGGATGGAGCCTCCCTCTCCCTCTGCCCCTCCCCCACCTCATGCTCTCTGTCAAATAAATAAAATCTTCTAAAAAGAAAGAGGTGAGAAAATAAAAAGAAAGAGAGAAACGGAAAGTGCTACCTGTGTCCTCCTCTGGAACTGGAATGCCAGCCAGTGTTTGAGAGAGAGGAAGCCATTCCCCACAGGCTCTCCCCACCGCAGAGGCTCCTGCAGGAGAGTGGATCCCCAGTGAGGCTGGGAGTGCCCTGGGGAGCGCGGACCCCCAGCTCCCACCCCTCTCATGAGGCAGGTCACCCACTGAGCTCACAGCAGGGTCCAACAGCAACACATGGGTGGGCGACCCCAGACCTGGCCTCCCAGGAAGGACAGCGGGAGCCGGCTGTCTGAGCCAGGCTGCTGTGTGCATCCAATAGGACGTCCCAACCCAGGGGAGGCAGCTACTCCTTCTCAAATGTTCCTCCCTGGGGGGCGGGGTGGGGGGGGGCAAGAGAACAAGCTCTCACCAGTCCCAAAGATAGACAAGTGGGGGAGGAATGCTAGGGTCTTCCAGGAAGCAGAAAAAGCCCCCCGTAACATAGGGGGACGTACACAGCAGTCATCCCGATGGGCCCACACCCCGACAGTCCTCCTGCACACACACATGCGGCCTTCAGGCTTCCTCCTCCAAGGGGGAGGCCGCAGCACACGCCTATGCTCCGGAAACGCACCTCACGCCACACAGCATGCTTGGGGACATGAAAGGGACCTCCGCATGTCACCGTTGACGGAGGCAGCAGTGGGCAATGAGGCAGGCACTCCTGCGCGGGCACAAGGTCTGCGTCCCAGAGCTCATGCCCCTGGGTTCATCGTACAGCCCTCCCCTAGAAGCTGGTGGGAACGAAGACCTGCTCCCTTGGACAGATGTCCCTCTGGGGTCCATTACATTGGACTGTCTCCCAGGCAGATTCTCTCCTCGCTGGTTCTCCAAGGCAAGCCACCCCACGCAGAGTCTGTGTGCCTGGGAAGTGAGCCGGCGGGTACTGCCAACAACCCCCACAAGCCTGAAAAGGATTCTTGGGGGCACTTGGGGGGTCAACTGGTCAAGTGTCGGATTCTTGATTACGGCTCATGCCATGATCTCAGGGTCGTGGGTTTGAGCTCCATGCTCAGGGGGAGTTGGCCTGAGATGCTCTCTCCTTCTGACTCTGGCCCCCTCCCCCCCACACATGGGCACTCACACTCTCAAATACAGAAATCTTTGAAAAAAAAGGTTGGGTCACCTGGTGGCTCAGTGGGTTAAGCGTCTGCCTGTGGCTCAGGTTGTGATCCCAGGGTCTTGGGACGGAGCCTGCCGCAGGCTCCCTCCTGAGCAGTGAGTCGGCTTCGCCCTCGGCCCCTCCCTTGACCTCCCGTGCACATGCACACTCTCCCTCTCTCTCAAATAAATAAAATCTTTTGGTTTTTTTTTTTCCTTAAAGATCTCATTTATTTATGACAGAGAGAGACAGCAAGAGAAGGAACAGAAGCAGGGGGAGCAGGAGAGGGAGTAGCAGGCTCCCCGCCAAGCAGGAAGCCCAACGTGAGGTTTGATCCCAGGATGCTGGGACCATGACCTGAGCCAAAGGCAGATGCCCAATGACTGAGCCACCCAGGCATCCCTCAAATAAATAAAATCTTAAAAAAAAAAAAAAAAGGATTCTTTCTGTTCCAGCTGATCCCTGACTGGAGCCCAAGAGAGACCTCGTGAGGACCCAGCTGAGCTGTGATGGGTTTCTGACCGACCCACAGAAACTGCTGGGAAGTGGGTGCTGCTTTAAGCCCCTCGTTTTGCGGTAATTCCTCAGTCGGCTTGGGGCCACTGTGCCAGAGTGCCATCATCCGGGCGGTTTACACACAACAGAGACGGACTTCTCATGCTCCAGGAGAGCCTGCGTCTAGGGAGGGCCCCCATCCCGGGTCACCAACAGCAGGAGGGGCCAGGGGCTCTCTGGGTCTCTCTGACAAGGGCACTGACCCCATTCCCGAGGCGCCACCCTTGTGACTCAGTTCCTTCCCAAAGGCCCCACCCCTGACCACCACCTGGGGGAGTTAGGTGGGAAGACAGGAGCCCTGGCAGACACCAACGTTCAGTCCAAAGCAAGAACGAAGACCGGCAGGGTCTACCAGAAGCGCAGACATGCAGTCCTCTGACCAGCCACCCAAAATCTGCCCAAACCAGAAGAACACAGGCAACTTCCCACGACGGTGTGCTGGGCAGAACAACACCCCAAGCCGTCCCTGCAGAGGTCCTCCCTGTAATCCTTGGAACCTGTGGCAACGTATCCTGCAAGGGGAAGGGACCTTGCAGGTGTGATTGGGGGAGGCACCTTAAGACGGAAAGGGTCCTGGGTTATCTGGGTGGGCCCAAGGTCATCAGCAGTCCCTAAAGATGGGGACTCTTTGCTAGCTGAGTCAGAGAGGAGGCGGAAAGAGGAGAGACTCAAAGCCCAGAAGGGCCTGACCTGGCTTTGAAGACAGAGAAAAGGGAAGGTGAGTGAGGCATGTGGGTGGTCTCCAGAAAGTGGGGCAGCCCTGGTTCACAGCCAGCAGAGACACGGGGGTGGGGATGGACCGCCAAGGCCATGAGCAGGGAAACAGACCTCCCTGAGAGCCTGCAGAAAGGAGCGCCCGCCGCCAGAGCGCGGGCTGTATGATAACATGTTGCAGCAGGAACAGGGACTGAGTCGCTGCAAGAGAGCAGCGGGAGGGTATCTGCTGTAAGCAGACGGGGCACAAAGTAAAGCCCGCCCACTGTGGGTGGCAGAGCAACAGGCGGTGAGCCCTGGGACCGAACGCTGTCCTAAAGACACAGGGTAAGAGCAAAGTGAACAGAACTCTCACCTGCCCTGGCCGTGGGACAGTCCATAAACCGTCCGGTGGTGACAAAGGCTGGACACACCCTACAACTCGGCAGCCCCCCTCCTCAGGGTTCCCTGAGAAACACACACACACATACAGGCACCAGAAACAAGTATGAGAATTTTCATAGGAACGTTATTCAGAAAAAACCCAAACGTGAAAACGTCCCTCGGTCCCTGTGCAGAAGAACAGATAAGGACACCGCACTGTGCAGGACGGAGGGCGCGCGGCACGGAGGGCGCAGCGACAAGCTTGCCACCACACTGCCAGTGTGACTCCACTTCCAGGAACACTGGAGAAACACCAACTAGTCTGGAACAGAAACATGGGCCGCTGCCGGTCTGGGAGCACGCAGGCTGGTCTGCAGGGGTCACGGGGCCCGAGGGTGGTGGTGCTTTCTCAGGTGTGCACACCCGTCCAAGCTCCCAGAACTGCAGGTGCGAACTGGGCCAGGGCTCTGGGCACACAGATCACACCGAGAGAGCGGACTAAAAATAACCCACGGCAGGGGCGTCTGGGGGGGTCGGCCGTGAAGCACCTGCCTTCAGCTGAGGTCATGATCTCAGGGTCCTGGGATAGCCCCGCATCAGTCTCTGCACTGAGCAGGAAGTCTGCTTCTCCCTCTCCCTCTGCCCCTCCCCCTGCTAGTGCTTTCTCTTTCAAATAATGAATCCTTTTTTTTAAAAGATTTTATTTATTTATCTACTTATTTGACAGAGAGAGACCACAAGTAGGCAGAGAGGCAGGCAGAGAGAGAGGAGGAAGCAGGCTCCCCGCTGAGCAGAGAGCCCGATGTGGGGCTCGATCCCAGGACCCTGAGATCATGACCTGAGCCGAAGGCAGAGGCTTAACCCACTTGGCCACCCAGGAGCCCCAATGAATCTTTTTTAAAAAAGAAAAAAGGTGGGACGCCTGGGTGGCTCAGTTGGTTGAGCGGCTGCCTTCGGCTCAGGTCATGATCCCAGCATCCTGGGATCGAGTCCCACGTCGGGCTCCTTGCTCGGCAGGGAGCCTGCTTCTCCCTCTGCCTCTGCCTGCCACTCTGCCTGCCTGTGCTCGCTCGCTCGCTCTCCCTCTCTCTCTGACAAATAAATTAATTAAAAAAAAAAAAAAAAGAAAAAAGGCTGACAACATCTAACTCTGGCCGAGACCTAAAGCAACTGGATCGCACACATGTTGCTGGTGGGCGTCCAGAATGACGGAGGACTGCAGAGCACAGCTGGCCGATTTCCTGTGAACTAAGCGCACACACTTGTGAATTAGGAATGGGTTTCATGCCACTAAATCACACGCTTATGAATGGTCAGCACAGTAAACATATTTACCACCAAACTAAATTTTTTCAAGTTTTGTTTATTTAAGTCATTTCCACACCCAATGAGTTTGGGGCACCAACTCATGATCCAGAGATCAAGAGTCACATGTACCTCAGAATGAGCCGGCCAGGGGCCCCCGCAAAAATAAAAATTTTAAAAAACTGTACAGATTTCAGGCGCCTGGGTGGCTCAGTCATTAAGCATCTGCCTTCGGCTCAGGTCATGATCCTGGGGTCCTGGGATCGAGCCCTGCTCGGCGGGATGCCTGCTTCTCCCTCTCCCACTCCCCCTGCGTGTGTTCCCGCTCTCGCTGTGTCTCTGTCAAATAAAATCGTAAAAACAAAACAAAACAAACTGTACAGATTTGTACAAGAACGTTCGTACCAACATTCTTCACAGTAGCCCAAATCAGGGAGTGACAAGTGACCAGAACCATGCCGACAGGGGTACAGGAGTGCAAGGGAACGCTTCTCGGGAATAGGACAGACGGCCACGCGTGCGCCCCGTGCGAGCGAGTCTCACACCATCCTAGAGGGTGACACAAACCAACAGCACTCACGACTCAATTTACAGGCGGTTCTGGAGAGGCAAAAGCAACCTTACAGGGACCCGAAGCAGGCCGGGGGGGTGGGGCTGGGGGCTGGACTTCCAGGAGCCACGAGAGAACTTTCAGGGGGACCTGGAAACGGTCCATACCTGACTAAGGCAGTGAATATACGGGTACGTGCCTGTTAGAGCTCCCTGAACTCTGTACTCAAGATGGGGCCACTTCACTGCATGTAAATTGTATCTCAATAAAACTTATTTTAAAAAAGGAAACCCGCAGGACATTGACCTGCGCGGAGTTTAGGTTAATAGGTCTTCTGACCACGGGGTTCTGCACACAGATGGGAGCTGTTCGCGAACACCCGTCCCCTAGCACGCTGAGCACATAGACGTGGGGGGAACTGGGACATGCCATGAGCTCCCGTCCTCCTCCAGGCCCGGGGCTGCCCCCACAGCCCATATATGTCTGTCGCTGGGGAAAGGAGGAGGGGGGGCCGCCTGATGAAGGACAGAAAAGGAAGCAGAAGTTACCTAATGAATTTCAAAATGCCTTTCTACATATACTCCACGCTTCTTTCAGGAGAAGCTCTAGGGCAGTTTGTGGATGGGTTCCTAATAAACCACACCAGATCAGACCAGGGCAGAAGCCTTCACGTAGAGCAAGCACGCTCTGCGAACAAAACTTGGCAAAATTCAGAACACTTAACATTAAAAAAAAACCAAACACAAAAATTACCCAAAACCCCAAAAGTCAGAGATAGTCACCATTACTGTTTTCGTGTGGCTCCCGGTTCTTTCATTTCACACACACCCGTACATGATGTCGTTAGACTCTGGCGGCTTAACGAGGCATCAGAGCTCTCCTCGTGCCCTCGGATACTCACTATTCCCAAACCACCACCTTTAAAGGCTTTATCTATGAACATACCATATTTCCTCTCTGGACCCTTGAGAGTTTCAGACTTCTCATTTCTATGCTTATAAAAGAAAAGGAAAGGAAGAAAAAGAAAAAGCACCTTGACTGTTTTTAGCGGTGTCCCCGTCCTTCTGCAGGAAAGACACCTACCGACTCTCGAAGGCTCAGGAGAGCACAGCCGGCAGACCTGCTGCCGTACTGCCCGCTCCGGGCACACCCTCCATGCCGTGCGCCACCAGATTTACCCTGTCACGCACCGACGGGTGACCACTCCAGCCTCAGAGCTCGACGTCTTTCCGTCTGCTTTTCATGAGACCCCCTCTCGGAGGACTCCGTGTGCCCAACTGACTTCAAATGAGGAAAAACCTCCTAAAAAGGCTACAACCACCAAGGGGTCTTCACTTACCCAGGAATCTGGTCACTGCCGGGCCCAAATCAAATCATGGCCAGCCCCACTGACCGAGACAGCTGCAAGTGTGACGGTGCCCAGGACCTCTGGCTCCCACGGGAGACCCAGCTCAGACCGTGCAGTAGCTTCTGCAGCTGACCCGGGACCTGGCACCTGTGCTCAGGGACATACGTCCTCCCTGTCCAAGCCGTATTCGTAAGAAAAGCAGACCCAGCTCCTGACATCTTCCTGCCAACATCAGACCCAGAAATGACAAGACCACCCCATGAGAGGCCCCCATGTCCCTGCAGCCACTCAAGGCCGTGCACGGTGTTTCAAGTCTGGACAACGTCACTTAGCCCACTAGCCATCCTCACAGACCTGCTTACTAGGCACTCACCTGACCTCAGCTGCTCGGGAAGGGGCAGACAGGCAAAGACCCAGCTTGTGACCCCAGAAACTACTAGATGGAGTGCAGGCCGGTCTCGATCACAGCACCACTGCCCATCTGGGAACTGCAGCACTCTGCTCGGTCCCGCCCACACGGTGTCCTGGGCTCACAGACGTGTGTATCAACGGCCAGGATCTCTTCCAGGGTCCACATGGACTCACGTGCCCAGACCTCTGGCAGCTGGATGTCTGTACTGTGACACTTCTCAAAATCCATCCAGTCCCTACCTGCTCCCAGGGTTCTCTGTTCTCACTCAGAGACGCTGGCCTCCTGACACCATGCCCTCCGCACTCCCTTCTTGGTTAGACCCCTCTCGACCTTCCCTCCCTCTTCGCGATCCTGCAGCCCTGCCTGTCCGAGCAGTGCCCACCCGACCCACACAGATCACAATGCCCTATAAATTCCAGCCAAAGGGCCAGACCCCTCTGCTCCACAAACACCCAGCACCTTGAAGGGCCAAAGCTCGTCTGGTGTCCCTGGGTCCCTGCCACACCCACTGGTGCCAGGTTTACCTGGCTACCTCGTCCCCCGTCCCTCCCCCACCCTCCAGAGGACCCACGCCCAGAGTCAACAAGGCACTCGACACTCCAGTCTTGGCATGGTATGAGACAGCCGGCCATTACTGGGCCTACAGGAGCACACCCGTGAGAATCAAACCTCGTTACACCTCGTGCTCGCTTGTATTCACTCTCATTCCCAAAGGATTTAAGAGGCCCATGTCCCCCCATCCAAAGGGTGACCCCACACGCCCAGTCTTCCCAGTCTCCCACTCCCATCTCCTTCCCCTGAGTGCCCAGGGCACCAAGCCCAGCCCTGTGGGCCACCTTGCTCCAACACTGGGCGCTAGACACAGACACCTTACCCGACTTTGTCCAAATGTCAGATGGTAATACCCTGAGCCGTGTGGCCCCAGACCCCACAACACCCACACCAGGTGCCACCCACTGCCTAGGCCTGGCTCCAACGGCATCCTCTGCCTTCTCCTCCTCCTCCTCACTGGCCACGGGCCCCAGGCCAGGGACAGGTCAGATACAGCAGGAGGTGAAGTACCCAACGCACCCTGCCCACCTACTTCCTTGGGTCCCACTGGGTTCTCCTTCCTGAAACACACTTCTGTTTACTTCATCCAGAGAGCCGCGCTCTTGCGAATGGGAACATGACACAGCACAGCCCTGGTAGAGAGGCCACTGGGCACGGCCCTGTGCCGGCCATGGAGGCCTCTGTTCTCTGCCCGCCCGAGCTTATGGAGACGGCTCAAGCTTCAGATACTGCAACTGCCTACTCTAGGACAACTTGGGCAGGGCCATGCCACCTCAAACGGCCAACCAGCCTAAGGGGCTTCATGTGAAGCAGGCACAGAGGTCTGCGTCTCCCTGCCTGCCTCCCGGTCAGATTGGCGGAGGCCGATCCTCACGCCACACACACAGCAGGTGAACACCCTGGCCAGTGGGGCGCTAGGAATCCAGCCCTGCGCAGACAGGTACATGCGTGGCACTCCGTGGCCTTTGTGAAACTTCTCTGGAAACTGGGGGGTTTGCTGCCCTGGTCAGCAGCTGACCCTGGGAGCTGTCGGGCCTCTGCTCTGCTGGTCACGGCCAGGAGGGAGCCAGGCAGGGCTGGAGCAGCTCAGTGGAGGGAGAACAAATGGGCCTCAGTGACTGTCCCAGGCCCCAGAGCAGAGGGAGGAGGCAGCCCCAGGACTGGGGAGGGTCTGTGGTGAGAAGGGGGTCACCCCTGCCAATCAGCACCAGGTGCCCAGTGGCCAGACTCTGCCTGACAAAGCCTGGAGAGAAGCGTCGACCAGGAACTCAGTGACCAGCTACCAAGGCCCAGGGGAAGGGGGTCCAGCGGCCGCCTCTGGGGAGATGATGGGTGTCGGGCCCCACGCGGCACACGGAAGCCACACTCTCAGCTTCCCCGAGCCTCGGCTCCTCACGGGCGAAACGCAGCGCTGACGGTGCCCCTGTCACAGCACGGCAGAGAGGACTAGAGGACGGAAAGAGCGCCGGGGGAGCCCAGCACTGTGACCCTGCCGGGCACACGTCATACCCCAAGCCAGTAGCCCTCTTTGGAACCTGGCATCTGACAGAAGAAAGGCAAATCCCAGTAAATCGTCCAGAACGATGGCCAGAGTCCAGAGACAAGCACCAACCACACACAGAGGAAGACAAGCGACGACGAAGGGCTGTCCAGTGAGCCAGCAACCAACACCAGGTTTCTGCCAACACCGCGACGCCGCACACAGGCCGCTCGCTCCTCTAGGACACACACCAGTTACTGGCTCCGGAGCGCGCATCTCGTGCCAGCACCGGGGACGACACGGCAGACGAGACACCACAGGCACACCGTCCAGAGACCGTCCTGACTCAGGAAAACGGCTCGCTGGGGCATCTAGAGACGCACTGAGGATGGAAACCAACTTCCAGCTGGCGGGAACCGTCCCGTGAAACACCATGGGGGAGCTGGTGACCAACGGCCCAGCCATCGGGTTGCTGAAGTGGGCTGAAGCCGCGCCCTGGACCGGTCCCACGGGGGCACGGCAGGCCCTGTTCGGCCCTACAAACGTCAACAGCCAGCAGGCCCCAGACACTCACAGAGACGTCACGCTTGCCTGGCTCTGTCCATACCTGTCACAAACCCCACACTCCTCCTCCGTTCCCCGCCCCCCAGGCGCTGGGCCCAGAGCTCGCTCAGCAGCTCCCACCCACACGGACCCCAGAGGAGCAGACAGGGAGAGACAGACTCACGTCCACTCTTGAGTCTTCTGGGACACAGGCCTATCAACCACAGCATACTCTCCTCAGCGTGAAGGTCTGTGGGAACCAAGGTGCTCAGCGTGTCACTGCCCTAAGTGTTCACTACCCCCAAAACAGTGGGAACAGGCCCGTGCACCGGAGCAGGACGTTTCCAGCATGCTGCTTTGGGGCCAGCACAGACACACGGCCCACCACCCCAGGGCGGGTGACCTAGGGGTACCCTCCGGGGTACCAGCTCCTCACAAAGCACGGCCACCTCCTTGCTGCTTTCACAACCAGGACTCCTCGACGCCCCCGCGGATGGCCCAGGCGGAACCTCCATGCAAAGCGTCCTGTTGTCTCCCCAGCAGAGCAGGGGCCTCCTCTGAACCACTGCCGTGTATCCCGAAAAGAGAAAACTCTAACCTCCTGAAAGGAAGGCTTCCCGACCTACAGAGACCTGTGAACACAGCACACACGAGCGTTACCAGGACCCAGGGCCTGCTGCAGGCTCCCCCGGGGGGGGGCACACTGTCACAAGCGGCTGTCACGGCTCCGGAGTCGCACGCGAAGAGGCCGTTCCGTGACTCCTGTGTTTGCAGAGCCGGGAAGACGGTGCTCACCGACCTGTGTGAAGAACGAGCCAGACGAGCCTTGGCCGCAGGTGAGGAAGCAGGCGGGCCGGAGGAGAGGGGTCTGATTACATGTCCTTCCCCAAGTGGGGGTGTCCCTGCCACGGGTCATCTGCTCCCGTGAGACCCTGGAAGGCCCGGCAGAAAACAAGCCTGGAAACGTGCTGAGGACTTGCGACAACGAAGAGGAAGGAGAGCTGCAAGTACGTCCTTCGTAAGAGAATCGGAAACCCACAACTCCCGTGACCGGGAATCCTGAGAACCAGGTGCCCCAGAGCGTCCAAAGCCCTCAAGAGGCTCCTCAGGAAGCCTCCAGAGGGACAGAAGCAAGTGCTCACACAGCTGCCAGTTTCCCCCGGTACAGAGCCCTGGCCGCTGGGTCAGGGAGCTCACCCCCGACCACACGCAGCCCCCCTCGTGCCGCGCACATCTTAACCTCGAGGAGCCTAGACCCAGGGTGGCACTCTGCCCTTTCTGCTCGATGCCGGGGTGAGAGGACAGGGACCCGGGAGTGCACCTCCCCTCCCCACTTCTGGCGGACGGACGGCCCTCGCGCTGGACCAGCTGTGACTCTGAGGCTCCGCTGGCTCAGGCGGGTCACCACGTTTTCCTCAGCACCGGCCCCAGCTCAGTCAGCGTGTCACACGTCACCACCCGACAGAGAGCACGGGGGCGGGCCCCATCTCTCCGGGGCTCTGTGTTCCCGGAGGGCTCGCGGCACCCCACTGGACCACCGGACCGTTCCAGGAAACCACCGCTGCCCCAGACGAGGCCTGGCCTTCCCGGGCTCTTCTAAACGCACGCCACCAGCCACCCAGGGCGAGGGCCCCCGGACGTGCCCCGCCGCTGGAAAAGCAGCTCAACCACTCACTGAGGCAGGACAGACGCCCCCGACCGTCGCTGCCCCGCTCCCGCTGAGGTGGCGGGAAGGGAGGAAGGGGCCTGCGGAGGGCGCGGTGGAGGCTCGCCCTCCCCTAAAATTCCAGCACCCCCCCCCAGCTCCGCTACGGTGGGTGTTTAGGAGGCGGCCCCTGCAAAGCCGGCACAGCTGCCTGTGGCTGGAGCTGCTCCAGCAGGAAGGGCGCCTCGCCCCAGCAGCCGACCCAACAACCCCGACAAGCCCAGAGCGAAAGGGTCGGAGAAGCGGCGTCCACACAGCCAGCTGCCTGCAGGCAACAGCTCAGCCGACTGCAAAGGCTGGGAGCGGCCGGACAGGACCGACGAGAACCCGGGAAACAAAGTAACACAGGGCGTGGGGAACAAAGGCCCGAAGAAGCAGGATGAGGTGGAGGCCCCCCCGCACGGAGCTGCTGTCAGCTCCCACGTTCCCTGGTCCCCCTCCACGCGGCGCGGGACAACTGACCACACTGCTTCCCCCGCCCTGCTGTTACTTTTAAGGGAAAGACGTAGAGCGGCCGCGGACGGAGGAGGAGGGGGCGTCTCCTTCCACCGAGCACTGAGTCACGCCCCGGGGGACAGCCGGGCTCGAGGAACCCCGTCTGCGCGCACACACCAGGGGGTCACGGGAAAACCCCGGCCACACCTGGCCCACCTGTCCCAGCTGCTGCGCTCGGCCTGCCCCGGACGCCGGCCAGCCGCGCCGGGGCCGCCGCCGCTGGACGCTGGCCTCGGGGACGCCCCTCCCGGGCTCCGCAACACCCCCACTCTCACGCACCCTCCGGGGCTGGGATGGCGGGTGCCCACGCGGCTCGGCGCTGCGGGACCCCGGGGCCCCCTGCGGAGCCGCTCGCCTCGGTAAGGGCCCCCGGCTGACCGGCCCGGGCACGCGGACTGCGAGCTCGGGGCCCAGCCGCCCCCGCCCCCGCCCCCGCCCCCGCCCCCGCCCCGGGCTCCCGCCCGGGCCCCGCCGACCACCCAGGCCGGGGCGCGCGCCCCGCAGACGCGCGCCGCGGCCTTACCGTTGCTGTAGGCGTACGGGGACTCGGCCGCGCCGTCCTGCAGGCTCTCCAGGATCTCGCCCTTGCCCACGTCGCTGTCGCCCACCAGCAGGAACTTGAGCAGGTAGTCGTAGCTCTTGACCGGGCTGCCCTGCGTCCCCATCGTCTCACGCGCGCGCGGGCCGCGCCCGCATGCCCGCCGCGCCGGCCGCGGGAGCAGGGCGGGGAGGAGGCCTCGGACCGACCTGCGGGCCCGGGGCGCGCGTGAGCGGGGCCGGCCGGCGAGGCCCGGGCTGGCGGCGAGGGCCAGGCCCCGCCCGCGCCGCCCTCCCCGCCCGCGCCGCCCGCGCCGCCCGCCGCCGCCGCCGCCGCCACTGCCCGCCGCCGCCGCCGCCAGCCTCACCTCAGCACCGCTGCCGCCGCCGCGCCGCTTCCCGCACGGCGCCGCGCAGCCCCGCCGCCCCGCCCCCGGCCCGAGCGCCGCCATTGGCTGACACACGGCCGCGCAGGCCCATTGGCCCGTGCGCACGTCCGTCACGACCGTCCGTCCCCCTCGCCGTTTCCCACACTCCACCGTTAAGCCTCCGGTCGCCCCGCCTCCATGCCGTCGCCATTGGTCGCCCGCCGCCGCTTTCCCGTGGCCATTGGTCCGTACGCACGTCCGTCACGACTGCCAGGCCCCACCACGCCCCACTCAGCTTTGGTTGAGGGGGAGATTGCGGCCGCCTCGCCTAGTCGCCGTCGCCATTGGCCACTCGCCTCCAGGCTTCCCGGAGCCGCTGGCCCGCCGGCACGTCCGCGAGCACCTCTGCCATCCCCGGCGCTCCCCGCAGGGCACCCGGAGTCACCAGCAACCCTGCCCTCTCACCCCCGCAACAGCTCGGCCCTTGCCCGCCCCCTCCCCGTCGCCATTGGCCAGCGCTGCCGATCCTCCGGAGCCATTGGTCCGCCCGCACGTCGATCATGGCCCCTCTAAGCCCGCCCCTCGCCCCGTGCTTCCCGCCCCTCTCCCCACACGCTCACCAATCAGGAGCTTGGGACTTCGGGCTGTTTGCATACGCCCCCTTCCCGCGGGCGGGAGCGGATGGTGGCTGTGCCCGGCCTCACTGTCCCGCCAGGGAGGTGACGCGGCTGGGTCCCGGAGGACGAAGGCCCCTAGCAAGCTGCGGCCGCTGCTCCCGCAGAGACCCCCGCGAGGGTGGCGAGGTGCCTGGAAGTGCGCTCTCGGGAGCCGCCCTCCCCGCAGTGGGGCGGGGACCGGGCGTGGCGGGCTGGGGCCGGCCAATCAGCGCTCGGAGAGGCCCTGGGGCGGGACTTCCGCTCCCGGCGGGGGCGGGGCCGCCGGCGCGACGCTCGGAGGTCCCGGGAGCGGCCGTCCGAGCTGCTGCGGCCGCGGGACTTGGCAGTCGCCTGGCCTGGGACCCTGGCTTGCGGCGCCTGGTCGCCAAGGCCCACCGTGCTCGGGTGTCGGCGGCGCTCGGGGTGGAGGGCTGCACGGCTCGGCCCCCAGGGGCTCGTGGCAGCGGCCCGCGGCCCCCCGGGTCAGGGCAGGGCAGGCGGGGCGGGGGTCTCTGGAGCGGCGGCTTCGCGGTTGTTCCCAGGAGGAATGGGCGGTCGTTCCTGGCGGGCGGCGACGCGTGAAGAACCGCGCGCGCGGCCGAGGGCGCCCTTGCCCCCTCCGGACGGGGACTCCCCCGCGCGGCTGGCAGCACCGGCCGCCCGCGGGGAGCAGCCCTGCCGGAGCCCGCGCGTAGCCTGGTCCGCCGGGATGCGAGCTCCGGGACGGAGCGCCTGCACCCGCCCGGCTCGCGCTCGCACGGACGCGGGAAGCCGGAGCGCACGCGACCGCGCGCTGGGCCCGGGCGGGTCTCGGTGTCCACGCTTCCGCGGAAATCCGCTCGTGCTCGCGGGGCCTTCGGGTCCCGAGCAACGCGGGGCGCTCACCGCACGCACCCGCGGACCTTCTCCCGTTCGCGTTTGTCCGACGAGGACGTGCAAACGCAGGACCCGGTAACGAGCGACTCGGAGGGCTCGGGGTGAGAGTACCGGCCGGCGCGGGGGCTCGGCTGCCGGGTGCCCGGGCTTTCGTCCACGCACACTCTGACCCGAGTCGTCCCGGCAGCACCCTTCACAGCGGCGAGAGGTGGAAGCAACCGAGGCAGCCGGTCCCCCAAAAGGGAATACGTGCTGGTTCGCGCCACGTTCCACTTGGGTGAAACCCCCAGAACAGGCAAATCCATAAAACAAATTAGTGGTTGCAGGGCCCCTGGGAAGGCGGACATGGTCAGTGACTGCGTACTTGGCTCGGGGTTTCTTTCTGGGGTGATGTGGAGCTGGTGACGGTCATACTGCTTGGCAAAGTTACTAAAAATGATCGACTGGGCAGCTCTCTCTGCCCACGGTCCTGTCCCCAAGCTATGATAAAAACACTTTTTTTCACCATAAAACAAAAATCACTGAATTGTGTACACAAAATGGGTGAATTTTATAATATGTAAACTATGCCTCAATAAAGCTGTTAATAGGGGCGTCTGGGTGGCTTAGTTGGTTAAGTGCCTGCCTTCGGCTCAGGTCATGATCCCAGGGTCCTGGGGTTGAGCCCTCATCGGGAACTACTTCTCCCTCTCCCTCTGCCACCCTTGCTTATGCTCTCTCTCTGTCAAATAAATAAAAAATTGATTAGACCTTTTTAAAAATAAGAATAAAGCTGTTAAAAACAAATAAGTGAAAAGAATTAGGTGTCCAACCTGAGCACAGCTTAGCCCTTACCAGGCCAGGTGCTGAGTGCTATGTGGGCAAAGAGGCCACAGAGAGGCCGGACTCCCTACAGAGCAGACCTGTGCGGAGGCAGCATGTCACAACCACCAGACCCAGTGTGCAGCACTGAGGACAGCCCAGCCAGCAGGTCAGGAACAGGTTAGGTTGCAAGAACTTTCTTCCCAAGGGGTCACTGAACCTGGGCCACAGCTCCAGCAGCAGGTGGCTTTCAGACGGCAGACCCCAGCACGAGAGGCACCACACCGAGTGACCCCACCCCCACAAGCTGCAGACAGCCTTTGCTGGGAAGCGTGCCCAGGGCCAGTTCATTTCAGCCCGGTGCCTGGGGAGCTTCCCGATGAGCTGGTCCCTCAGCTGGGTGAGCAGCACCTGGGCCTCGCTTACCTGCCTTCAGAGAGGGGCCCTCCTCTTGTCCTCCTGGTCCTCCAGGGAAGCATGGAGCCGGGACGTGGGAGGGCAGAGGCTGGCCAGGGATGGGCAGGGCCACTTGGCTCATGCATAATCCACAGAGAGGCCCTGATGTTCCTGCTTGTACCTTTGCTCAGGCCACGTCCTCCTGGGGAACCACCATTCCCCAGATGCTGAGTCACAGCAGACACAACCTCCAGCGTTTACAGAGAGGGCACATCCACCCACAACACACGATGTTACAGAAACAGCCGTTGGGCAGGGTCCTGTTGGGAGGCAGGGGGCCACACCCCCAGAGGGGCCAGGGACTGAGGACTGACAGGCCGCTTCCACCTGCCCACTCCTGCACCTCAGCCTGTTAGGTCAGGGAAGGCCCTTGGGGTGATGGGGCTGGACCTCTCCCTCGGAGATCACTGCGGCTCTGCCCCAGCACTGCCTGCTCCCTGCTCTGAAGGACCCAGACCCTGGTCCAGGGATCAGAAGCACAGTGAGGTGAGTAATTTCCTTCTTGGTTTCTGAGGCCGCCTGCAGGGGGTGACGGGTGAGTAGTTTTCATCCCCTTTCCAGAGAACTTAAACGAGACACGTCCTCTCCACTCCTCTCAGGGCTTCCCCTGAACGGACTCCCAACAGCCTTGGGCCCCACTGCCTGCTCTCCCATCATCCAGGACAAAGAGAGGAGTAGGGCTCAGCATGCGTGTTTTCTGACTGAGCCTTTCCCAACACAGCCTGTGAAGAGGGTGTGGCCAGCCCTGCTTTGTAGGTTGGGGGCCTGTGCAGGGGTGCGATCCCGGGGACAGGCGTGGGCGCACTCTCCTCAGGGGCTTCTGGTCCTCTGCGGGGTCCCTGCACTGCTCGCATCCCCCCTGACCTCTCCCCTCCCCGCTCAGACCAGAGAAGTACTGCAGGAACCCACAGGGTCTGGGGCTGCAGGGCCCAGTCCCTGGGATGGAGGATGGCCAGAGGGGTGCCCCTCCCTGGGCTCCAGGAGGCCTTGTGGGCAGAGGAGATGGCCTCCCACGTTGATGCGTGCGCTTCTGCAATGCCACTCCGGGACCCAGTAAGTGCCCGGCCCAGCCCTGGGGACTGAGGAAGGGACAGGACAGCCTCCCTGCCTCTGAGGGACCTCAGGCTAACAACGAAGCAGCACAGAGCAGCCCTCTGCCGGCAAGTCCTGGGTCAGCCTTGCTGAGGTGCCCACGTAGCAGGTCGTCAAGGGTAATTCTGGGTGCCCCCTGCCCAGGAGACCAAGGGAGTGTCTAGTCAAGAATCCACCACACCTGTTGGCTCTGGGAAAGATTGGGGACTAGGCCTGCTGACCCGGCTCCTGTCCAGGCAGGGAGCGGGGAACAAAGGAAGTGGTCTCTGCCCTCCCCACCAGGATAGCCACGCAGGGCAGAGGCACTGCCTGCCTGACTTCCCCCTCGTGCAGCTCCAGGGACCCTCGGGTGGCCACCTATGCACCTGGCGTCCTGGCTTTGTAGGGAAGGGCTGGAGTCCAGAGAGGTCAGCCTCTACTCAAGGGCCGGCAGCGGCCGGGTGGGGAGCCATGTAGGGTCCCTGTGGCTTCCTTGGTGCCTCTGGTGCACGAGGGGGAAGTCAGGCAGGCAGTGCCTCTGCCCTGCGTGGAGCCCACAGGTTTCGGGGGACAGAGTCACCAGAGCCAGGGCAGCTGGCATCGAGGAACCTATGCCCCTGCCCTCGGCCCTGTCCCCCAACCAGGGCAAGGCCAAAACCAGACAGCAAGTGGCCTTGGCTCCATCCACGCATGCCGGGACACATTCAAAGGGTCAGACCTTGCAGGGAGGCCTGCTCTAGGGGACGGGGTGTCCAGTGCTCCCCAGCTCGGCATCAAACAAGAAACAGGCATCATAGATGCCTCTAGACAAACAATGGGGGCCAGCTGTCCCATGACCCCAGGAAACGGAGAGCCTCAACACAACCCCACCAAGGTTAGGACAGAGGTGTGGGGCCTCCTCAGACCCACCGCCCACGCAGCAGTGGGAAGGCAGAGGGCACACTCCAAACAGGTGGGAGGTTTTATTGTCACTGCAGAAAAAGGCCGAGCTGGGACCTGGCCCACGAGATGCCGGGCTGGGGGGACCGCCTCCACGGGCTCCCCACCGCGGCCTGCAGTCAGAGCGCGCACGCTACAGCACAAACATTTCCCACTCCAAGAGGACTTGACACGTATGATGCCATCGGGTCACACAGGCCTCCTCCCTTGGGCATGCTGGGGCTCACGCCCACAGTTGGACGCCATGCGGGCCAGCAGGCAGCCGCAGCCTGAATGCTAGGACGCCCCCTCTGCACGCGGGAAGCCACAGACACGTCTGCCCGGGAGCTGCCTGCTTCTGTGGGAAGCCAGTGAGGGAGACGGAAGATTTGGAGCCTCTTCCTGCATGAGGACAGGGCAGCAAGGTGGACGAGAAGGTGGACGGGTGCTCGGTCTTCAGTGAGGCAGTTCCGGGCACCCTATGTGGCCTGGCTTCACACAGGGAGGCCTGAAGGCCCTGGGGGCAGCTTCTGCCGCAAACCCCGAGTGCTCCAGGCTGAGCACGCTGCCACCCAGCCAGCTTCCCAGAGGGCCCTGGTTCACTGGGGCTGCTGGCTCTGGCCAGGGACACAGAAGTACAGCCCCAAGCAAGGAGATGCTTGGGGGTCAGCCTCAGGAACTGCTGAGTGCGTCTGGGGAGGGGTCCCTCCACCCCATGGCAGGGTGGGGCTGCTGGGAGCACCAGGGAGACCCACCAGCTCACCCCACTGGGAGTGGGCATGGTGGGCGGAGGCGGGGGCTCTGGGTGTGATCGGGGGTGGGGGGACTGCTGGGCAGGCCTGGGGGTGCTGGTGGGCACCGGGTGGCCAGTGCCATCAGAAGAGGTCAGGAGGCGGGTCCCAAGGCAGACACGCTAGTGACGGATTACAGGCCAGTTTGCCTGGCCGGCCGCCCCCATCCACCACCTCAGAGCCAGGAGGAGACACAGAGGCCTTGAACAACTGGGGGCAGAGACGGCCAAGACCAGGGACGTGTGCCGTCCTGCCGGTCCGCACCCCCGGTGAGAACGAGGGCGGAGTGAGGCCGCACGGTGGTGCCTCTCAGTCCTGCTTGTCCCCTCTCTGCCTCCAGGGGTAGATGAGCTCCCCGAAGAACAGCCTGCGGCACAGGGAGCCCCAGGAGTGCGTGGGGTGGCAGCTGCAGCTGGGCAGGCGGTAGGCGTGCACCACACGACCGTAGGGCAGGGGGTTTATCTGGAAGCACAAAGGCACTGGTTAGCTGGGCTACACCCCCCAAATCCCTGAGGCTCCAGCTTGCCGGTCCTAGTGGTACCTCACTGGGGGTCCCTGAGCTGTCTGCTGTGGGTGCCCAGGGGAAGGCTAAGCAGCTGGAGAGGGAGCGCTGGGGCCAAGCTCGGGTGTGCTCTCCTCCTGGCAGGCTGCAGGCAGGTGAGGCTGCAGGACAAGCCACCCAGGGGCCGCTCGGGCAGAGCCCGAGAGCATGCTGCACCCTCGAGGAAACCACGCAGGGCCCCAGCCGCCTTGGCATCTCCTCTCTCCTGGAGATGTGGTCCCCTGGCCAACCCCAGCAGCCCCCAGCGGTCACCCCGTGACCCGCCTGTGCACTCCCACAGCCCAGAAGGCCTTTCTCAGAGCAAGAGTGTGTCCTGAGGCCTTGGCCAAGCCTGTGCTCTTCCTCCTGGAATGAGAGCCTGTGGGGCTCAGGGCAAGAGCCTGGGCTGGCTGAAGGCTTTGGACACAGCACAGGGGATCCCGTCCGGTTCCTGCTGAGGGAGGTTCCAGCCGGAGGAGTCACGGTGCCCAGAGGTCTTGGGGGTGAGGAGGGAGCCTCCCCGTGGGGCCCCACCCGTCAGCTCTACTGCGCGCGTGTAGCCTTCCCCCAGGGCAGCACGGAGGGACCTGACCCCGGCTGCCCCAGAACACAGGCAACATCAACGCAGCCGGGAGAGGGGTCTATCCGTGGGCACCGGTACGAAAGGCGCGCGGGGGCCTCACCTGCATCAGGAGGCGGAGGGGCCTGCCGGCCTCATGCTCCAGGACTCGGAACTTCACGCCCGCTGCGAGGACGGCAAGGTGTCCGTGAGGCACACGGGGCCCTCGGCAGACAGCCTCCCGGGCCTCCTGCCCCGTGTGCCTGCAGAGGCAGGGCTGGGCACCAGGGCTGTGGTGGCAGAGGCCAGGTGCCCGAGCGGCGCTCAGAAGGCCGCACCCCGGCTCGCCTCCCCCCGCGCCTCCCCCTGCCTTCCTGGCTGCCTCTCTGAGCTGTCTTCGGGGCCAGGATCAAAGCCTCCGCAGACTTCATGGAGACAGAAGCTGCGTGTCTGGGAGGTGGGAAGAGTCGGTTGGGCCTTGGGGACACAGGCTGCGCTGCTCTGCAAGGGGGGGGACGGGGCTCTTCCCCCAGAATGGACGGGGTACTTGGCAGGGCGCGGCTGCCCTGCTGGCATCCTAATGCCGAACTCCAGGTCAGCGGCCGGCTTGGGAACCCACTGTGCCCTCGGCCTGCAGTTGGGGCTCCCAAGTCTGGGAATTTCCGAGGCAGAAAGTTCTTGAAGAGAGAAGCAGGAGCTAATTATCAATTCATGAAGAGCCCCCAAGGCAAAGTCAGGAAAGAGAGGAGGCGGGCGCATGCTGAAACGACTCTACTCTGACTGTGGGCTTCGGGCTGGGTGGGGGAGGTGCTGGGTCTCGGGCTCTTTGCCTGCCCGCTCCTGGCATGCCCTAGTGAGGACAGAGGCTGGGGTCCCTGGCATGGGCCACCTGGGGGTCTGCAGGGGAGGTGGCCTACAAAGAGAATTTAAGAGCACGGGTAGGCAGACTCGGTCCAAAGCACACGGAGCCTGCAACTTCAAGTCCCCTGGCTCTCCGCGGGCTGGAAGCAGCTGCTGGGAGCTCTGGCACGGGGGCTGCTCAGTACAGGGGGCCTGCGGAACAGCCGCTGGGTGGGATCTGTACCAAAAACGCCCACGTTCCCTGATGTGTTCAAAACCCCTGAACGGGGATGGGCTGACTCACAACGCTGGGACCAGTTAGGTCAGCAACCCCACCCCCTGCAGTGGGGATGACCTCCCCTCAGGGGCATCTGGCTGACCTAGTGGTTGGTGTCAGCATGAAAACAGGGGCAGCCACCTGCAGAGGGGGATGGCCAGGGGCGGGGGAGGGTGTGGGGGGGAAGCTGCTCTCTAGCACCCTCCAGGCTGGCCTGTCCCCTCCAAGGCTGAGGGGCACCAGCCACACACCCAGTCCCACAGGAGCTCACAGGGACACTTCTTGGAGCCACATTTAGGTACCACCTACACCACCGCAGACATGTGTCAGGGTAAAGGTCCACGCTCGTCACAGAAGCAGGTGAGACAGGAAGGGCTGCCTTTGTCACCTCTGGACCCTCCAGCTCACCGCAGGCAGCCAGCCCAGGGGACACCCGGTGGTCTCTGCCCGCCCCCACTCCCCGTGCCCTGTACACCGAGGCTTCCAGGCAGGGCCCGCAGGGGTACCCGCGCCCACTCTACACACAGACCTACCCGCAAGCCTGTAGGGCCGGCAGAGCCGGAGGCCAAGCGAGTAGAGCGGCAGGGAGTTGATGAGGTCCACGAGCAGATGAATCAGGCCCTGCACGGCCACCACCAGGAGCCGGAGCTGCAGCGACAGAGCCACTCAGAGCCACACGCCCGAGAGCGCGGCAGCCCAGAGGGTCCTAGGCCACAGCGAACGGGGAGCAGGGGCTCAAGTCCCCTGGGGAGGACCCGGAGCTCATCCTGAGGAGGGCACAGCTCCCACCCCAGTCCTGAGGCCCAGCTGTGAGGGGGCAGGGAAGCAGTGGGCAGGGGAAGCTGACCCCCGAGAAACATGCCACTGGCCCCTTGGGTCCTGTCCCCCGTGTACCCAGCTGTGTGTCCCAGAGCAATGGGTGGCATCCCCCCAGAGTAGGACCCCTGCCTGCTCTAGGGCCCAGCACACAGTGCCCAGAGAGTCTGGAACAGCCACGCCCCGTCTGGGGTAGGGGTGGGTGGCTGCTGAGCCGGTAGGCCGAGCACACAGCCGCACTCCGAGCACTATGGGCGAGATCTGCCGCGCCGCGCGCCTCTTGGCTCACCAGGGTGAACACCAGGTAGTACAGGGCTGTGGTGGGCAGGAGGAAGAGCAGGACGGTGAAGAGGAGAGTCCCCACGAACAGCTGCAGGGAGAGCCGCACCACTGTCAGTGCCAGCGGGAGCCCACGCCGGGGCCAGCCCCGGCAGCATGAGCCACACTTCCACGGCCGCCCCCACCACACCCCCCTACAACCAGGCAGAAGTGGGCTGTCTGCCGGCAGGACCCTGGGCTTCCCGAGACACTCAGGAACACCCACTCACGACAGCTCTCTCCAGCACGGGAGACACTCGGGGAGACAGACCCGCCAGCAGGCTGTGAGCCTGCGCACCATAGGCGGGAGGGCTGTGACCTGCCAGCAGGAAGGGCATGCCTCCCAGGGCAGCACGCGGGGTCCACCCTGCAGACCAGGTCTGCGCACGCTAGGGGAAAAATCAGAGCCGGGTCCTGTGCATAGGTCACGTCCACACTCCATGGGCCAGGAGCTACCGGGGGCCCACCTCCCACCTGGGGTGAGGTCCTGCACTATGAGGGCTCCACGCGCACCTGGCCCCCTGCAGACCACTCCCGCTCCCCAGGCTCAGCCCTCTGGCCGTGGAGCTGCCCCGTCACAAGCAGAGCAGCCGTCCTGGCCAGGCTCACAGAGAGGGAGCAGGTGGACCGGAGCACAGGGCCAGTCACCCGTGGGTCCCACAGGTTCCCTGGGGCTGCGGTGCCATCTCCCCTGCTCTCCGGCCACGTACCTGGTCAAGGTCATAGGAGCAGGAGTCCACGCGCTGGCGCAGAACGTTCCACTTCTTCCCCCGGAAGAGGCGCCAGAGCGAGGCCAGGCCGCAGATCTTCAGGCAGTACAGCCTGCAGGCCCCGGCCAGCGTCAGGGGCTGCGCCTCCCCGCGCCCCCGCGCGGGGCCACCCGCACACCCAGGGCTGGGGGCCGCCACGGACCGGCCACACGGGGGCGCGCTCACCCACCTGGCCCCGTAGACGTAGAAGCAGTAGATGTGGAAGGTGAGCAAGGCAATGATGTCGGACAGGGTGGACAGGGCGACCGTCAGCCCCAGGCAGGCCGAGAGGCCCACATGCCACAGGATGTGCTCGATGAAGGGGGAAAGGAGGTGGATATAGCCTGGAGGAACGGGGTTGGCCCTGAGGGAGCAGCAGGGGGAGGTCCTGCCCCCCCAACCCCTCAATCCCGGAAGCATGGGCAGCTGGCCGGCAGAGCGAGGACGGAGGGACGGGCCCGCCCCCTAGCTGGGCCCGGTGCAGCCGGCACTCACTGATCCACAGGTGCAGGTGGTACAGGAAGAAGCGGCCCAGCACCTGGTCCAGCGCCCGGTTCATCTTCAGCCCAGCAGGCGCTCCCATCAGCCACTGCAGCAGGTGCTGGAGCGCCTCGGCCACGTGCTGCAGAGACACAGGAGGGATAGGAAGCCCACAGCCTGGGCCGCAGCACGGCCAGCCCATCTGCGCCGGGGGAAGGGAGTCTGGGCCCCCCCACAGGTGTCTCCTAATGTGCTGAGCACACAAGGTCTCTTATACTCGTCTGGCCAAGCAACCTCTCTTCACGGAGGCTCCGGGGCCTGGGCCTGAGAGGCAGAGCCCACGAGGCTGACAGTCTGCCCCGGTCCTTGGGCCACAGGGGCCCTGACAGGCATCACCTTTCCTCCACCTCAATCCTCTCACCACTGGACCCACAGGCATGCTCGGTCCCACATGCCCAGAGGTGGGACAGACCCCAGCTCACCATGAATCTTGCAGAGGGAGCTGATGGGTCTACCCAGTGCCCCTCTGCTGAGGACCCCACCCCACCACCTGGCATGGCACCACCGAGGGCCTGAGCTCGACCACCGAGGGCCTGAGGTGACCCCAGGTGACCCTAAGGGTGTCGAGCCCATCAGGGGCCCATGGAGCAGGTGGAGAGCTGGAGGGCTTCCTAGAGGGAAGCACAGATGGGGTCTGAGTCAGGAGCAGTGTCCAGGGAGGGCCAGAGACGGCAGGGGGGCTCTCACGAGCAAGCGGAAGATGAGCAGCATCCTGGCTACCCAGGGACGAAGGCCGGTGGCCGGGCACTGTGCCAGTCCCAGCGCACAGGCCCCGAGGCCCCTCAGCCTCGTCAGCAATGCTGAGGCGGTGGCCATGACAGCCCTGCCCCACAGTCAGACGCCTGCCGTCCCCCACTGCCCACCGTGCGGGCCAGGCAGTGAGAAGAGGAACAGAACATTCTTTATAAATAGAACTTATCTAATATTTAAAGGATAAGAGCTGAGCAGCAGGAAAAGGCTTTCGTTTTTAAATTAAATATTTATATTTCTGCACAGTTCTGCAAAAGAGAGATCGAAGACAAAGCCAGCCAAAAGGCAGAACGTCGGTGAGCAAAGTACAGCAGCTAAGCCCCTTCCTGGCCTCCAGGCCCTCCCTCCTCTTGGACCAGGTCTCCCCAAGAAGGATGGGGGCTCTCGGCCTGTAAGGGGTCCTGTCCACGAGCAGGCCAGGGCACATCTGCAGCTGGACGCTGATGGCCGCGCCAGAGGCAGCAAGCCCAAGACCACCCAGCCAGGCCTCAGCCCCTCCAGCACTCCAGGCCCAGGACGCCACTGGGGGAGGCCTGGGGGAGGCCCCAGGGGCCAGAGGGACTGCCCCAAGTGGGAAGACAAGCTCGCAACAGGAGAGACGGGCCCTGCAGCTCTGAGGAAGGGAGGCAGAGAAGCCAAAGGCTTAGCCCCGGCAGGGAAGAGCAACAGGCTGGAAATCCTGGAAATCGGGGGAAGGGTCACAGAGGGAGGGGAGGGAGCCCTGCGGGCGAGCTGCTGGCACTCAGTGTGGGGACTGCAGAATCAGCAGTGGGAGCAGCCTGATCGCACAGACAGCCCTGGACCCACGGGAGGTTTCTGTGCAGCTTGCTGTGCCGACAGCCAAGCCCAGAGTCAGTGCCCTAAAGAGCCAGGAGCCAGGGACACTGGGCCTGATGGAGGCGGATGGGCTCTCCCGCCAGACATGACCACCTTCAGGAATGGAAGGTAGAAGCCAGGAGCTAAGATGTAATCCAGTGGGGGCAGGTGGGCACCTGGTAAGCCACGGCTGTGCAGCCCTGAGGACCTGTCTGGGGTCAGGGATGAGGGCTGCTCCTCTGGCCCACCAGAGGGAAAGGGGCATACGGCTCTGGCCAGCTGAGGGGCTTCTGCTGCCCCCAGGAAGGGCCCCACCCCTACCCCCACCCCTGGGACACAGGTGCTCCAGTCGGGACCAGACTCCACCCAAACAACTCACATCAGCCACAGGGACGAGGGCCTCCGCCAGCTGCCCAATGCGGTCCTTCCCATGAAGCCAGGACAGCAGGGCAAGGCCGAGGGCCACATCGAGAAGCACAGACACAAGCACATTGGCCTTCCTGGAAGGAAGGGGCCGATGGGAGTGGGTGGTGAGGCGGCCTGGCCAGAGGGGGTCAGCGTGGGTAAGCATGGTGCAAGGAAGTTGGGGGGGGGGCGCGCCACGGCCACGATAAAAGCAGGGGGGCCCTGCACCTCATCAGCTGGGTGGGGTTCTCAGCCTTCTGGGTGCTGAAGACGAGCGCGAGCTGCTCCAGCCGGTGCCTAAGCTGCCCGCACACAGACAGCCTGCTCCAGATGAAGGACAGCGGCCGCAGCTGGAACACCCTGTGATGGGCCAAGAGAGGTGGCCGTTTGGGCCATGCAGCGGTTCCCCTGCCTGCCAGGGAGCAGGGGCCCCTCAGCTGGCGCCAACACCCCTCCCCAGGCCCACCTCAAGACCCTGGAGGCCTTGAACACGACAGCCACACTCCCGAGCTCAGGACAGGGACCCCGTGGGGGCGGGGGGACAGGCCGGCAACCCTGCGGGGGTCATGGTGCCTCGTGGCCATTCACTGGGAGCCCGACCTCCTCACAAGCAGTGACTCGAGGCACCCCAAAGTCACGAGCTGAGGCCTCGCCCCAGGAGAGGAGAGAACGCACTGTCCCACCAGCCAGCACCTTGCCCTGCTGGATGGGCGACCCTCATCGGGGGTCTGTGGGCCGATCGGGCTGCCCCATGGGACTGATGTCTCCCGAGGCAAAGGAAGCACCAAGACACTTCTGCACACATTCCAGCGCTGAGAGGAGGTGTGTGCAGGCAAAGGAAGAGAAGGCCCTCTTGGCCACGGGTCCCACGTGCCCATAGAGCCTTGCTGCCACAGGCAGGAGCCTGCAGGGCCCGAGCCCAGTGCAGAGCTGCCACCTGGCCAGGTGCTCAGACGCTTGGGAGGAAGGGGGAAGCCTTGGAGCAGCTCTGAGCCAGCTCCAGGAAAGAGGCACGTTCCACACGGCCGTCCCGAACGCCACTCAAGTGGAAGGCAGCCTTACACGGCCTGCGCCAAGCCCCCAACCCCCGCCGGCACGGCAGGGTCCCCGAGGCTCAGACCAGCCCAGGGCATCCGGGCCCAACAGCGTCCCTGGGGCTGCCCTAGAGGGCCAGGGGTCTTCTCTCCTGCACAGCAACGGCAATGCCACACAGGACTGCTGCTGTGCTCTCCCCACGGCTCGAGCTGAGGGGCCGACAGGATCGGGGCCACACCGGCATCGTTAGCCTTTCCCGAGTCCTCGGGAGGTGGTAACAGCTAAGGTCCCCCCAAGCTGCTCCTTGGCTGACACTCACTTTCCTGTAACTCATTCCAGGGGGTTGTGATGACCCCAAACCCACCGTTCATGTCCAGGTCCCCTGCAGCCCTCAACCCAAGGCGCCGTCCACACATAGCTGCTCAGGGGCTCTGCCAAGACAGGCCAGAGGGCTCCGCAGCCCTGGGTCAGCAGGAGAGGCCAGTCCCCAAACTGGACAGCCAAAACCCCAGGACCTAAGTAGGGCGCCATTGGGGAGACGGCTTCTCACAGAGGGCGGGGCCCTGTGGCCAGAACAGCCGGTGCTGCCCCAGCGTTCCCTGGGCCCTCAAGGGCTCCCCCCGGGCCGGGCCCGCGGCCAGGAGTATTCCAGGGCACACGGGCCCACCAGGGCCCAGGGAAGCAGGAGGGACCTGCGTACCTTTAGGAAGACCACTCCCAGGCACCGGGCCGCACAGACACCAGCCGTTGGTCGGCAACACCCTGCGTCTGTTCACGGTCTCATTGCCCCCGCAGGGTACTGAGCCACCTGGAGTCCACACTGGATGGCTACCTGGTGGGTCCCATGTAAACGCGGAGGCGGCCAAGGGAGTCTGCTGTGCCCGGGGAGCAACCGCACCCCCGACATCCCCGTGGATATCGGGGGAGGGAACAGGAGATGGAAGTGGGAGACTCGGCAGGGCGCGTCTGGGCCTCCACGGCCCCGCACCCTGAGTGGTGGGCCTCGAGCTCAGCGGCCCGGCCTCCTCCCGCCCCGGCCCCAGGGGCACGTACCGGCAGGCGCTGGCCGCTGAGATGAGTGACAGCAGGCAGGCCAGCAGCAGGCAGACGGGCCCCGAGGCCCGCTTTGCCAGCTCCACGAGGATGCTCGCCTCCACGCCCTCCGACTGCCAGTGGCTCAGCCGCACGGGGCCCTCGTCAAAGCGGTCACTCCGGAAGAGCGCCTCACTGCGTGCCACCGTGTCAAAGACGGCAGCCAAGCCCTCGGCGCTGGCCGCGGCATCCCCGGCCTGGCGGTCGGGCGGCGCTGCGGGCGGGTGCAGCCGGGACAGCAGCACCTGGTGCTGGTCGTAGAACACGAGCATGACCCGGTCCTTGACGCCAGCGCGGGCAGGCCCCTGCTGGCAGGTGGCCTTGCAGCTCCAGAGCCCGCTGGTCCGCTCCCGGCATAGCTGCAGCCAGGGCTCGTGGGAGAAGATGGCGCCCAGGCCCTCCAGGAAGGGCCCCAGGCGCTCCTCAGCCTCCTGCCGGCGGTGGCACCAGGTGCCCAGCACAGCCAGCCCCACGCGGCCGGCCTGCTGCACCTGGGCCAGCAGCTCCTTCACCTGGATGGGGATGAAGGGAAAGTGCACCACGGCCAGGACCACGGCACTGCTCTGCTCCGGGACCCACCGTCCTACCAGCAGGCCGCTGTCGGCCGAGGTGCAGCACGTGGGGAAGAAGGCCTTGAGCACCATGCTGGGTGAGCTGCAAGAGAGGGGAGAGCCTCGGTCCAGGGGCGCTGCCACCGCCGCCGCCTCCACAGCCCAGGGCCACAGGGCCCACGGGTTGGGCCCTCACGTAGTCTCCAGCACCCAGCCTCGGGTTTGATCACAGCGGCCGGCGGGACCCCAGTGGCGCATCTCACGTGGGCACGGCCCCTACCCCCACCCCAGGCTGGCCAACACTTCCCCCTAGAACAGGGCGAGGAGACAGGCCTGACCCCCAGTACCACTCACGAGGGGGTGCGGGGCTGAACGTGAGGGCTCTGTTCTTGTTTTCAAGGAAACCGGTGAGAGCTAGTTACGTGTAGCACGTGGAAACACACAGGCTCGTTAACAGAGCAGTGCACGTAAGATCTGAGGAACCTCGATTTCCTTACTAAGCTAGCGAGAGTAAAGATCAAAACCTAAGTGGATTTCTGCTGGGCTGAGGGAAACCCGACGCAGGCACGCTGCTGGGCACTGTGGGCACTAGGCAGGAGCCCCAGCACATACCGGGAGATGTGCCTGTGCCCCACGCCCACCCCCTGTCCGGTGAGCCCCCACAGGAGCCTCGGGGCTCGCATGGACCCCCCGGCCTTGGGCAGTGCCCATCGCCATTTCCGGGCTGGGTTCCCAGCAGGGGCCCGACTTCTCTCGTCACACTTGAGCTGGGCAGCTGTCTGAACACAATGACCCTGGAGGGTGACAAGCTCCCCACTGCCTTCTCTCAGGCTGAGGGCCGGTGAACCTTCCTGGCCTCTCACAACTTTCACGTGGCCTCTCAGCAGCAAGACCGGCCCCTGAGTTCTGTGGGACCCTGTGCCCCGCCCTGCCGGGAGGTCAGTTCACATGCAGGTTCCTCAGCAAGCACCAAGCCAAGCCCCTCAAGATGGTGGGCAGCAAGCCCTCCTTCAGCCGAGGTCTGAGTGTGCTCCTTCTCAGACAAGGGCTGTCCCCACCTTGTTGGCACAAAGGATGGAGCAGCCACCTTGAGCTAAGACCCCCATGCTGGAGCCCACAGGTCCTGAGGGAGAGACACAAGCCTTGGATATGTCTTGGATGGTACCCGAGACCTCCAGGCCCCACTGCTCCCCAGGCCTGTGGGGACATACACGTTGTGATGGTGGGACATATCACCAATGTCCCGTCGGCTGAGGGGCTCTGGGAGGGGCCTTACACAGACACAAAGGCCCCGGGCTTAAGAGGTCACAGGTCTGGGGCGCCTGGGTGGCTCCGTGGGTTAAAGCCTCTGCCTTCGGCTCAGGTCATGATCCCAGGGTCCTGGGATCGAGCCCCGCATCGGGCTCTCTGCTCCGCGGGGAGCCTGCTTCCTCCTCTCTCTCCCTGCCTCTCTGCCTGCTTGTGATCTGTCTGTCAGATAAATAGATGAAATCTTAAAAAAGAAAAAAGAGGTCACGGGTCCAGCTGCTCTCCCTGCAGGGAGGCCAGACCGGGCTGGGAGGTGGCGGCCTCTCACAGCTGGGGATTCCCGCGGAAGCGGGTCCCAAACGTCCCTCCCCGCCAAGTGACTGGAGAGGCCCAGCAGCAGGTGTTGGCGGAGCCCCACAACCGCCCGGCCAAGCCGCTGTGGCCGCCACCGGGGACCCACTTTCCCGACCAACGCTCCCGGCAGGGGCGAGGGGAGACGGACCGGCCGACCTGCCTGGAGGGACCTGGGGCTCCCGGCTCGCGGACCACCGCGGGGGACCGGGCGGCACAGCCTCCCCCTCGCCGGACACACAGCAGCTCAGCCCGCCCGGGGCCCCTTTCCCAGGAGCCCAGGCAAGCGGCCCCCGGCGATGTCGGGGAAGAACAGCGATGCGCGGGGGGAGCCGCACCTGCCCGCGCCGCGGCGCGTTCCCCTCGGGCTGGGCCGCCCGTCCGCGCCTCTCTCTTGTAGGTGACTTTGTCATCTACAAAGTCCACCCGGAGAAGAAGCGGCGGCGGCCGTCCGGGGCCTGCGGAGGCGGAGGCGCCCCGAAGCGGCCGCTCGCTCGGCGGGGCGGGGTGGGCGGAACGACCCGCCGGCCGGCCTCGGCCCCGCCGCAGCCTCGGGAGCCGGATCACAGACGCTGCGGCCCCGACCCGACGCCCCGGGAGAGAAGAGCGCGCGCGCGATCGGCGGCGGGGGGCGGCGGGGCGGGGCGGGGCGGGGCGGGGCTCGCGCGCCCCTCCCCCCGTGGAGCGCCGCCGTCCGAAGCGCGGGGAGGGCCCGGTCGGCCGGGGCCGCGGGCGCCGGGCAGGGAGGCTCCCCGGGCACCGCAGACCCCCCCGACCCCGCCCGCACCCGGGTCGCCTGCGGCTGGTCCCGCGGACCCGGGAGCGCGGGCGCGGCTGCGGCTCCTCCGAAGGCCCCTCCCCGCCCCCGGGGGCGCGAACTCCCCGCCCCGGCTCGTGCCCCGCTGACTGCCCTGCCCGTCCGCACCCCGACACCCCGACCCCGGGGCCCGCGGCCGGCCGCGCCGCCGCTTCACGGAGGAGGAAACGGAGGCTCCGGGGCCGGCGCCCCAAGGTCGCCCGCACGGACGCCGGCCCCGCAGTGCTCACCGGCTGCTCGCCAGGGCCGCGTCCTCGGGCGGCGGGGTCGGGACGGGGTGACGGACCGCGGCGCTCGCCGCCCCCAGCCCCGCCGCTGCCGCGCCGCGGGACCCGAGCCCCATTTCCGCCGGCTCCCGGCGTTGCCGCGCGACGGTCCGGCCCCCAAAGGCGCCCGAGCAGCCCGCGGACCCCGCTCGAGCGTTCCGCGCACGCAACGTTCCAGTCCGCGGCGTCTGCCCGGTGTGCGCAGCGTCCTTGTCCCTCCGCCCAGCAGGTCCCTGCCCCTCAGTGTCCCTGTCCCCCACCCCGTGTCCTTGTGCCCCACCAGCGTCCCTGTCCCCCCCACTGTGCCCTCCAGCATCCTTGCCCCCCAGTGTCCTTGTCTCCTCCAGCGTCCTCGTCCCCCACTGTCAGTGTCCTTGCCCTCCCCAGCACTCTTGTCCCTCCTCCAGTCCCCCTGCAGTGTCCCCAACACTCCCGCCTTCCAGTCTCCCACCTTCTCATAGCTGCTAAACCTCCCCCATTTCCTCATCTGAGGGACCCGGTGGACCTGGCTTTGAGGGTCCCTGACCTCACCCTGCCACCACCCTCCCAGGGTGAAAGGACCCCCAAGCCTTGTGTAGGCTTCCAGAGAAGCTGGCTCTCCAGCTGCAGACCGGCCACCTCCAACAACGGTCTCTGCAAAGGGACGCCTCCAGGTCCCCCCCAGGGCCCAGTAGGCTAGGAAGACTGGACCCCCGTGGGTCAGCCCAGAGGCTGCAGTCACCTGGTTTGGTCGTCAGAGGGGTCCCTAGCCTCTCCTGCTCCAGGAAACAACATCCCCGAGACCAGGAGCAACAAACAGCACTCATTGAGCACACAGTGTTCGTGCCTCCTTATGCTGACCCCTGAGATCCCGCCACCCACACGGGCTGGTTCATATGCAGGGGACCTTATCAGAGGCAATGTCCTGGGGACAGGCCGGACCAGGCGTTGTCCCCTTCCCACTGAGACCTCGCACTGGAACTAGGGTCCTGTCTGGGCCCCAAACGCAGAGTCCCACCCTCACCAGAGTCCCTCCCCACCCCTTTGGGGCCTCCTTTGCCCATGGATCCTAAGTAACAGGAGTCCTTCCTCAAAGGGAGGCTCTCCTGGCTTAATCACCACCTGGAACCTTCCCAGCATGCCCCACCCATGAGCTTGGAGCCCTTTGCTCCTGGTGTGCAGAGGAGAAAATGCAGGTTCAGCGTGACAGAGGATCTCACCCTGGAGAAGTGGACCAGGGGTGTGGAGGCCCCCAGCCCAGCCATGTGCCACCCCAGGGTGCCTCTGGGGCTGCCCCTCTTCTGCATTGCCTCACCTCATGTAGGCCCAGAGAAGCTGTAAGAGGCTTGGCACCTGGGGTGCCTCTGAAGATGGGGGGGGCAGTGAGGGGCCGCTCCCCTGCCCTGCCCAGCCCGGCCCAGCCCAGCTACCCCCGCCCTGCCTGCTTCTGCCTGGTTAGGATGCTGGGACCCGGGCACCTGGCCAGACTGGCCACCTGGGGGAGTGCTGGCAGCCGGCCCAGCGCAAGGTCTGCAGGCTTCAGGGGCTGGGCCCAAGCTCGGGCCTTCTGGGCCCTGGACCCGGAGGGCCATGGCCTGAGTGGACATGGGGGCCGTGAGTGCTCGGGCACCCTAACCTGGGGAGTGCCGAGGGCCCAGCTTTGGAGGCTGTGAGCTTTGGGGAGGAGGCTGGGAGGCAGCTGGTTGGTGGCTGCCAGTGAACCAACTCCAGGACGAAGGCAGCTGGGACTGGGGCGGCAGGAGCTCCAGTTCAGGGAGGGGTGGCCAGCAGTCCCGGAGGCGCGGCCAACCCCCAGTGTCTCTCCCACAGTGGCCCCGGGGCCCCCGGGGGCTGCCCCGGGCTCAGATGGGAGCCCACGGGTCAGGCCAGCCTCGAGCAGTTCTGGTACACCTTGAGGGCGCCATCCCCCACACCTGCCACCACGAGCTGGCCCCGGGGCGCACAAGCCACAGTGCCCCAGTCCCTCGGACACCGGGCAGATGGGCACGGACCTTAGGGAACAGGGTCACACCGCCATCTACATCACTGCACACACCTCCGGGGTTGCCCAAGGCAGGTCCTGTCAGGGTCCCCAGGGAGCCCGGGGGCTGGCAGGCACCGCCCACCAGCCGCACATCCCTGAACTCCTTGCTCACGGTGCGGCCCCTATCGGGCCCCGGGCCCACCCAGTGGGGACTCTCCAGTCCCAATGTGGAGACTGGGCCCCGTGGCTGCAAGGCAGGGCTCAGCGGGACACAGTGCACGGCCCCAGGCACGGAGTCTTTCACCGGAAGGTGGCCAGCAGCCTCCACAGCCAGCCCCCAAGGGGCCGGGAAGGCGCCCACCGTGACCCATTGGCCCTGGGGGGCTTGGGCAGTGCTGAAGTGCGTGGACAGCCCCACGGACGAGGTTGCTGACCACCATGAGCTCAGGGCTATCATAGCCACATCCTCCAGCACGAAGGCTCTGGCCCCTGGCAGGTGCCAGATGGACTGTCCTTCGAGGTCCATCACGTGGATGCAGGGCACAGGCGCACCCCCAGCCGTCATGAAAAGCAGGCGGTCGGGCGCCTGGGTGGCTCAGTGGGTTAAGCCTCTGCCTTCGGCTCAGGCCATGATCTCAGGGTCCTGGGATCGAGTCCCGCATCGGGCTCTCTGCTCAGCAGGGAGCCTGCTTCCTCCTCTCTCTCTCTGCCTGTCTCTCTGCCTACTTGTGATCTCTGTCTGTCAGATAAATAAGTAAAATCTTAAAATTAAAAAAAGGCAGGCTGTCCAGGGAGCGAGGCAGATCCTGGGGTCCTCCTGCAGCCCCTGAAGGCACCAGGATCTGCCCAAGCAGTGAGAACCGGCAGGAGCGAGCAGGGTTTCTGGGTGGGCCCATCTCAGAGCAGGCCGTGAGGGGCAGCCTGCCAGCGGGCTGGGGAGGCTCAGGAGACCAGAAGACGGATAGGCGTGTGGCTAGGGGTCATAGTCTCAGCTGCTCTGAGCCGAGGTTCTGAGGCTGGGCCCAGTGCAAGGCTGCAAGAGAAATGGTGCCACTATGGGCCAAGCAGAGGCGACCCCTGTCCCCCTGCTCCCTTCTGGGAGTGCTGGTGTACTCCCGTTTCACACTTGGGGAAACTGAGGCATGGGGGTGGAGGGCTGGCTTCAAACCTAGTCCCACCAGGTCCTGAGTGCTGGCCCGATCTATAAGCCCAGCAACCAGCCGTGGGTCCAGGTCTCCTTTTTCCAGATGTGGCCCCTGGAACACAATCCTGGGGGACATGGGACCTGTGAAGGTTGTTGCAGGTTTTGCTCTGAGGCCTCCATGAGGCCCCGGGGATTGGGAGGTCTCAAGGTGTGTGTGTGTGGGGGGTAGAGGCTGGGGGTGGGGGGACAGTGACAGAGGGGCAGTGTTTCTCAAAATCCTCTGCCCAGGAAACCCTACCTTCCTTCAGGCCAGGAAAGTAATCCTTCTTGGGGGCAGCCCAAGGCTCTGGCCATTGCTCCCACGAAGCCCCTGGAGACTTCCAACCCCTGCAGGGTGAGGCAGTGGGGCTTTCCGAGGCCTCACTGTGCGCTCCCACTCGGGGCTCCCTGGGAGGCAGCCTCACCCACACTCCCCCAGTAGGACTGCGGGGTCCGGCCCTCGGGAAAGCGGGGAAAGGGGCTGTACCCCTTGCACGTGGGCTGGGTCACTCACCAGGGTCTGGGGTGGGGAATCTCCAAGGGGTTCATCCTGGCCCTCCCCCAAACTGGCAGGATTGGGCCCCGCTTCTACACCTGTGAAACTGGGTTGATGCCCCCAAGCTCAATTCTGCCTGGCGGGTGATGAGAAATCTGAGAGCAGAGACACACGGGGGTGTCAGTGGAGGACCAAGGAGGACCAGGTCTCCCTTGGACTCTCCGGGAAGCTCCAGGAAGGGAGGGGGTCAGCCTCCGTCGGTGACCCAGAGCACTTCCCACCAGGCTGGCCCACACCCCAGCTCTGGACTTGGCCTCTCCATGCCCCATGGTGGGGTGGACGGCCGATGCTATCTGCTGCCTAGCACAATTAATGGGGCAGCCTTAGGTCCTGCTCTGACTGGCCCCAGCCTGGCTGGTCCAGCTTGGGGAGCCAGGCACAGGCAGGAACTGCCCTCCCTGGGGCCATTCCCTGGTGGGTACAGAGGTATGGCCAGCTCCCGGGGACAGGAGTGATTAGCTAGGTACAAGGGTCCCCCAGGCTCCCCTCCCTGGCTGCCCCCGCCTGTGGGAAGGGCCCAGTGTGGCCGAGCAGGGAGGGAGGCAGTGAGCTGTGAAGGCCGCCCGATGCCTATCGTGGCTGCAGGGGCTGGCTGGGGCCCAGCGAAGTCCACGCCGGGCAAACAGCCCTGGGCCACAGAATGTGGGGGCACCGCTTAACCACAGAGGGAGCAGCCTCCAGCCAGGCTCTGACATCCGAGCTGCCCTGGCCAGACCCACGGGCTGCAGGCAGGCCCAGGGGTCCGAGTCCCCCAGCAAGGTGCCCACACACAGGCCGGACCAGCTCCCAGACCAGACACACCTGCCCCTCCACCTCTCCCGGCTCAACCCCCTTGAGGGAAGGCCCCCCATTCTATTCCCCTACCCAGGGGGGGCCAGTGGTGGATACCCAGCAGGCTGGGCCGGGATGCTGCCCACTCAGATGCCGAGACCAGGGACATTTCCTTGGCGGGGACCATCCCAGGGCTGATGCCAGAACCGCATGGGAAGAAGGAGGCCCAGACCGGGTATGTGAAGATGGTTTCTATTCCAACACTCACAACAGTGATCGATAAGGAGCTATGACTCTCTGCTGTCCCCTGTGGCCCCAAAGACAGGCCACAGCTGCAGTCCGGAGGTCAGTCCATGGGCATGCTGGACAGGCTCTGGGCCACACCCCTGGGGCTGGAGCAGGTGGGGGGCCGGGCATCGGACACGGGGTGGAAGGGCCCTGTCTGCTAAAAACAGAGGAAGCAGCAGACACTGTGGTCACACCTCCGCACCACGGGGGCTCTGGAGGCTGGGGACCGCCTCAGGGGGCCAGGAGCCCCCAGGGCCGCCACGGGCCCCCCAGCTGCTGCCAGGAACGACAGGGTTCTCTGGGGCCTGAAGGGGCAGGCCCGGGGGTGGGACACTGGAGTCAGCCTCGCATTTGGTGGTGTGGCTAGAGAAAGGCTCAGCTACTGTGGGGCCCAGCATGCTCGGGGGCTCAGGAGTCCCCCGGGCCAGCGTGGGGCCCAGCTCCAGCTGTGGCCAGGCCCCTACAGGCCCCTTGGGCCCCTTGCTGGGCGCCCGCTTCACAGAGAGGTCGAGGGGGGCGTCTGGGGGCCGCACAGCCCGCTCCAGGGCCTGGTGGATGGTGAGCAGCTCCTGGCGAATCTTGCCCAGCTGCTCCCGCAGAGGCTGCGGGGCCAGGCCCCCCGCAGGCACCAGCTGCCCCAGGCGCTGCTCCACCCTGGCGTAGTCCCCGAGGGCCCGGGTCAGGTCCTCACCCACGTGCCCGGGGCCGCCTGGAACCAGGCCCAGGGGCTGCTGGTGCAGGGGCGCTGCAGGGCTCGGGGTCTCGGTGTTGCCCGGCTCCTTGTCCCCGGGCCAGAGCATCCTGGAGGGGCCGGTCCGAAGGCTATAGGGGGTAGAAGCCAGTCCAGAGGCTGCACCCGTACCCCCCGTCCCTGCCCCCTCCACCAGGAACCTCTTTGCAGCCTGCCTGAGGGCCTTGGGATCCCAGGACGGTAGAGTATGGCTCCCTGGCCTTGGTTTCCCCTCTGTGGACTGAAGAATGGGGCCCAGCCACCCAGGCCAGCTCGCCTCCCTCCCCTCCTCACCCCCGTGGCCAGGGGCCCAGACACCTACCTGCTCTGGGCGCTGACCTTCACTGTGCCGGAGGGGCCCTTCAGGGGCTCCAACCTGCTTCCCAGGGGCGGCTTCCTCTTGGGGTCACTCTGGGCAGCCTGGTCCAGCTCCGCCTCCTGCCCTGAGTCCCTGGGGGCTCCACGGGGCCAGGGCCTGCCCAGCCCGGGTACTGGGACCTTCAGCAGCCCTGGGGCCAGGGTCCCAGGGGGCCCCTTTGGGGCGGCTAGGGGCTTGGCAGGGGCAGACTTGCCCGCCGGGGGCCCCAGCGTATGCTCCAGCAGCAGGGGGTAGTACAAGCGGGGAACCAGGGCAGGGCGCTCAGGGGTCTGTGGGGAGGGGAAAGCAGAGGTGGGGGGCAACAAGGGGCTGGCAGAAGCCAGAAAGGGCATGTGGGCTGCGGCAGCCAGGGAGGGTCCCAGGTAGGAGAAGAGACCAGGGCCCAGAGGACAGTTGACATCTAGCAGGGACAGATGGAGGCTCTGGGCCTCAGGGAACTCGCTGGGGGTGGGCGGGGGGTAGCAGGGGACACCCCTGCTCTCAGGGCCAGCTGCAGCCGTGTCCACCACGATTATGCCCCTTCGGCCCCCACCGGGCCCGGGCTTCCACGCCTGGGCCAGAAGCCCCCCAGGGCCTGCGTCCTTCTGGGCATCCCGGGCCCCGGGGGAGGGGGCCCCGCGGGACCCGTCAGCCCCCAGGTTTGGGCCCCCCACGCGGCGTTGCAGGGAGAGGCCCTGGGAGGCCGGGTCGGGCGTGGGGGGAGTGTCCGGGAACCGGGGTCCCCGGGGCTGGGGCTGGCGGCCGGGGTGTGCGGGGCGCGCGGGGCCGTCGGGGCTGGGCGCGCGGGGCCGGGGCGCGGCGGGGGCGCGGCGGCAGGCCCAGTCTGGGGAGTCGAGCAGCAGCGAGAGGGAGTCCTTGCAGAGGCTGTACTTCATGTGGTTGTACAGGTGCGACTTCTCCAGGCAGGTGAACGGGCACTGGAAGCACTTGTAGTTGTAGGGTTTGCCCCACGGCCGCGGGATGTAGTGCGGCTTCTTGGGCTTCCGCGCCCGCGCCCGCGCCCCGGCGCCCAGGCGGCAGGAGCCCGCCTCGCGGGACATGGCAGCCGCTAGCGGGCGGGCCCGGGCCCCATGGCCACCTGCGCACAGGGCGCCTTGGTCAGCGGCCGCCCCCGACCGGCTCCCACCGCCACCTGCACCCGCCGCCTGCGCCGCACGCCCCTCCCCCACCTCCTCCTCAGCCGCGCGCGCTCGCGGCCCCGACGGCGGGTCAGCACGAAGGACCCCAGTTCAGTGGGCCTTGGGTGAACAGCGAGCGCTTCTGCAGGGGGGTTCGTCGCAGCGCGCGCTGGGAATGGCTGCCGAAGCTTTTGCTGCTTCTCCGAAACCCAGGGGCCGAGGCATCCTGTGTTTTATCTGCGGACCCTGCGCTGGTGCTCACGCCAGCCCCCGCCCGCCAGCCCCCAGCAGGCCCCCTTCTGGGCTGATTCCATCTGCTCCAACCGGCTGAGTGACTCTAGGCCAAGTGTGGCAAGGCCGGTTCCTGGGGACACCAGCCCTTCCCAGTCTTCCTCCCCCCCAGAGCCCTCCTCTGTGCAGGGAAGCCAGGATGCGCACGGCCTGGGGAGAGACCAGACCAGCTCCAAGCCTCACTAGCACGGTGTGCGCGTGTGCACTCCGCGTGTGCACGCGCCGCGCGTGTGTCCCTGCTCCGGCAGGCTGCTGGGCGGGCACTGGAGGGGTCAGCCTCCTGTGGGGCCAGGCGGGGGGCGGTGACATCCCGGCACGGCCCCACGGCACAGCCACCTGCTCAGCCTAGCCATCTGGGTGGCTTCAGGCAGGTCAGCGGCCCAGCCCGCAGCAGCCAAGCTCAGCCAAGACCCTCCTCTCCCCACACCCCACACACTCGCTCAGAAGCCGCTCCACACTCCATCTGGGCCGCCACCTGGGCCATCCACCGCCCCAGTGTGCGCCTGCATGGGGCGCATGGTGCGTGTGTGCACACTGGCTTCGGGTGTGTGCACACGAGCGTTACAAGGCTCCAGATGAACCCTTACCCGGCGCCTGGAGGGGCAGCCTCTGCATGGCTGGGCCGACTCAGTAGACAGTCAGCTGCCCAAACGCACGGGGCCCAGGCACTCGTGCACACACACGCACACACACACACACACACACACACCCTGCTCAGAGTGGACATGGCGGCAGTGCCCATGAGAGGACTCGCAGCTCACCTGGGGCGGCAAGGAGGCACCTGGATACATGCACAGGAATGTGCACACACACCTGGGCACATACACGGTAACAGACACGCTTGATGATGTGCACACTCACACACTTGCCCTGCTCCCCGGACCCAGGGCTGGCCAGGGGTTGGGGCAGGGCAGGGCTAGGGTGCAGCGCAGCCATGGGGCACAGGCCGTCCTCCCTGCTGGCCTTCGGGCTCTGCACACAGCGGGCAGTCACGTCTGCTGCCCCACAACACTGGGTGCCCCCCCCCAATGGGGGGAGAGAGCTGCCCATCTGAAGGGGCCCTTCAAAGGGGGATCAGCAGGGCAACCACTAGAGCACGGGGGGTGGGTGGAGAAAGCAGACAGATGAGAACTGACTGGTTTGTGGGGGTCCATGTCTTGAAGGGACGGGGCTTGGAGAAGGGCGTGGGGGTTGGGAGCAGGGGCTGGGCTCGGGAAAGGGCCTGGGGCTCCCTGAGAGGCAGCAGACCCTCTTGGACTTGGTGGTGGGAGCAGAGGGGGGGCCCCATCCCTGTCTCCCGAACTCTCCCCAAGATACAGATGACAAATGGGCATGTGTGCTTGGGAGACAGAGACGGCTGCACTGGGGCCATCGATCACCCAGCCCTGGGAGCCACACAGCTGTGCCGTCTGGTGCCACCACCCAGCCCACCTCCCAGTCAGGCCCCTGGACTCAGGAGGTGGCGGGCTCTTCCCATGCTCCCTCTTCGTATCAGTCACCTGGGTGTGCGTCGTTGGGGGGGGGGGGCGTTCAGGCAGCGTCTCAGCAGCTACTGACCCCATGGGGACCCAGAGGATACCTGGCACCCCCGGACACCAGCAAGCACCCCCCCACAAAAACACGTTCGTTTGCACACATGTCCCTACGCGTGACTGGGTGCAGGGTCCTCGGGCAGCCTGCTGGCCCAGACACCTGAGTCCACTGGCCCTTCCCTGCCCAGGAGAGAACTGGTGTCCAGGCAGGAGAAGGAGGCCCTACCCCAGGGAGGAGAGAGGGTGCCCTGTGCCTGCAGCCACCATCGGCCAGCAGGGAGATTGGAGCTCACCCATCCCCCTAGCCCCCCAGAGGCTTGACCAGAGCCCCACAGGGCTTGGTAGAGAGGAGGTGACCAGGCTCCTCCTTGGCTAAGATCAAGACCCCAACTCCTTCCCCTCCCCAGCACACCTCACCGCTGGAGGGAGGGTGCCCTCCTACAGGAACAGGGCTGTGCCCAGGGGGTCCCCTGAGCAGAAGTGAGGGGGACATGGGGGTTGGGGCTGCCCCCGCCGCGCCTGGACACTCCCGGAGTGCCGCTGCCCCCGCGCCCTTCCAGCCCAACCCGGCCCCGCCCGGCCCCCAAACTTCGAGCCGCCGCCCGCGCCCGCCCTACCTGCGCACTGGCCGATCGGAGCCCGCGGCGCCCGGGGAAGTCTGCGCGTGGCCCCCAAGACGCGGCGGGAAGTTCCCGCCCCAGCGCCGCCGGGTGCCAGCCGCGAGCCCGGAGCCGGTCGGGACCGGCTCGGGCCCTCGGGGCAGCGACACCGACTCCCGCAGGGAAACTGAGGCCCGGCGCTGGGAGCGGCCCCCGCGCGGCCTGCGGTCACTCACTCGGCAGCGAGTCCCCGAAGCGCCCGCCGCCGACCGCGCGCGTCCCCCCGACGCCCACTCGCGCCCACCGAAGTTGGCGGCCGGATGCGGCGCGTGCGCCACGGCGCGCGGGGGCTCGGGGGCGCTGCGACCTCCGACCCGGGCTCACGGGGGAAGGGACTCGCGAGCGCGGGGAGCGGTCTGCCAGGTGCCCCCCGCCCACAGCCGCCCCCGAGCCCGCACTCACCTCGCGCGCCGGGACCCGCTTGCTCAGCCCTCTCCGCGGCGCCGGCGAGTCCTGGGTGGATCGGCGGCAGCAGACACCGGTGGCACCGCCCGAGCGGGCAGGGACGGCCGGGGAGCTCTGCGGACGAGCGGGGAGTGGAGGCGCAGGTGCGCGGCCGATGAGGGGCGCCCGGCACCGCCCCCGCCCCCGTCGCCTGCAGGCTGCTGCGGGGGCGGGGGGGGGGGTGCTCGGAGGCGGCCAGGTCTCCTGGGTCCCCGAAGCGGTGTGACGGGGTGTCAGCGGCCGAGGGCGCAGGGAGAGGCGCCGTCAGCACTCATCCGTCAGGGCAGGGCTCTGGCCCCTGACAGCCGCCCTCCCCAGCGGAGGCCTGGGGGCTGAGCCCTGGGACAGGGGAGCTGTGGGGCACAGAGCCGGCCTGGGGAGGGCTGCAGCCCAGCCTGGCCGGGAGACAGAGCCCAGGAGGGCTGGAGGAGCCCGGCAGCGGAGCCCAGGGCAAACGCGCCGGAGCTTGTCTCCTTCCCCCACCAGCGCTCCCCAGCCAAGCTCCTCTCCAGACAGAAGGCTGAACGGATCTCCACTCCCTAAGCCCCTGCCCTGCCCACTGATGGCTCCCGGCTCAGGAAAGGATGGTCACCGTGGACTCACATTCCCCTTTCTGGAAACACTACCTCACCACGCTGACAGGGGCCCACCTCTCTGCCTGCTGGTCCTGCAAAGGGCCTGCGTTGCTCTGGGAGGACCTGTGGTGGAGGAGGGGCAGGGGCAGGGGCAGGGGCAGGGACAGCCTCGGGTATCCGGGACCCCCCATAGAAGCCCCTGCTGCTCCTGTCCTCACGGCCAGACCTGTTTCCAGCCCACGTCCCCAAGTATCCCGATTCCATGTTGCTCCTCAAGCTGCCGAAATCTAATGGTCCGGGGTCCCTCTTCTCAGCTAGATCCTGGTAGAAATTCATCTGCCCCGCAAGTTCTGTTCCAGACGTGAATACAGACATGCCGGGGGCAGAACCAGACTCGATCTCTCTGGGGGAGTCTTGCCTTTGTTTGGGGGGAGGACACCTTCACCCAGAGATGGCTAAGGAAGGCCCGTGAGGGTCTCCTTCACCCTCCCCGCGGGCCGAGGTTCAGGCTCCAGGGTACTCTCCACTCAGTTTGGGGGGAAGGGAGAAGTATCCTCTAGGGGCTCTGAGTATTACATCTCAAGTGGGGCGCCCAGAGGAGGGCCCTGGATCCAGAGTCCAACACCCCCAGGCCCCATGAACCTGGCCTCCGTTTCCCCATCTGTGCAGGAGGGTGACAGGCCGCGGCTCAGATGTCGGCACGGGTCCCCCGGGGCTCTGGTCACCTGTGACAGGCATCACAAGCAGGACCCTGCGGTTCTGGGGGTGCCCAGGGCAAAGAGGCTGGTTGGAGGGTGAACGTCTCCGTCCTGGCCCAGGGCCACCTTCCCTGACACCACCTGAGGGGACTCGCTTCTTCTCGTCAAGTCCAAAGGGTAGGGCTGGGGGCTGGGTGGCACAGCACGCCGGCCTTCTCCTCTCCGCCCGCCTGGCCTGGCCCAGCTGACCAGCTGACCGTGCAGGCAGCCCTAGGCCGGGAGACAGCTTGAGTGGCCGTCGCGCCAGCAGCCCCGTGGAGAGCAGAGGCCAGGAGGCCTGTTCCTTCTGCACACGGGCCCCTGGATGTGCTCATTCGGGCCCAGGTCCCACGTCACAGGCCAGGACCAGAGGGGGGCAAGGGCACAGGCCACCCAGAGACGGCGTGGGATGCAGGCTCCCAGGCCTTGGCCGCTGGGCCCCAGGGACACTTCCTTGCCCCCCCACCCCCTCCGGCCGAGCCCTCTGAGTCTGGGAGGGGCCGCAGCCACCAGCCCAGGGGATGGGCTCGCTGGAGGCTGTGGCCATCACTTAGGGAAGGAAGGCGATGGGCCAGAGAGTCCTGGGTGCAGGGACCCTGCCTTTCCACGTGCAGAGAGGACAGCCAGGGACGCCCGCCTGCGTGAGCCCAGAGAGGAGGGAGGAAATGGGACTCTAAGTGACGGGACACGGAGGAAGGGCCTCAGCACCGGCTGTGGAGGCCACCCCTGTGCATGGCCTCTTGAGTTTGAGTTTGAGGAAGAAAAGAGGTGGTGGCACCTCCAGGAGGCTCAGCACCTGGGGGCGTGACCTATGTGCGTCTCGTCTCTGGGCTTCCAGGAGGGTCTGCGTGGGGGTGGGCCCCAGAGCCCAACTGGGTGGCGGCAGCCCAATGGCCTTTGCATGGGAGTGTGAGTCTGGCCAGCCCCCAGGGGCACAGGTGACTGTCCCCACCCCCTGCAGCTGGGCAAGACTGGGACGTCGATGCCAGCCCCTTGCCCCCTGTGCCCTCTGCCCAAGGCCCGTCTGCTCCCTTATCACTAGGGCATCTTTCCACTCAGGAGCAGGGGTGGGGTGGGTCATGACCCCCGGTGGGGACCCACTCCACACCTTGGGAGGAGCTTGGGTCTGGACTCTGGGGCTTGGTCACCATGTGGCTCTGAGCTCTGAGACCCCTGCCTCATTCCCCTCATTGGCAGAGGGCTGGGAGGGCACTTGGTCTCCAGGTGCTTCAGGCACCGGCGGGGTCTCTTCAGCGGGTCCTGGTGCAGGGTGCGGTGGGGATCCCCGGCCCCTCCCTCTGACCCCTGCCAGAGCCTCGCTTTGGCCATTACCACCTCTGCCTGGCTTACCCACAGCAGTCCGCCTTCACCTCCATTCAGGCTGCTGTGTCCACGCAGGGGGGCGGCAGGGAAGGCAGGGGGCCGGGGAGCAGGCCCACAGAGGCCCTGTCTCACCTCCTCAGTGTCCACGTGCAGCCCTCTCTAGGACAGGAACTATGGCTGGGGACCCTCCCCCGGCCAGTGGGGGCAAAGGCCTAGAGGGGCTGGAGCCCCCAGGCAGGGTCTAGGAGCCCCTGGGAGAGGTGAGCGCTGCACGGGGCTCCCTGTGCCCAGAACCCGAGTCAGCCTGTGTCCTCCATCCTTCTCGCCTCTTTCACAGAGTATCAGGGAGTCCTGGCTCAAAGGGCTGGGCCCAGGGCTTGGGCCGAAGGAGGCAGGGTCCCCCCCGAGGGACCCGGAGGCCAGCCTGAGGCTACTGACCTGCCAGCCCCACGAGGATCATGGGAGATTCCCGGCTGGCTTGTGCAGGAAGCCGTGGCGGCAGCGACGGGCAAGGACGGGCACAGGCCTGTGGGTCCCCACTGCGGGCTAGGGAGGGCCAGGGACGTGCAGAGCCTGGGGAATTCTCGGGGAACCTGTGCGGGGGCCCAAACAGGCCCAGGGACGTGGGGAACAGGCCCACCCCAAGGGAGGAGACCCCGCTGGGAAGCTGCCGGCACCGGGCGGGGGACCCCAGGAGAAGCCCTGCAGCGGCAGCTCCCCTGGACCTGCGATGGTGACTCTCGGTCTGCCCTCCCTCAACCGGCTGCTGGCTCCGTCCTCTGGAGGCCCCCACGGCCCCTCCCACGGCTCTGTCCCGGACGCGCCGGCCCCTGGCCACTCTGGGGTGAGGTCTGTGGGGAGACTCTCTGCGTGCCTTGGGCTGCTCCCTGGAGGGAGCAGGGAGAGCTGGGTGCAGCGGGAGCGAGCTCCCTGTCACGGGAGGCATGCGAGCTCTGGCAGCGGAGTGGCCAGCCGGGTGGGATGCAGGGCTGAGGCCACCCGAACCCCCACCCGCTTGCGAGCCAGTGTGGGCCGGGCAGCGCCTGGGGCCGACAGCAGCCATATGTTGGGAGAGGAGCTGTGTGCCCGGCTGCTTGGCCCTGGGGGCCCGGCCTTGCTGGGCCTGTCACAGACGATTTTCCCCGCCTGAGTGGCAGGCCAGCCAGCGGGCGGGGCAGGGGGGCCGCCGTGCCAGCTGCAGGCCCCCCCACGGCTCTCTTGACACCGGGCCTGAGACTCTGGGGTAGACCCAGGCGCCGGGCCTTGAGCTCCGGCCCCCCCACTATGTGGCCGAGCGCTCGGCCCCGGCGTGGTCAGCCCCCGGCCGGGTCAGGGTCGGGGGCCCCGAGAGGAGCCCCGGTTGGCGGGCAGGCGAGGAACAGCCCTGCCGCTCGGTGGTGGGCGGACGGCCAGGGCTGCACGCGGGCTGTGTGGGTGCCCGGGGCGGGCGGGAGAGCGCCGGGGGCCTCGGCCCTGTCAGCCCGGCGCCCACAGCCGGGAGGAGGCCGCGGCTAATTTGTACGCTAAGTGCTTCTGACAGGGACGCCTCTCAAGTGAGAACACAGCACCGCCCGCCTGGAGAAGGCCGCCGAGGCCGAGCGCGCAGGGAGGCAGCCCGAACGCGAGGCCAGGCCAGCGGGCCGAGACGGGGAGGAGGGCCCAGGCCCAGGAGCCGGAAGGCGGGAGACCCAGCAGACCGAGAGATGAGTTGGGGAGCTGGGGCCCCACAGCAGGGTGGGGGACGGCCCCTGGCCTTGGGCCTGTTCCCCATTTTGGTAGCACTGGGATCCTGGTGCCTCCAGTCACGGCCAAGGGCTTGGCGGGTGAGTCCGCGCCCCGGCCAGCCTGGCTGGTCCCCCGTCCTCTCTCCACCCCACCAGCCGCCGCCTCCCCAGGGGCCCAGGTCCTGACCCAGGCCAGGCCCCACCTCACCCCTTGCCAGGACCCCCATGAGCTCCCGAGTCACAGTGGAGGCTCTGGACTATGGGGGCCCCCCAACTCCTCCTCGGACACTGTGCCCTTTGGGGCTGGGGACACCCAGCCCCCCGTTCCATCCCCGTCTCCCTGCTAGAGCCTCCTCTCCTGCAGGCTAGGGTTCAAGGGGAGGGGGTGGGCACACAGCCCCTCCCCCCCGTGGAGACGCCTGCCTGGCACCACAAGGACCCTGGGAACCCACTGTTCCCACATCTTGCTTCCGGAGGCTTCTGGGGAAGGACGCGGGTCCAGGCTGCTGGGACGCCCGGGGGAGACAGGGCCGGCTCTTTGCCCACCCCAGGTGGACGCGCCCCTGCCCCACGGGACAAGGCCCAGTGTGGCCGGCGCAGCCGCGATGGAGCAGGGCGCCCATGAGATGTGTTGTGGCAGCTGCCCGAGGCCCGCCCGGAGCGAACACTGCTGGTGGCTTTAATTGCTTTCACATTCGATAGGCTGGCCTGTGACAGGCCTCTTACACCAGCCTGAGCACCAGCCTCCGCACCCCCTCTACTCTGCAGCCTCCGTGGGGCGGGCGGGAGGAGGGCCGTGCGAACCGCAGCCCAGGGAGCGCTCCGCAGGCCTGCCACCCGCGGGACGGGGACGGCGCCCCCCAGAGTGGGCAGGAGGGGCCAGGCGGCAGCACAGCCGCCACGCCACTTCTCTCCTGTGCACCCCCTTGCCCCATCTGCTCCTGCCCATAGAGCTGAGAGAGTCAGGCCCCCCCCCCCGTCCCCCTGAAAGCAGATGTCGCACAGGGAGCAGCCACGCACGGGTGCTGTCCTGTCTGCGCGGGGACCGGCCTGCTGACCACAGCACGGCCTGGCCCAAGCCTCTGCTCTGCCCAGACACCCAGGCCTTCAGGGGCGCACGTGAGGCACAAGCGGGGCGCACGTGAGGCACAAGCAGGGCGCCCGAAGGCTGCCTGTGAGCACCTGGTGTGCAGGTGAGCCTCGCCTGCCAAGGTGTTCCCTGCCCCACCCAGGGCAGGCTTGGGTGGCCCTCAGGCCAGCCCCTGCCTGTGCAGGGGAGGCAGGGATCCAGGGGCCCCGGGAGAGCGGACAGAATAGGAGGCATCAGTACAAAACAAGACGTTTTTATTTGGTCCTTTGGAGCCTGAGTCTGGAAACACCCAAGGAGAACCATCCTGCAGGGATGGGGACTGACGAGTGATAAAATAGCCTCTGGGTCGGGTTAAAAATATTCACAGCTCCGAGTAACAGGAGGGGTACAAAGGAGGCCCGAAGGGGAGTGGCGAGCATCCCGATGCTTCCCCAGGTGTAAAAGGCCCCCAACCGCCCCAGGGCTGCCCACTGAGGCCAGGCGGGCCCCCAGGAAGCCTCCGATGTCGAAGGGCAGACGCAGGACTCCGGCCTGACAGCAGCCTCCAGGGAGGACGCCTGAGCAGCCGCTGGCCGCTAGACTCCCTGGGCTCCTGAGGTGGGGGAGGGGCTGGCAGGGGCTGCTGGGGCCTACCTCTGCCCCGACAGCGAGGTCCAGGATTGCTGCGGGACCCTCCCGGCAGAGATCAGGTGGTGTGAGGACAGACCCTGCCCCACAGCCCCTGGCCTCCCGCCCCCGGGGCATGGCTTCTTCACTCCTGGCAGGCGGTCCAGGAATTGCATAGTGTCGTCAGAGGAGCAGGGGACCTTCCCCCGTCCTGAGCCTGTGGCTGCCAGCCACCTGCCTCCCGGGACATGCTGCTGGGACCCTGGGGACCCCTGCTTGCCTTGTGGAGGCCGGGGGCGGGGAAATGTGCTCTGGGGACAAGCTGGGGACAGAAGGCTCCTGTTGTCATGTCCCATGAGGGGGTGGTCCCTGCTCTCATCCCGGATCCATCTCTGACCCCCACCGACAGGGGGTGGTCCCTGCTCACTCTGGGGTTCCAGCCTCCATCCCAGAGGAGATGGCTGCTGTTCACCCGGGGGGTCCAGCCTGACCCCTGCAAGGGAGTGACCCCTGGTCCCACTCTGGGGTCCTGGCCTCTAACCTGCCCAGATTCGGTTCTAGGAGCAAGGCTCCGTCCGAGCAGCCTCCTCCAGGTAGGAGGCCCCCGGCCCCTAGGGAAAGAGAAGCCTCACCATGGCCCGGGCCGTTTGAACCCAGCCTGCAGGTGGCTGGTCCCAGGGGTGGGCGCACGGGCCCCGGCTGCTCCAGGCCGGGTTCGAGGTATTCTGCTCTGCAGCTGGGAGGCCCTGGGCAGGAGGGAGGGTCGGGGAGGAAGGCCTAGGGGAAGCTACTACAGCTAGTGGCTCCCTGGGCGGGGTCCTGAGATTCTGATTCAAGCGTCCTCTGTTGGGGTCTCCCTCATAAAGTGCGTCTGGGGGGGCTGGGAAGGTGGGGTGGTCACAGAGGCCGGGGGCCATGCAGGCCAGCGACTTCGGGCGTGAGAGGGGGGCTGTGGGTGCCCCTGGAGGTTGTCCAGTCACTGAGGAAGGCCTGCGCAGCCTTGCGGTGCGCCAGGCGGTGGGTGATGGAGAAGCCCGCGTTGCCCTCCAGCTGGGACAGGATCACCAGGACCTGCCTGGGGGAGGGGGCCGGTGAGGGCCAGCGGAAGTCAGGTGAGGGGCGGGGCGGGGGCCGGGCGGGGCGGGGCCCACCTGTGCAGCGGGGGCACGCTGTCCTGCGTGCGCAGGCTGCCCCGCGTGGACACCACGTTGAAGCTGTCGGAGCAGTCACACTGCACGTGCAGGTAGGACTTGGGGTGCCGGTTCTCCACCACCACGATGAGGCCCGCCCAGCCGTGCGTCAGGTAGTAGCAGGTCATGCCCTCGCGTCCCTGGCCACAGACCGTGCAGGAGTGGGCTGGGGCAGCGGCTCCTTCCCCGTCCCCCTCCCCGGGGACCCTGCCGGCCGCCCACCTCGTGCCGCTCGCCCCGGCTCTCGGTGAGCAGGATGATGGCGTCGGCCAGCGTGGTCGGCTGGGCCTCCACGGGCTCCACCATGACCAGCCTCGAGCTGTACACGGCCAGCACGTGGCCGGGCGGCTGCGGGCTGCAGCGCGGGACCCCCGCCGAGGGGCTGGAGGCTGCGGGGAGGGGCGGGGGAGGCGGGGGGCGGGCGTGTGAGCGCGGGCACGCGGCGCTCCGTGCGGCGGGGCGGGGCGCGCGGGCGCGCGGTTACCCTGCGTGCTGGCCGGGGGGCCCGGCGCGGCGGGGCTCCAGTGGTTGAAGGCACAGCACACCACGGCGTACTCGCCGGGCTCCAGCATCACGTCGCAGTTGACGAACTTCTTGACGGCGCGCTTGCTGTGGGCGAGCAGGCGGCCCAGGCTCAGGCGGCCCCCGCTGCCGAACGACGCGCGGAACACCAGGACGCACAGGTCCAGGAGGTGGCTGTCCACCGAGTCGGCGCGCCTGTGGCCCGGGGACGGCGGCGCTCAGCGCAGGGGCAGGGCGGCTCGGCCGCGCGCCCCCCTCCCACCCCGCCGCGCCCCCGCTGGAGCTCAGGCTGGAGCTCACCGTCCTAGCCTGCAGCCGCGGCCCCGCTCGCCAGCCTACCCCCTACCTACCCTAACCCCGCTCGCCAGCCTACCCCCTACCCCGCCACCCCCCAGCACGGCCCCGCCCCGCCCCGCCCACCTGCTGCCCTCCTGGAAGAGGGCGAACTCCAGGGACGCGCGCTCCAGCACCGTGAGAGCGGTTACCCCCACCGGCCCGCTGGCAGAGCTGGGAAAGCAGCCCTGCACACGCGCCTCCTGCCAGTCCGAGTGCACCTTGCAGATGTCCACGGAGTCGAAGTACCTAGACAGCGAGAGGGCAGCCCCACTGGGCAGCTCTCATCCCAGCTCAGGCACAGGCACTTCCTGTCCCCGCTCCACTCCCTGCCCCAGGGCACCCTTCGCCATCTCCAGGGACCAGTGTCTGGGAAGCCCTGGTGCTGGCTCTTGCCCGAGGACACCACCAGGGGGCGCCCGGCCCCAAGTCTGATGGGGAGGGCTGGTGAGGAGGGTTAGCCCTGGGGGTCCAAGCCCTCCACCCGCACCCCACTGACCCTGTGCTGAGCTCCCCAGGGCAGGGGAGCAGCCAAGGGCATGGAGATGGCCGCGGGGCAGACACCGCACGCCCGCTGCCCTCAGTGTCCGGCTACCTGATGAAGTCGCTGTACTCCATCCAGAAGACACCCTCGCTGCTGCCGTGCGGCATGAGCTCGCTGCGCAGGTGCCCTGGCCAGTGCGGCCACTCATCCGACCAGCTGCCATTCCAGGAGAAGCGGCCCCACGGGTTCCGGAGGCGCAGTAGCCTGTGGACCACAGGGCTCAGGGCCACGACCATGCCTGCCACGGTTTCCACCACACATCCACCCGGCCCCTACCTGGAGCCCTGGACATCGCGGACATCCAGGATGGAATAAGCGTGGCGGGGACGCAGGCCCAGGCTCTCGTAGGCGGCATCGTCTACCTTCATGTTGCCCCCCCCGCAGGAGGCACCCATGAGGAACCTGTGTGGGCAGAGCAGCCTCACTGACTGGGGACCCCTCAGTACCCAGCGGCCTCTGCCGGCCCTGTCCCCCCAGCAGGGAGGTGGTGCACCGGCGTGGGGGGTGGAGTAGGGGGAGTGGAGGGTAGGGGGCCCTTCCCTGTCTGTGGGGGCCCCCGTGAGACACGTGGGACCCAGGAAGTGCTGGCCCAGCCCCCTCTACTGTGGTCCCGAAGCTCAGAGGCCTTGGGCTGGGGGTCGGGCAGGCCCGGTCCCTTGGAAGCCTCGAGGTTGGCTGGTCCTGCCGATGCAGGGCTGCAGGCCTCCGAGGGGAGCGGCGGTGCCCAGTACCAGCCAAAAGCACAAGGTCTTGGCACTGAGGAGCCGCTTCTCCCAGGCTTAAGGTTCCGGGCCCTCCCCACAGACACACCGGCCAGCGTGTGGCAGGCCGCAGAGGGCAGACCCCACTCCCACCAGGGGCCTCTGTGGGGCTCTCTCCATGCGGTTCCAAGCGGGCGCTGGCAGTCATGACAGGCCCAGCTGAGGCAGAGGCCAACGGGCAGCATCCTGCCTGCCCCCCCCCAGCGCCACCTGGGCAGGCCGGACCCCCGGCCTGGCAGCGAGGGGTGCCAGTGACACCGGAGACGCAGGCTGTGAGTCAGAGGCCGCTCGCCCTGCTCGTCCCACCGCTCCAGGCCCCGGCCCGGCTGTCCCCTCGCCTCGCCTCTCCTCCCAACGCCGCTGACCGCCACAGCGCCCGCCCCTCTTACCCAGCCTCCTTAGAACTCAGCATTTTGGCCCAGATGAGGTCAGTGTCAACGGGCTCCTCGCGGGGGTTAGTGGAGCTGACCTGCAGCGCCAGGCTCTCACAGGGGGCGCCGGTGAGCGTGGCCAGGCCTTCGATGGCACGCCCTGCCTGGAGGGCAAAGTAGGAGCCGTGCAGCTTGGCCAGCGCCTTCTCGATGAGGGCCACCCACAACTGCTTCCGCTGAGCCTACGGGAGAGGCTGGCATCACGGGGCCTGATGCTTGTTGGCCCGCGATGTCCCTCCCCTGCCCGCCCGCCCCGCCACCTGGGAGAAGAGGAGGAAGCCGGCCTCGTCACAGGGCAGCATGTCGTCCACCAGCACTGTCGTCCATGTGCCGTCTTTGCACAGCCGCACCTGGTAGGCGCCCTCGGCGCACAGGCTGCGTGTGACCATCACCCGCTCCACCAGGTCGGGCCGCTCGGCCAGCACGGCCAGCGCACTCAGGAACCTGCACAGAGCCGGGGTGGTGAGCACCGGGGGCCTGCGCGCCGCCCAGCCCCTCCGTGGGCACCCGGCTCACCAGCAGTTCCCCAGCAACCCCTGCAGGATGTCCGAGGGCCGGAGGGTGTGGAACACAGACCACGAGGTGCTCTGGTCCCTGGACACGGAGCAGTTGATCTCGTGGGGACGCAGCCACTGCCGCACACGCTGCTGGACGCTGTCGCCCACAGGGAAGCCCACGGATGCGGGCCCAGGGGGGAAGCTGTCGTCCACGAAGTTCACACTGTTCTGCAGGGGCCGTGACCTCACATTCAGGCTCCCCCCGGCTGCACCAGACCCACTACCAGGGACACCGGCCCGAAAATGCTCCAGAAGGAAGAGGGTGGGGTGTGCAGCCAGCCCGAGGGCTATGGAGGGCTCATGGAGGGCTCGGCCGGGCTTGTGTGGGCCAGGCCACCCAGTGTGGGCCTGGGGAACCGCAGCCCCTGGGACACCGCACAGCCCTAGCCTGGAGGCCACAGGGGCGGTGTGCATGGGCCTCTGGGAACCTGGGTGGCTCCCCCAGCCGTGGATGCCCCGGTAAGAAGTGGGGACGTGGCTTGGATGCGAAGCCAGGACCTGAGATCCCAGTGTCCGGCTGGGTGGCTGACGGCGGCGGGGACAGACAGCCCCTCCAACTGACCCCGGGGGCAGTGCTGCCCTGGACTCTGGCCTCCCCAACACTGCAAGAGCAGAAGAGCATGAGGGAGTGTCGAGTCCCATCTCAGCAGGGTCTCTCTGGCTGGAGGAAGCACTGGGCCCGCCTGCTGGGATGAAGCCTCCACCCACATCCTCCCCTCCTGCTGTGGGACATCGCCTGAGAAGGATCAGGAGCGCAGACCATAGGGTCATGGAGCCTCGGGGGTACAGAGAAGGAAGGGGCAAGACGTGGGGGGCAGGGACCAGGCCGCTGCTCCAAGCCTGGGGACAGAGATGCTGGCTCTCTGGGGCAGGTTCCTCCCTCTCACCGGCCTCCTCCCTACAGAAGGGACACCAGGGAAGGACAGAAGGCGCGAATGCCCTGACCGAGGGACCAGGGAGGTGCACAGACAGGAGCCCACCGGAAGGGGAGAGCTGGCCTTGGGGCATCGACCCATCCTGGGGGCACTCACCTCCCGGCAGAAGGCCACAATGTTTTCCCAGAGGGCCTTGGCCTCCCCCTCATCTGTCTGCCGCCGCTTCTCCACGTGTATGCTCTCCCTGCGCCTCAGGGGCGCGATGCCCCGGCGCTGGGCCACCAGGAGCTGGGGCGTGTGACAGGCGGCACAGTGCTTGGCCCGCGGCGTGTTGAGCAGAGTGCAGGCAGGGCAGGCCCACTGGCTCGGGCGCTCGGTGGGCAGCGTGGGGAGGGGGCCGCCAGGCCTGTGGGCGGAGCAGGGCCCAGACCTGTCGGCGCTGCAGTCGGGGCAGCGGCTGGGGGGCTCGCTGTGCTCCTGGAAGCCATGCAGCTTAGAGCAGCCACACGCTGTGCACCTGGGGGCTGTGGTGGGGTTCTTGAGCGTGCACTTGGCGCACGACCAGGTGGTGAAGTCGGGGCTGGAGGGGCTGGCCGGCTTGTAGCGCACCGTGTCCCCGGCCAGGTCGATGACGTCGCTGCTGGGCGCGGCACCACAGGCCTCGCAGTGGGCCGGGCTCGAATGCCCGGGCGCAGAGCAGGAGCCACACCGGGGCCGTGCCGGGCTGCCCTCAGTGGCCTCCTCCTCCAGCATTCCCAGCCGCTTGCTGGACAGCAGCTCCGCCAGGCGGGACGCTCCGGCCGCAGTCCGCCCCGGGCCCTGGGGGAGCCCCTTGGAGCCGGTAGAGGAAGAAGGCTGGGGAGCCTCAGGCACCAGTGGCTGCAGCTGGGGGGGGACCTCACGGCGGCTACGAGGCACTGGGTTGTTCTGCAGGGTGGGCGAGAAGGGGCTGAAGGAGGGTGCCCGGGGGGGCTCCTGGTCGGTGGCAGAGGGAGGGTCAGCTTCGGCGCCTTCCCCAGGCTGGGCTGGGGCAGCTATAACATGGAAACCAGCGGGGGCCACGACCTCGGGGACCACCAGGGCCTCAGGAGGGATCCTGGGCAGCGAGAGTTTCCGGGGGCCCCCGCAGGCGGAGCAGGAGCTGGCCACAGGCGTGTTGTGCAGGGTGCAGCGCGGGCAGGCCCAGCCGCTCCCGGGCTCGGCTGCCCCCTCCTGCCCCTCCTTCTCCTCCTCCTCCAGCTGACCCCGGGCCGGCTCTGCCGACACCAGCCCCGCTGTCCTCCCGGGACCGGCTTCCTCCTTGCAGCTGCCCCTGGGCTCTGCCAGGACCCCGTTGATGACAGGCAGCAGGGAGGCACGAGGCACAGGCTCTGGGGCAAAGCCACACACCTCACAAGTCTCCTTGCCCAGGAAGTTCCGGAATGTGCAGCGGGCGCAGGGCCATTTCTGCTCCTCCACACTGAGCCTGAGGATGTGGTCGAGGTCAGGCTTGTGCCGCGGGGCCTCGCAGATGGAGCACTGGCGCTGGCCAGCCGGGTTCAGGAAGGTGCAGCGCGCACACGACCACTCCCCAATTGTGGCCATGGACCCAGGCGAGTGTGTGTGGCTGCAAGGGAAGGTCCCAGTCAGTGGAGGCCCGGAAGGGGCCCAAGTCTCCACCTGGGACGAGGAGCCCCAGGATCAGGCCCAAGAAGGCAGGCTCTGAGGGGTTTGAGGACATGAGGAGTTGGGGGGCCCCAGGGGAACTCACAGATCTGTCCTTAGACCCCTCCTGGAGGCAGAGGGATGGGGCAGAACCACATGGTCCTAGTGGCCATGGGGCCCTGCTGGGGAGGCGGTTTTTGATCAGTCCCGGCAAAGCATCCATGTGAACTTCCTCGACAGGTAAAGGGCACCCTCAAAAACCCACAGCAGGGTCGCCTGGGTGGCTCAGTGGGTTGAGCCTCTGCCTTCGGCTCAGGTCATGATCTCAGGGTCCTGGGATCAAGCCCCGCATCCGGCTCTCTGCTCCGCAGGGAGCCTGCTTCCTCCTCTCTCTCTGCCTGCTGCTCTGCCTACTTGTGATCTTTGTCTGTCAAATAAATAAATAAGACCTTTAAAACAACAAAACAAAACAAAACAAAAAACCCACAGCAAATGTCACGCCTAGCGCGGACTCTCTGCGTGCTTCCCTCCCAAGACCAGGAGCTCAGCACTGTACCAGAGACCCAGCCAGAGCAACTCGGCGGGAAAAAGAGATGAAAGGCATCCAACTGGAAAGGGAAAAGTAAAACTACCTCTGTTTGCACACGGCGTGACCCTATACATAGAATTCCCCCAAATCCACAAAAAAAACCCTACTAGAGCTAATAAATGAATCCAGTGACATCGTACGGCAAGAGACTGACACATAACCATAAGTGGGCTTTCCATGCCAGCAACGAAGAGCCCGACAGCCCAGAGAAGGGAAGTTAGAACAGTATCACTTCATCTGAAATAACCGAGGGATACATTTTAAAAAGGAGAAAACTTGGGGCGCCCGGGTGGCTCAGTGGGTTGAGCCTCTGCCTTCGGCTCAGGTCATGGTCCCAGGGTCCTGGGATTGAGCCCCGCATCGGGCTCTCTGCTCAGCGGGGAGCCTGCTTCCTCCTCTCTCTCTGCCTGCGTCTCTGCCTGCTTGTGGCCTCTGTCTGTCAAATACATAAATAAAATCTTAAAAATAAAATAAAAAAATAAAAAGGGGAGAACTCGCGCTCTGAACGCTATGAAACGGGACTCAAAGAAACCACGGAAGACCCCAAGGACGGGACACCCAGTGCTCGCAGGACGAAGACTTAACACGCCCGCGGCGACAGTCCAGCCACAGCCACAGGCGCAGTGCAGGCCCTTCAGAAGCCAATGGCCTCTCCCCCCAGGACTGGAAAAAGCTGATTTTGAAATTCTTATCAAATTGCAAGGACCCCCCCCCCACCAAGTAGCCAAACTAGTCTCAAAAGAGGGAAAACGGAGACAGGGGTCCCAGCATGAGGACGGACTGGAAGTCTGCGTACGGTCCGTGTGGCCAGGAGGACAGAACTGCAGAGCCCAGAAACACACCCTCACACACGGTCAAGTCATTTTATTTTTTACTTTTTTAAGTAGGTTCCATGCCCAACATGGGGCTCGAACTCACAACCCCCAGATTAAGATCCTTGCGCTCTACTGACTGAGGCAGCCGGGCACCTGTGGTCCGGTCCTTTCAGGCAGACCAGTCCGTGGGGAAAGGGCAGTCTTCTCCATAGACGGTGCTGGGAACTTAGGACCTCAAGCAGTAAAGAATGAAGCTGGGCCCTTACCTTACACTGTATTCAAAAATTAACTCAGAAGGGATCAAAAACCTAAATGTAGAAGTGAAAACTAGAAAACTCTTAGGAGAAAAACTAAGGAAATTTTGTGACCTCCAGGGGCGCCTGGCTGGGTTAGTCAGGGGAGTGTGCGACTCTTGATCTTGGGGTCGTGAGTTTGAGCCCCACATTGGGTGTGGAAATTACTTGAAAATGAAACCCTTAAAAGAAAAAATTCTGGGGGCGCCTGGGTGGCTCCGTCGGTGAAGCCTCTCCCTTCAGCTCAGGTCCCGGGATGGAGGCCAACGCGCGGCTCTGCACTCAGGGGGGCGCCTGCTGGAGGTTTTCTCCTCCTGTGCCTGTGCCAAGCCCCAGCTCACACATGCTCTGTCTCTCAAAATAAGTAAAATCTTAAAAAAAAGTTTCTGTGACCTTGAATTTGACAATGGATACTGGATGGGACACCAGAAGGAAAGGCAGATAAAGGAAAAAACTGGACTTCATCAAAGCGAGGAACTTCCGTGCTTCAAAGGGCCCCGCTGAAAAAATACGAGAACTCGTAAGAGGAAGTATTTACGAATCAGGTCTGGCTCCAGAAAACATAAAGATCCCTCACAACTGAGCAACAAGAACCCTTTTCGGAAAAACGGGTGAAGGGCCAGAGCAGTCGTGTCTCCAGAGGACATACGAGTGGCCATGGAAGCACGTGGAAGATGGAAGCTCACTCAGCATCGCCGGCCGCCGGGGAAACACAAACCAAACGTGGGAGACCCCACTTCACACCCGCTGCGGCTGGGGAGCATCCAAACCGCAGGGGACCGCAGGGACCACAAGAGCTCCCCCCGCCCCGCCTCTGCGCCAGCGGCCTGGCGGCCTCTCCCGATAAACAGTCACCACCCGACCCTGCAATTCCACTCCTGGGCACACACCCCGAAGGACCGGGAACTGGTGCCCCGTGCGCATACGCACGCAGAGCAGGTCCACGCACGAGAACTCAGACATCCGTCAGCAAGCAAACAGGTAAAGGAGATGTGGAATGTTATTCAGCCACATAACGGAATTCTGATACATGTTCAGTGAGAGAAGCCAGACACAAAAGACCGCATGTTCCAGGAGTCCACGTACACGGAATCCTTACAGCAGGAGATGCGAGGCAGTGCGAAGCCCAGTGGGCCCCAGGGCCCGGGAAATTCTGTAAGGAACACGGGTGATGCAGACGTCTGGGGACGGGGTAGAGGGGACGGACGCCCACCGTGAATGTGCCTCATGCCCTCTGAAACGGTTACTTCATATCCTATGAATTTCAGCTCAAAAAAACCAAAAACAAATCCAAAGTGAGCGCTGGAGGGGAGGACTAGGGCACAAATTGGGGGGGGGGCACCCTGACTCAGGGCTACCGGTTGGATCCCCTAACCAGTGGCCTGTCTGGTCTTTCTGGGGACCCCTGGGCAGGCATCTGACCACAAAAAAGCAATCCAGCAGTGCTGGAGACCCACACAATGGGCACATTCCTGCTGAGCCCAGGCCACAGGTGGGTCGTGGAGGGCCAGGCTGTCCCCAGAGGGGCGGGGCCTCTCCACTCACCAGCCTGCTGCCAACCCAGACCGCTGAGCCCCACGTGCCTGGTCCTGCAGCAGCATGTGCCAGCACTGTGGGGGCCACAGCGGGGAGGCCTGCTTTGCAACCGGCAGCCCCATGGGGCTGTAGCAGGGAGCTGTCCCCCCAGGAAGATCACTGGGGACGTGGGGCAGGGGGTGTCCAAAGGCAAACTAGGTGGGAGAAAGGACAGGGCCCCCTCTGCTGGAAACCTGTCCCAAAGTGCTGGCAACACCCAAACCTGGGAGAGCAAGTCTCTCCTAGGCTGGGTGGCTGCGGGGTGGGTGACACTGGGGAGAGTGCCTCACCCCACCTGGGGGTCCTGTCCCAGGTCAGAGCTGTGCCTCAGGGGCAGGCAGACCCTCATGCCCTTGTCCCAAGGGATGGCCACGCACCCCACCTGTGCCAGGTGAGGACAGAGACATGGTCCTCCCCAAGTGGCTGTCTAGGCCTGTGGCACGTGTGTGTGTGCGTGTGTGTGTGGACGTGTCTAGTGCAGCTGGAGGGCAGTGCCGGTGGGCGCTCCTGGCTCCTCCGGCCTGATGTGGATCCATGTCTGGGGTCGGTGCCGGCCCCTTGACCTGCACGGGCTAATCCGGGCGTGAGGAGGTGTCTCCACAGCAGGACAGTCTCCGCGGACTGCAGCTGCTCTCCCTGGCAGAGAAACCAATTTCTTAACAAGGCACGAAGCCTCGGCTTTTGACGCCGGGTTTACACCAAACCCTTTCGGCTCAGGAAGAAAACTTGCCTCTTCAAAACCTCCCTGAGCAACAAGATTACTTCCCAGGGCCCAGGGCCCTTCCCAGCCCGCGTGGCTGAGGGTCACGCGCTCCCACAGCCGTGCCCACGGATGGGCCGTGGCGAGTGGGCCGGGCTGCGCGACAGGGGCGCGTGGCACCAGCGTGGGGGAGGCAGGCCGCTTTGGCCTTCGCTTCTGTGCTGTGAAAAGCCTAAGAAATCTTCCTGGAGACCAGGGGGCTCCCCACTCAGGGAAGGGCACACAGTCAAGGTGTGGTCACAGCGCGTGCCCACAAGTGGCTTCCACCCCGGTTCCAGGCCCAGGGGACGCACACTCACCCCGCACACGGCCTCCACCCCCCGCCCGGCCTGGTCGCAGGGCACAGCAGAGCGAGTCTGACACTCTGCAGGCGACCTGCCCATGGCAGGGGCATCCAGAGAAGAGACTCAGGGCCCATCTTCCACGCAGGAGCGGGGGGAGGAGAGCCCTCCTAGGACAAACCTGCTCTTGACTCCAGGGCTCTGGGGGCCCCGGGCGCACTGAGCAAGGTCAGGCTGGGGAGGGAGGGGCCCCAAAGCCTGTTTACGCTCCTAACCCACCAGCTGCCTGGTCCAAGGCCTGGGTGCAGCTGCACAAGAGGCACATGTCCCCGGGTGCTGGCCAGGGACACTGGTGGGACAGGGCCAGTCACAGCCATCACGGTGGATAAAAGCACATCAGGAAGCTTCTGCCTGGGGTTCAGAAAGGCTTACACGGAAGCAGTGTCTACGACTCAAATTTCGCCCTGGGGACGTGGAGGGCAAGCAGACGCACCCCTGGTTAGAGTAAGGCTTCCGGCGCTGGCCGCAGGGGCCCCCAGGACAGGTGGCGGTGGCGGCGCTGTGCTCCCTCTCTGACCCTGCAGCCCACAGCGAAGTGGCTCCAGGGCCAGTGACTGGATGACAAGAGCAGCCTGAAATGCCCCCCTGACCTTCACCTCCCTTGGCACCCCTTCTCTGACTCCACAACCCCGGGGTCCCCCCAACGTGACGCAGGGCAGGAGCTGAGGGCTCGGGAGACACTCAGAGAGGCCAGAGCATCCCACCGGCCTGGGAGGAGGTAGCAGCGTGGGGACCCCGAGCCAAGGCCAACTCCAAGGAGAATCAAGTCCAAACCCCGTGACACCACACACTCCAAGACAAAGACTGAATCACAGCCGGGAGAAACCAGCCGCCCAGGGAAAGAAAGGCCTCGTCAACAGGAAACTGAGGCAGCCGTCCGGAAAACCCCAACACCAAATTCCCGCCGTGCCCTCCATCATCTGGGGACTGCTCTGGAGTCCCTCTCGGGGCAGTGTCAGGTCTCCCTAGCACCCGGGACACAGGCCTGCGAGAACACAGAAGCTCCCGGTCACCACTCTGGGGGCGGCCCAGTCCCAGGGCGATGTCTCTCCTCCCCAGAGACAGCGGCTGAGCAGTGAGTGGCTTCACACACAAGTACCTCAGTGAAGCCACCACGCCCAAAGGTCTGGCTGCCCTGATGGCCGTGGCTGCCTGACCTCTGACCCCCGCGCCTCCCTCTGGGGCCCCTTCAGCCAGCCTTGTGTCATGCTCCCCACTCCTGTGTCCCCACGGTTGCAGGCGACGCCGGTCACGTCCATTGCTTAGGGATCACGGTGAGCAGCTCCTCGGGCCTGGCGGTGGGTTACGGGGCCACGCCCACACGTGGCTCTCCCAGCTTCCTCGGGGCAATGGAGTGGTTCCAGCCAAGGAGGCAGCAAGCCCAGACGCGGGGGCAGGAGCCGCGGTGCTGCTGGCTTCTCCACAGGGCCTCCTGGCCCCCCGTGCCGGGCAGAGCACCACACACGTGTACGCCTGTGACCGCGTGCCCAGGTGTGCGTGTGGGGAGGGGTCCTGTCGCAGTGGTTGTGTGCGGCCCTGGCCTTTCTGCCCCCATCCTACCATCTGCCTTGCCCAGTTTCCCCCCCTAGCTCCCTGCACCGGCCGACTGTCTTCTCATCCCGTCTGGACATCTGTGAACTCCTCAAGGTCGTTCGCAGTGTCTCCTCCTCCTGCTTCGCCTGCTGCTCCCAGTGGCTGACGTGGACCGACCCTGGGTCTGGCCGGCTGCAGAAGGTGATGGGAAGGGGCTGTTCGTCCCCCAGCTGGGGGTAGGAGCGTGGCAGGAGGCCAGGATCCAAAGTGACACGCACGCGTGCCTCTTGGCATCCTCGGGCGCGGGGCAGAAGGAGGTGCCTGGGAAACCCTGCGGGGCCTACACCCTGCCTGCTGCTCCCCGGGGCGGGGGGAGCCCCTCCCAGGACCCAGGAATTCTACTCCTCGCGACTTATCCTAAGGAGATAATGGGAATTTGGACAAAGCATGTGGACAGATGAAGGCATGGGAAGCTGCAAATCAGACCACGTGGGGACGCTGGCCCCCACCCGCCAGGGCGCCTAGAATCAAACAGGCAGATGGTCCTGAGTGCTGGCCAGGACGGGGAGGAACGAGAGCTCTCCCCTATAGCACTGGTGGGGACGGAAAGTGGTGCACCGCGGCCGAAAACAGCCTGGCAACGTCTGAGAAAGTTAGAGGGCCTCCACTGCAGCAGCCGCAGCCCGGGTCCCTGCCCCAGGGGAAACGTGTCCGCACAAAATCCTACACGTGAGTGCCTCACAGCAGCACAAGTCATCAAATCCAAGTGGAAACAACCAAATGTCCGTTAACGGAGGGACGGCTGCGGCAGGACGGGGTCTGTCCATGCAACAGGCATTTACGATTTGGTCACGAAAGGAACGAAGCTCGGCCGCCCGCCCCCGTGGCTGGGACCTGACCATATTACGCCTGGTGAGAGGCCAGGCACAGAAGGTGTTCTAGGGTTCCCCTCGTAGGACGTTTCCAGAAAAGGCACATCTACAGGCAAGAGGCAGGGTGGCTGCCTGGGGAAGGGAGGCGAACAGCAGGGGCCCAGGGGGAGACATGGGTGAGCAACTCTAGAAGTGCCCAAGACCAAAGCCGCGGAGCCATGCGCTCAGGAGCAGGGGACGAGAGCACACAAGTCCCACCTCACACCAGCCGTTTCAGAAAGACACAGACCAGTGCCTTGCCGGTGCTGTCGCGCTGTCGTGAGGCAGCAAAGGAAACGCCCAACAACCCACGCTGCCGGCTCTGGCCACTCACCGGCCATCAGGCCCCCAGGGCCTCCTGCTGACTCCTCCGGCACCTCCCAGGCGCCTTATCTGCTGGGGCTCAGGCCTTGGGGCCCACGGCGTCCCAGAAGAGACCCCCATTGGGACCCTGCCTGCTGTCCAGACACCAGGAAAACTGTCCTACGTGAGGACGCTCGGTCTACAGGAAGTGGCGGCCAAGCACAGCACGGCAGGTGCCTTTGAGAGAGGGAGAGCCCGTTGCCACTGCCCCTCCCTGGGGCCGGAGGAACCCTGAGTATGTGCTGAGTGGTGGGGGCCCCTCTGCAGTGAGGCCATGGGAGGGGCTAAAGGCAGGAGTGGAATGTCAGGGCCCAGCACCCCCAGACCTGAGCAGTGGGCTCGGTGCTGGGGCTGCCCCACACCAGTCATCCCAGAACTCCCGAGGGGAGGCTCGCCAGCTGACCCGAAGGGCAGCGTAGGCTGAGAGACCCGTGCAGAGCCTGGCCATGGCCATGGCTGGAGGAAGCCAGCACAGGAAGGTCCGCCGGCGCAGCGGCACCCCCCACCCAGGGAGGGGCCGGGGGCTGGTGGCCTCCCCTGCACCCACACTCCAAGCACAAAGCTCCAGAAGCAGCTTCAGTAGGCACAGCTCACTGAGCGAGCCACATGTCCTGCAGGAAGGCCACCCCGTCCCTGTCCCAACGGCAGCCGCCAGCCAGGCCAAGGCTCACACTGCCTGGCTTCCTGGGGAGGGCTGCAGCAACCCCAGAGCCTCTCAAGCTGTGGGCCTTCTGGGGAAAGCAACTTGCCAAAGGATTCTCGGAAACGGGACCCCATCTCTGCAAGCCCCTCTCCTCCGGCTGGGAAGGGACCGCCCTGACAGAACAGCACCCCCGCCCCCCGGACCTCCACCCCCTTTCTTACCTTCGGGCCCGGGGACGCGGGGGCTGGTGCTGCCGGGTGACCAGGGCACCTCCCCAGACAGGCCCCCCAGGGCCACTCCTACACCAGCCGGCTGCTGCAGGGGGGCCGGGGTAAGGCGGTCCCCCGGGGAAGCCGTGGTCCGACTCGGTCTCGGTGGCCAGCGAGGAGGCGGAGCTCCCCATGGCCCCCGCGATGGCGGCGGCGCGGAGACCCGGGCCTGGTCACACGCGGCCCGCAGCGGGCGAGGTAGAGCATGGAGGGAGGATGGCGCCCACGCCGGAGACAGGGCGGCCGGGCTGCTCAATCACACAACAGAGATGAACACAGAGAGAGAATAAAGAGAAACAGGAGAAACAGCATGACTCACAGGAAAGAAGCCCCCAAAGCCTGGGGGGGGGTCCCCATGCGCCAGCGGCCTTGGGGACCCAGGCCCCACAGCCGGGGTCCCAGCAGAGTGGAGGTGCAGGGCTGCAGCGGCTGGCCTGAGGCCCGCCCTGCCACCAGCACCCCTGCTCCGCTCCTGAGATCCGACCCCAACCCCTCAACTGCCCAGAGGGGCGGGCCACGTGTCCACTTGCCGGGCTTCAAAGGGAGTCACACCCCTACTAAGAAAACACCACACGGTCACGCTTTACTGCAGAAAAAAGGACCCGGGAGCATTTGGCCAAATGGAACGGAGGAACGAGCAAGCACGTGCAGCAGAGCTGGGACAGCCGGGGTGGGGGGGAGCGAGTGCCCACGTAGCCCAGAGGAGACCCCCAGGGCTCCGAGGCCGGCAGAGAGTGGCTACCACATCCCTTCTAGAGCCTTCCAGAGGGAAAGCCTCCCCAGCTCTGGGGAGAGATGGGCGACTCAGGAAGGACCCGGGGATGGCCTGTGTTCAGGGGAGACCATCTGACGCCCATGGGTTGAGCAGGAGGCCCCTCGGCTCGATCCAGACAAGGCAAGTCCCAGTCAGGCTCGGGGCCAAGCAGAACCGGCAGCCCGCTCGGCTCTGGGGGCTGGGGGGCCAGTGACACAGGAAGAGGGGGCTGGGGTCGGAGAAGCCTGGGCCCCTGACCCAGAGGAGCTCTGGCCAGATCAGCCAAGTTCCCTGCACAGCGACAGAATTCGCTCAGACGGCCTCTACTCCGAGGAATGGGGACATGCGCGAGACAGGGCGGCGCCCACCCTGGCCAGCCCGGCGGCCTCGTTGGTCCCCTGCCCCTCAGGCCTCCCCAGGGGGCCCCAGCAGGGCCGAACAGAGGAGGCAGAGGCCCCGTGGCCTGCGAAGCCGACACCGTTCCCACAGCATTTGAAGGAACGTCTGTCGGCGCCGACCCACGGAAGCCACGGGAGCCACGGAGCCTCTCCCAGCCGCCTAGCAGCCACGTGAGGGAGGTTAGACAGATAAAAGGACTCTACAAGACGCATCTTCCGTAACCCAACACATCCAAAATATCTCCGTGCCGGCCTGAGATTTAGGTGAAACCACGTGTGAGCTACGTGACACGGCGCTCCGTCGAGATCTTTGGACTCTGCTGTGGTCACGCTCCTCTCCTTGTGGGGGAGCCACGCTCGGGCCTTCCACGCTGGGCAGCGCCCAGGGCACGCTCACTAGCGGTCGGCTCCTCCCCAGCCAGGGTCACTGCAGACACCGGCCTCTCCGGGGGTCCAGGTCAGACCCCAACAGCCCCTCGGATGCCTGAGCCCGCCCACGCGGGAGCCCCTCCTGGGAAGAGCCTGAGCATTTCCGATGCTCCTTCCAGAGCCAAACCCTGGGCAGACAGAGGGCACATGAGGGCAGAGGAGGCCGGAGGGGGCGCCAGGCCCACAGAAGGTGTCGTGGGACAGAACTGCTGGCACGTGGCTCCAGGGCCACCATGGTCCGGACAGAGGGCTCTGACCATGTCCCCAGCAGGGTGAGGTGGGGGTAGATGGTGCCGGCACCACATCTGTCCCACGCAGGCAGAGCTGAGGGCAAACCAGCCCTGAGGCTTAGTGAGGATGTGGCCCCAGGCCCCAGGCTTCCCGGGGCTGCTAGCAGGCCGCCTACAGCCCACCAAGGACTCACCTGTCCTTCCCGAAGGCCCTAACCTGGGGCAGTGAGGGCTCGGGGAGAGCGCCAGGCCCCTCCATCCAAGCCCTGCAGCAGCTGCACCCTGTGCCCCAGCCTCCCGACGGACCTGCAGGGAACTCTGACCCTACAGGCCCCATCTGGGGCAGGTGGGAGGCCCGTCCAGGGGTGGGCCACATGGTGGCAGCCCAGTCCCTTTGGGGAGGGCAGAGGCACCACAGGTCCCTGTCCCTGCGGGCTCCCTAGAGAGCAGCCGGCTCAGGAGGGCCCATCTGGAGGTGGTGAGAGGACCTGGGAGTAGACCCCATGACGGTGTATCCTGGCTGAGCAGGGCTCCCCAGGGGCCAGCCCCCGTGCTACCCCGAGAGGCCCACCTGCACAGGGCAGTGTGCGGGGAGCTCTTGCCAGGCAGGGCGGCCCATCCCCGACTCACATCCTGGCTCCGTGTCAGAATGACCGGGCACGGAGACACTTGCACACCCTGCTCCCCGGGCCTTGCAACTTGAGACAAAGCTAGGCGAGGGCTTCCCCGATCTCTGGGGACAAATGTCACGCAGCCCTCTTCCCCTGCAGGGCCTGCTGGGCGGACAAAGTCCCCCGGGGCTGCCTGCCTCCCCGAGGTGGGCGCACGGGCCGTAGGCCAGCCCCACAGACACTGGGGACTCGCCATCCACCGCTCTGTGCGTCTCTGCTCATTTCACGAACACCCGTCCGGCCTCTGCTGGGCGCCAGGCCCCCAGCAACGCCTGAACCCTGCGCTCTCAGGGTGCACTTTCTGGCTGCTGTGCCTTCACAGGTCTCTAGGCAGAAGCCGGAGCGGACGCCAGCCTCCTGTCGGGGAATGGAGCAGGGTGCTGGGCAGCACGGCGCCATGGGCAATGCTCCTGTCTGCAGCCCGACCGGCCACCCCAGGCCTCCATGCCCTCATTTGGGAGCCGCTGCCCTAGATTTAAACGGGGCAGGGGCCTCGATCGGCCTTAGGGAACCGCGGGGGTGGGGCTGCCGTCCCAGTCCCCGAAGGTGTTCACCACTGGGCGGACTGGCAGGTCCCCCAGCCTGGGGTGAGCAGATGCCTGGCACGGCCCTCCAAGGGGACAGCGGGGGACGATCCTGCAGAGTGAGGAGCACAAGGGCCCAGCGAGGACAACCCCTCCTTAAGCCCCACGTGGGAGCACCTATGTTGGTCACGGCAAGCACCCCGCCACCCCTCACCCTAGCCCACCTGCGCTTCCCTGCCCCGCGGGCCCCCTGAGAGGGTCGGGCGCTGAGATGCAAGGACACAGGCAGGTTGTTTCTGCCACGTGAGAACTTACCTGGGCAAATGAAGGCCAGAGAGGGGAACACAGTGCAGGGCACACCCCAGGTCCCACTCTGTCCCATGCCTGGGGGGCACAAAAAATCAGTCCCATGGTGCTGGGGCCCGAGTCCTGTGTGACAACGGTCTGGGCTCCGCACAGGCACACGGCGCTTGGCGATGCCTCTTCCCGTGCGCACACGCCCCACCCAACCCCCCCCAGACACGTCCGTGCTGTGCGCGCTCCCCACGCCGTGTCCCAATTCCACAACACCCCACCCGGAACCCTCATCGGCGTGCATCTCCCCGTCGACGGTAACCGGCCGGCACGACTGCAGCAACCCCGCCAGGCGGCCTGAGTCGGCCCCAGGACGGGCACAGGGGAGGGGCAGAGGGCAGCAGTCTGCGGGCAGGGCTCCGTGTGCCTGAAGGGCCACCCCGCCAAAGCCCAGAGTGCGAGTGGCCTGGTGCTCCCCCGCCCCGCCCCCCGGTAGCCCGAGAGCGGGAGGCTCCAGCCTGAGGGCCTGGAGGAGTCAGGCCCGACCCACCGGGGGAGGTCCAGACACAACCTCCCTGCGGCCCTGGACTGGTAGGACAACAGCCTCCCTCAGGGCACAGGACCAGGGACGCCCAGTCAGGTGTGTGGAGGGTCCTCTGGGGAGGAAACACCAAAGGCGTCGCGGACGTGGCCTGGCGAGACACATGTGCTTTGCAGCTCGCCCTGCAAAGACAGAACCACAGTCTCACACCCCAGATGCTGTCAGGGCAGGGGTCCGGGCAGCGGGTCTGGGGGGTTCTAGACAGAGGCCAGGGAACTGCCGCAGGGACAGGAGCTGCCCGCACTGCTCACGCCCCCCCACTCCGTGAGCGACCTACAGCCCAGATGCACACACGGCCCCAGGGAAGGAGCTCTCCTGGTGCAGCAGACGCCAGACCCTCCCCAGGCACGTGCACCTGGACAGCACTCCCTTTCCTGGAAGGTTCTGGACTCTGGCCGAGGCCGCAGTCCCACTCCCAGGCTTATCAGCACTGAGCCAGAGTTCACTGGAGTGAGTGCCAACTTGGTCCAGGCTCTGTCTCCACCTCCGGGCATGTGGGCCTGGACAAGGAGCGAACCTCGGTCACCCTGGGCGCGCTCCCATGGCTGGTGGCCCAAGGGCTGTGTCCCTTTAGAAGCTGTATCCGTCCCTTACCCAGAGGAGGCTGGAGGCTCTGGAGCAGCTGAGTTGCTCAGCCAGCTCCTCGCTGCCTAGTTCAAAACCCCTGACCACTGTGGGCCAGCCAGAGTGGCAGATGGGGCTGTTCGGGACCCTGGGGCCCCAGGGGACGGGGCCTCCTTCAGCCTGGGTCTGCCTGCGGTGGGGGTTGCCAGGGAAAGTCAACCAAGGGGGCAGGGCTCCAGGAAAGCAGCTGAAATTCTGGTAGACTCAGACCCCCGCATCAGCAGGCATCAGCAGCTCCTCTGCCCGCCACTGGGGCAGCCCCGCCCCAAGCCCAGCAGCATTCCCAAGCATCTCTCGAGGACCCTGGTGGGGAGGGGCACACACTCTCTGCCAGGTCCTTCAGGCCGAACAAGGGCCCAGGCTCCACTTCACTGTGGCCTCCGCCACTGGCTCACCGTGACCCTCTGGAGAACACAGAGGACAGTCACCCCCACCTGCTGGCCCCAGAGCCTGTGCCCCAAAAGGTGATGTCACCATCCTGCTGACCTGAGAGAGCCAGGTCTCAGGGTTAGGGCCGTGGGCTCTGTCCCAAACCCTTGCCCTCCAGGCCTGGAGCTGCTGCCTGAGCTCCTGGTGGCGGTCACTCTTGGCACTTCTGCACTCTCCTGTGTCTCAGGCCCTGCAGTCCCCACAGGTTCTGGCAGCCCTCGGGGCTCCTCGCCATGCAGCTTACCCACCCATCCCCTGCCGGCTTCCTGGGCACATCGGGGCACCAAGGTGGGAGGGGAGGAGACGGGCCTCTCAAACCAGACGCGCGCGCACACGCAGGCCCGGGGGCCGGGGCTGCCCACACAGAGGGGACAGGGTGGCTGCACGTCCTTTTGTCGGTGTCCTACAGCACCTGTCGCGCATCACGAGAAAGGAAACGAACTACCTCTCCCACGAGAGCGTTTTCAGAGGAACAGGGACGTCCTCGGATTCCCTAGTTCTGACCGTACTTTCCGGAGAGGGGACCGGCACCAGCCGTCCACCCTCACTCTGGGCACTTCGCTGCTTCTGCTCGCCAGCTGGCAGCAGCAGCAGCCTCGGCCCGGGCAGCCCGGTGACCTCAGGCCTCACCGGCAGCACAGGTTTCCGGAGGTCAGCAGCTCACCCCAGGGGAGGAAGACGGGGAGTGGGGAGCTGTGGGGACCGGGCCCCAGGAGCTCGGGGCTCTCTGCAGCCACCTTTCCAGGTCGGCAGGGCTCTAGAACATACCGCCTCTCCTGTTACCTGGAGGGGAGTATCAGGTTAGGGTGGAAGGTCCTGGGGTTCGAGGTGCATTGAATTCCAAAGGGCACCGGTGGATGTGGAGGGGACGGAGTGCAAGGAGGGACTCGCTCTGCCTCGGGTCTGGGCTGTGACAGCAGGGGAGGAGCAGGAAGCTACAGCCGAGGCCTCCTTCGGACACAGGCACACGTGACACTGCTGGGCAGCAGTGATCAACTGCCTTCCTACTGGGGCTCCTGCGGCACTGTCCAGGCACATCCCCCAGCCTGGCCACCGGGCAGGCGGGCACAGAGCTCCCCTCAGTCGTGGGGAAAAGTGCCAGCAGGGTGTGGAACGGCAGCCGAAGCGTGATGCTGGGGACCAGCACGGGAGGCACAGGCCGAAACACGCATGTGCTCCGCTCGGTCTCCTGCGATCCACGCCTGGGGCCCAGACAAGTCCCTGCAGGAAGGAGGGAGTCGCGGACTTCCCCACTGGCCCCTCCTGGGCTGTGTGCACTGGGCCAGGACACCCCTCGGTCCTCGCACAGCCCCCCGGGCCCCTGCACCTGGCCCTTCTTGTGCTGGTGGCACTGAGATGGCTGTCTGCTGAGCCCCTGCTCAGACCCTTCCCTGGGCCGCTGCCAGGACCCACAGAACGACAGGGTATGGCTGGGCAGGTCTCCAAGCTCAAGAGGTGGAGGCAGCCCAGCCTCACCCCACAGCCTCCTTCCAGCTCATCCCGAGAGGGCGGAAGCCAATAAGTCCACTCCTCAACCCAGAAAGGCTGTGGGGTGCCCTTCTGGACGGCCCCGCGACGACTGGAGCCGCCTGCCAGCACGGAGCCGAGAGGCTGTTCCCTGCCCACCCTCTCAGTGTGCACGGGACGATGCTGAGCCCCGAGGGTCTGTGTGTGCACGGCAGCCAGAGACGGGGTCCAAGCTCGGCACAGGTCGCCTGGCCCTTCTCAGCAGAGCGGGAAGGGAGGAAGGTGGGGGACCCGGGTCCACGCCGAGCAGCTTGGCCGAAGAGATTAAGGCACCGACACAATCACAGTCTTGCTCTGGGACACTTCTGGGGTCCTGGTGCTGAGGAAGGGGGTGCAGGGCGGGACCCAAGGGGCGAGCAGCCAGCAGGTACCAGGAGCAGTGCTGGTGGGAGGGGTCAGCAGGAGCAGGCCTGACCCCGGAGCTCGTTCTGCACACCCAGGGCCCGAGAGCCCTTGCTTGGGGCCTGGGCCCCGGCTTTTAAAGTCTGATGAAGCGACCAGCCAAGCCAGCCCGCGCGTCCCCACGCTGCTCTGGGCTGTGCTCTGCAGCCTCTCGGCCCGGCGCGGAGCGGCAGGACGCCCGAGGGTGCGAGGGACCACTCACCTGGAGCCAGGTTCCTGAGAGCCTCCACACGGCTCCGCGGAACCAGGCCCCCGTGCTTCCAGCACCTGCTGTGCCGGAGGCAGCACGGCAGCGGTGGGGGGGGGGGGGGCGGCCTGCTCTGCCCAGACTGC